>OY282558.1:387625145-388232703 GCA_958295665.1 Tipula vernalis | reverse complement strand
TTCATTTGGGATTCGAAAAAGTTGTCAGCGTATCTAAAAAGCATTGTAGATTGGCTATTCGGTATTGACATTTTAAAAATAGAATGTCTCTTTAAAGTTATTAAATAATGATTTTAACAGTGCATAATGCATTTGTAAATTTAAACTGTATTTTTGTAATTTGAATATACTAGAGAAATACTTAAATCAAAAAAAGATAATAATAATTAAATTATAGATTAATAGTACCATAACTTTAATTAAATAGATAAATGTTACTTAAAGGATCATTCGCCTCTAGTTGTTTTCGTCTAACTAAAGAATGCATCCTAGTCATCTCTCCCAAAATGTTTTTTTTTTTGTTTTTTATAAAAATGTACAGATTTTTATAACTTTTAAATCGTGTATCTTAAATTTGTTACTGTAAAAGGAAATTGATGTATATTTTGAAATTTATTATTGTAAATCTTTGTAAATATTTTAGGAATTGATGAATAAAATTTAAATAAAAAAATAAAATAAAATAAAATATTATATAATTAAACTATATTCACAAAAATTCACAACAATTCTTATTAATTTTAAGTAAAGAAAGCGTCCGCTTCGCTTAATATTTTATACATTTGAACTAACATTTTTAATCATCTCTTTCGAAATCTCCTTATTTTTGTATTCCTCTCTTTGTAGTTTTCGTAATAATTTCAAGAATACTAATTTATGATTTCACCATTCCTACTACGAAAATATGGGGCATTTTGAAAATTTTCGCAATGTTGGAAGAAAGGGCATTAAAGTGATAAAACAAAACTGTTCCAAATGAACTTAATGATATATACAAATATCACACTTTAAATTACATGTTGCATTATTCATTTTCCAATCATTACAATTTTAACAGGAATGAATTATTCTCTAAAATTCAAGCCCTCTTCGACTTCGAAGCGACAATGGTGCAATTGTTAAGTCGAATTATGGCATTAAAACTGTTTTTCGTTCACCAAGATTTGGAAAAATTTTCCAAAACTCAACGTGTAATTGATAATCTTTACAATCCTCAATTCGAACTTTATTTAAAATTTTTAAAGTTTATTTTAGGACATACACTAAGCGAAATTGAATTAGCCTCGCATCATTTTTTTAAAATAAAACTTTTGCATTAGGTTAAAAAAAATTTAGCAACATTTATTTTATTTACTCCCTACAATACAAAACAGAAATTATAATTTTTTGAAAAAAAATGGCAACAGAATTAATTTCAGTACTTCAAATTTCATAAAAATATGCGAAATTGAATTAGCCTCAATTCATGGACCATAAAAATTATGCTTACATTAAGTTGAAATCTAAATTTATTTTATGGTTTAATATTTTGTATATCCACCTTGGTTCTTAATCACCTCGAATAATCTATCGGGCATGCTTAAAACTAATTTGTGAAGAATTTCTATTCGGATTTCAATCCAAGCTTCTCTAATGCGATTTTTTAATTCAGTCACTGAACCAAACTGCTTCCCATTCTGATAAACTTCGCGAGAAAGAATACCCCATAAATGTTCAATAGGGTTCAAGTCCGGGCTGCAAGCTGGCCAGTCCATCACCTCAATATTCCGTTCACAAAACCATTTTGTTGATTCTTTCGAATTGTGAATGGCTGCATTATCCTGTTGAAAGATATAATGGGCACCCATAAGATCTTCCGCGTGCTCAATTAGGCTGATTTCCAACATATCGGTGTAATCTTTTGATTTCATTCTTGAAGAAATCCAAGCAAGCGGAAGTTTTCCGTTATAGCAAAATCCACCCCAAACCATCAGCGAGCCCCCGCCAAAGTTCCTGCTTAAACGGATTTCTGTGTCTTGCCTAATGTCGTGCCAGTAATATTGGGAACCATCTGGACCATCCAAATTAAACTTTTTCTCATCGCTGAAGAGCACCGTTTTCCATTTTTCCTCCCAATTCATATGAGATCTTGCAAATAATATTCGGACTGCTTTGTGACGCTCAGTTAAAGAGGGTTTTGCAACTCTTTTTCTCCAATCAGCTAACGGATTGCTGCGTAAAATTTGTTGTACTCGACGAACCGTAACTGGTAGCTGCATTTCTGCGCAGATTTGCGGAGCTGTCATATGTCTATCGACAGCATTATGAAAAATACGACGCTTACAGCGGTCGTTTATTTTTGGTTTAGCCCCACTTTCACAATACTTTCCGTAGGACTCCTTTAATTTAAGGTAGTTATTGATAATCTTTGGCGACCTGTCCAGTTTGGCTGCAATTTGGCGGTTTGTTAGGCCTGAGTCCTTGTAGGCTTTAATGGCAATAATTTCTTCGCCCGTCAATCGTTTCCCCCGCCCCATTTTACAATCTTCTACAAAATAATTTTTATATTCAATAAAATCGATTCTTCACAAAATCTAACACGTACGGAAAATATAATTTCCTGATTTTCCCAATTATTTCAAACTGACTTTATTGCGTTTTTTTATGAGGCTAATTTAATTTCGTTGTTGTTCGTTCAACAAATTATCTTTTTTTGTTTTATTTTCTAGAATAATCCTTTATGTTACAAATCGCTCTTTGTGTTTAAATTTCCAAGGCTAACTTATGTTTTTGTAAAAAAAAAAAAATAATAATATTTGGAATTTGTCTAAGTATTGCTAAAAATCAATGTGAGGCTAATTCAGTTTCGTTGAGTGTATAAATAAACTTAATCGTCTATTTCAGAGTGAGCAACCTCAAATTCACAAATTATATTTTAAAGTGTCTAGATTGTACATGAATACTTTAGATTATTTTATTAAAGAGGAATATATTTACAGTGAAATGTTCAAAAAAATCAATAATATATTGTCCGGTGAAAAAATTAAAATTTTTTTTTTTTTTTTATATTTAAAATAAATTTTATTTATGTATTTATTTTATGTAATTACAATCTAGTCTCCTGGACTAATGAGCAATTTGTTTCTGACTTAATTTACTAACTTAAATTAATCTATGGATTCTTCCCATTGGCGTTCCATAGTGTTTGGTAAATTGAAGTAAACCACATCTTTGTTGTGGATTTTAGATCAGCATAATGCTGCTTAAACTGACAATCACACCAGCTCAAAAGGTTTGGTTCTTTTAAGTCTGCGAACTAAATTCGTGATGCTTAGGAGCTGAGTTGCCTCAATGTTCACATGTTGGCGGAGCCTTTCTTCGTGTCTCCGTGCTTTTTCCTGGATTTCATTTAAGATGAGGTTCATTTTAAGGTCCCTATGAAGGTCATTGTTCCTGACATACCAAGGTGCATCAACGATGTTCCTTAATACCATATTCTGAAATCTTTGGATGATATTTACGTTGCTCTGTTTGGTACAACCCCAAAGCTGAATACCATAAGTCCAAATCGGTTTCAATATTTGCTTATAAAGTAGAAGCTTGTTGTATGTTGATAAAGAAGAGTTCCTTCCCATCAGCCAATACATTTTTCTGTATTTAAGTCTTAATTCTTCACTTTTCTTCTTGACGTGTGCTTTCCATCGTAGTTTAGCATCCAGGGTCATGCCGAGATACTTAGCTGTGTTCGCATGCGGTATTATTTCCCGATTTATGGTAATCGGAATATGTTCGATTCGTCTGTTTGTAAAGTTGATGTGAACTGATTTAGCTTCATTTAGTTTTATTCTCCATCTTTTTGTCCATTTATATATTTGAGTTATAGCTGATTGTAACTTCTGTGTTGATTCTTCGTTGCTTTTTCCAACAACTAAGATCGCCGTATCATCTGCAAAAGTTGCCACCGTGTTGTTTTCTAATGAAGGAAGATCATAAGTGTATAGTAGGTATAAAACCGGCCCTAATACACTGCCCTGTGGAACTCCTGCATTGATTTCTTTCAATTCAGAAAATGTATCACCTAACTTAATCCTGAAGAACCTATCTTTCAAGTATGATTCCAGTATCTTAGCAAATTGCATTGGTAGAAGATTCCTTAACTTGTGGTTAAGTCCTTCATGCCACACTCTATCAAACGCTTGTGCAACGTCTAGAAATACTGTTGAACAGACTTTTTTCTCCTCTAATGCTTTCTCAATTATACTGGTTATTCTGTGTACTTGATCAATTGTTGAGTGTTGGTTGCGAAAACCGAACTGTTGATTTGGGATCAAGTTTTTACTCTCGATTATCGGATTTAATCTTTTTACCAGAAGCTTCTCAAAGAGTTTGGACATGACTGGCAATAGCGAAATTGGCTTATAAGACGATGTTATGTGCGGTGGTTTCCCAGGTTTTGGGATCATAATTACTTCTGCAATTTTTCATAAGCTTGGTACACAATTGATTCTAAATGATGCATTTATAAGATTGGTGAGTTTCACCAGAGCTTTCCTTGGCAGTTCTTTTAAGATTTCTGCAGTAATGAGATCGTACCCAGGAGCTTTTTTCATATTCATATTAGCTTTTATCTCACGCATGACTTCTTTTGGTGTTGTCGGTAGGATTTCTTTACTTTCTTGCACAGCTTGTTCAGTTATTATCTCGGCTTCCAACGTTTGGTCTTCATGTGGCTGGAATATTTTTTCGAGGTGTTCGGCAAATGCTCGAGCTTTGTCTTCATTATTTCTAGCCCATTTCTCACCTGCTATTTTTATTGGGGGAATCTGCATTATTGGTCTTTTGATTCTTTTGGTTGCTTTCTAAAGAGAATAATCATTACTGTTATCATTAGTTGATTTTCTTAAATAATTGCTGATTGATTCATCTTTCAATTCTTTGATCTCTCTTCTTATTTGTTGAGTGAGATTGTTCAAATGAGTTTTATCTTGGGGGGCCCTTGTTTGTTGCCATACTCTTCTCGCTCTTCTTTTTTCTGCGAGGAGTTCCCTAATTTCTATAGGGTAGTTGTTTCCCTTGATTTTCGTTTTAATTTCAGGAGTATTTTCCCAAGCTGATTGCTGTATATCTTTTACAAATTTGTGAACTTATTTGTCTAATTGTTCTTCAGTCTTTAACGGAACCATTAAGTTAATTTTTTGTTCTAGCGATAGTCTAAAGCAGGCCCAATTAGTGTGAATATTTACTAGGAAAGGGTTTCTTTCTTTCTGAATGATTTTTTCACTTAACGTTAGAAGTATTGGTGAATGATCAGAGTTTAAGTCGTGGCTTTCATCTACTTGTACATAATTTACAGATATGTTCTTTATTATAAAGAAATCAATCAGATCTGGTACTTTGTTTGGATCAGTTGGCCAGTAGGTTGGTTTTCCAGTTGAGAGGGCTTCACAACTGCATTTTCTGATAGCTTTTAGGAGTACTTTACCCTTAGTCGTTGTTAATCTGGATCCCCAGTGGACATTTTTTGCATTAAAGTCTCCTCCAAGTACAAATCGTTTTCCTAATTTACTGAGGAACTCGAGATAATCTTTTTCTTTCATTGACTGCTTCGGTGGGAAGTAAATACTAGCAATTCAAATAGAACTACTTTTGGATTTGACAATAACAGCAGTTGCTTGTATTTCTTTCGTTTCATATTTTAACTCCTCATAGTGATGAATACTATTTCTAATTATAACAGCACTACCTCCTTTAGCAGTGTTTCCAGGGTGAATAGTGTGATATATTTGATAATTTTTAAATTTAATGTTTGATTGTCTAGTGAAGTGTGTTTCCGTGATGAGACATACATCGATTTTTTCTGTGTCCAGGACCACTTGCAGTTCTTGTTGATGTTGCATCAGTCCATTGGCATTCCAACATAAGATTCTAAGATCTTTGGCCATTTTTCTGTTTAGGGATGGCTCCCTTAGTGCTGTACTCTAGTTTCTGTAATCGCTCATCAAATGTATTTAGTCTGCTTAAAATTAATTTAAGTGTTTGACTTATATCGTCATTTTGAGCAGTTTTTCCTGGATTTCCGTTGCTCATCATTACTTGAGCATAAGTCATTTTACCAAATTGTCCTTGAGTAGTTCCCGACACTACGATTTACTTCGGGTCGGTTCATCTTAACCGCTTGTTTCCTGAATGAACTTGGATTTTTAGCAATCACGTTCTTATTTTTGATATTTTGCAGTTCAATAGCAACGCTGCATCCTCTGTAGTTAGCCGGATGGTTTTCTCCACAGTGAACGCATTTAGGTTGAACATTTTGGGCTTTTACACAATCTTTGGTATGATGTTTACCTAAACATTTGACACACCTAGGTTCCCTGTTGCAATATTTTTGTGTATGTCCATAGGCTTGACATTGTTTACATTGTGGTATAAGCTTAGATCTTCTTAGAGGCTGAATAACCACTTTGCACCCCAAGATGTACTTAATTGTATTGATGTAGTTTCAATCTCAAACAAGTTAATTTATTTTGTAATGATAACAATTCGTTTTTAGATTTAATTTTTGTTAATAATACGGAATATTTGTCAGTTCATGAGTCTTTGACATCTTTCAAGGAAAATGATATTCATCATAATTCCCTCGAGATTATATTTCATGTTGGTAATCGAGATGATAAATGTCGGGTTTTTTCTTTTGATGATTCGTTTTATGATTTTAAAGAATGCGGCACACCTGGTCTCTCTGAATATCTCGGTGGCGTTTGTTGGGATGATTTTTTTCGAGCCAATGATGTTAATGAAAATGTAAAAAATTTTAATGACTTACTATTTGTTGCTTTTGATAAATTCGTACCTTTGAGGAAAAAACGTAACTATAATTACCCACCATGGTTTGATTCTGATTTGATCAACTTACATAACCGTAAAAATAAAGCTTACTATAGATTCAGATCCAATAATTGTCAACTGAATAAATCCAAATTTGTTGATCTACGTGAACAATTTAAATCTGTATTTCATTCTAAATATTGTCAGTATATAAGTGTGATTGAAACTAATATCAAACAAAACCCTTAAACATTTTGGAAGTTTGTTAACGAAAAACGTAACACAACTGGCTATCCATCGGTAATGATTTTTAATGGAGGTAAACTGAGCACTGTTCCTGAAATCTGCGAGGGTTTTGCTAGTTTCTTTCAATCGGTATATAAAGTTAATTACGGATCCTTTGAAAGCGACCCTACTGTTAGTAATTGCCAATTTAACATTCCGTACCTATCAATAACTGAAGATGACATTTATGAATATCTGTCAGATTTTAATGATGGATGTGGGCCTGATGGGATACCTTCGTCAATACTTAAATGTGTGAGCTCATAGATTGTAACTCCATTATGTTATCTTTTTAACCAATCATTAATTTCTGGACAATTTCCTTCAGCTTGGAAAATTTCTCACATTGTTCCAATTTACAAAAAGGGTAACCGTTCTGATATATCAAATTATCGTGGTATTTCAATTCTTTCGTCTATACCAAAACTTTTCGAATTAATCGTGTCGAAACATTTGTTATTCCATACTAAAGAGATAATTTCTTGTTTCCAGCATGGTTTCACCAGCGGAAAATCTACGACTACCAACACGCAAAGAAAAGATATGGTTGATGCATGATCGCAGCAATGAAAGGTTTTTCCTTAACATCATAATTTTATTGATGTAAAAATAGATAGTTATGGTAATAATTGTACAGTTTTCTAAATGATAGTGGTGAAAATAATATAATTTTAGAAATCATATGATTGTTGAAATTTGTATATTACTATTGTCCCTACAACTATAAGTTACAACAAAATTTGTATGATTATTGTAATAATGTAATAAGTTAACTTTTCTGATTGAAATGACCATTTGTGATGGTTTGTGGTTGCTGTGACGATGGACTTTTTCGGTAAACATTCGGTCCAATATTAAGTTGCAACAATAAAAATATGATTGTTTATACACATAATTGTACGTTTACTATTAACGTCGTTTAATAAATTAATGTATAATGCTTAAAATTTATTTGTATTTTTATATTATAAGTGTTTTCGGAACATGTCTTACAGGTTGCTCCAACATTCAAGTTTGAATTTTCAACGAAATAGTGAACTTTTGATATATTAAGTGATATAATATTGCAATTTCTACACAAAAAATGTGAGTCTTGGTAGATTTTTATATACATGTGTATTTACATATATAGGCGAGGTAACTACGATAATAAACATATAGATAAGGGTGAGATTAAAATCTTGGCTATTAATCTTAATATTGTATTAATTGCCCTAATTAATATTAATAAATTAATCATTGAAATATTCCTACTTTATATGTATAACTTGAGTCAATGCCACTACATAAATAGCCGTGACATCAGTCTAAAAAAGTCAAATCACTAATATAAAGAGGGGAATAAAGATTTTTATTTTCCTATGAAACGTAAACAAAATACTATGGGATTTTCAAACACATTTTTTTATATCGTCTCTATTTTCAATTTAAATAAATATTTTTATTTGCAAATATAAATAATTTGATATCAAATATATCGAAATGTAAATTGTGAACAATTTTGATTGAAATTAATAATCATTTATTAAGTAATTTTGCATTTTTATAAAAATATTTGTTGCTCAAAACATCGGCATGCTTCGTGTTCCTCTAATCATAATAAATTTATATGAAAATAAAATGTTTAGAGGAACACGAAGCACGACGATGTTTTGAGAAACAAATATTTTTATAAAAATGCAAAATTACTTAATAAATGATTATTAATTTCAATCAAAATTGTTCACAATTTACATTTCAATATATTTGATATCAAATTATTTATATTTGCAAATAAAAATATTTATTTAAATTGAAAATAGAGACGATATAAAAAAATGTGTTTGAAAATCCCATAGTATTTTGTTTACGTTTCATAGGAAAATAAAAATCTTTATCCCCTTAACACATACTACCACACATTTTTGTGTCATGGCTTTTTATGTAGTGGCGTTGCTTGAGTTCATTACACACACATACAATATATTTACATTATATGTCAATATAGAAAGTTCTAGAACGAATTTCAATGATCATGTTATAATTTTACCAATCATATTCATGATTGAACATGGAGCGACAACCATGTTTATTATCACAACAAATATAATATGATCCTTGCCACCTTTCCATAAAATTAAAAGATCAAAATTATTATTTCTATTCAGTGTTATTTGAAACTTAGGGTAGTAGAGTCGAGTACAAAGTTTTGTGTGAATTGTGTATTTTAATTAAAGTTTGCAAGTGCGATTTTTATAATTTAAACGTAAGAAATATAAAATAATTTGAATTAAGCATTTTTAAAATTATTTAGAAGTAGATTTATGTATAAGCAATTATAGAAGTTTTTATATAAGCGTAAAATATACATCCATGAGGATCAGGATACACCATGTTTTCTTGTGTTACTATCGAGAATCCATTAAAACTTGATTGATCATATTATAATTGTATCAACAAAGTTTATAATTGTAGCCACATATATATGATTGTGAAAAACATTTCATTGTTCCTTTGCTATTACGAAATATGTAATTAAATTTTTATAATTTGTGTATATTGTATTGTATTGTGTTTAAGTGGCAAAAAAAGAGATTTTTTTTAAAACAAAAGTGCTCAAATTATATATCGAGAGTACAGTGAAGTTTACATGTGCATAGTAAAAATAATATAATGCGTGAATTTTTAAATACAATTTCTTTACGTGTCTATAGTTTTTAAGAGGTGAAAATTTTTCGGTTTTTAGAATTTTCCAGAAATATTTTCTACATTTTCCGGAAAAGTTTTCATTTTTTTTTTCTTTTTGATTTAAATTAAATAAAAATATGCGTTTTAAATAGTTTTAATTACAAAAATAGAAATTAATTGTAAATAATAGAAAAAAAATTGGAATAAATTTGGTATGTAATGAGCTTTGTGCTAAGATGTCAATGCTAAGATCCTTTAAAACTAGTTCGTTATTTTAATATAAATTATGAATAAACAAAATTAAATAAAAATATGACTAAAAAAGCATATTTTTATGTATTTTGGTAAAAGTTAAAAAAATATGTTTGGAAAAAGTGAAAATTTTTCGGAAAATGTGAGTATTTCATGGAAAACTTGTCTCCGTGCTGCTAGAAACTAAAGATACGCACAATTATGTAAAGAAAAACTTTCAAAAAATGCACGCCTTACCTGATTTTCATGATGTACAGGAAGCTTCACTATCGCCAAAGTCGATAATATTTTAGGACACAAGTTAATTTTCTGACGTGTTTTAACTAATAATAGCAAGTTTTAAGTAGTTTTATCTAAGTAATGCGGAATTTGTGGGTCCGGGTTAGAACAGGATATTTCAAAACAGGATTTGTCGAAACAGGATATTTCGAAACAGGATCTGGTATGAAACAGGATGTTTCAAAACATGATATTTTATAACAGGATCTGGTACGAAAGAGGATATTTCGAAATTTGGGAATGTTCTGGAATACGGCCAATTAGGATAGAACTTGATTATTTCTTAACGGATTAAAAATTTTATCCTGTACTGAATATACTGAAAATTTCTATTTCATTTTGAAATTGGCAATGCTTCAAATTATACCTTCTCATTCTTTTTTTGAGAATCTGGCTTAAACTTTTAAATAACGTCTGAAAGTTTCTGCCAGCTTCTCAAATTAATAGGATAATCTATACCTTCCTACAAAAATTTATCAAAAAGTCTGAAACATTATAAACAATAGATTTTATTTTCTATATATTATTTCCATTTTTCAATTAAACAGTAAAACTCACATTCATAAATCATAACATACTCGTATAAACAATTAATAAAATGGATGGTTTTAAATTGATTAAAACTATTTTTAAAAATAGGAAGTCTATTATTGGTGTACTTTTTGACGGTGAAGATGATTTTAATTTATTAGCAGAAGCAGGTACGATTTCAACAGGAGCAGTTATATTCACGTTTTACGCTAATTGGATTATAACTTGAAAAAAGTTTAATTAAAATATTAAATATTTTTAATTTTTTCAGTTAGAAAAGAGTATAATTTAGACGATAACGCAGAAATTGATGTATACTCTAATGATTTTATGGTAAAACCAAATATTTTCTCGGCTTTTGTTTTTCAATTTATTGCATCACCAGAATTCGTATTGCGCATCCAGTTAAGAAGTAAAAGTTATCATTAAAATATATATGTACATATGTATAAGTAAAAATTAATTTATTTTTCCTTTAGACGATGACGCTGTGTCGGTTTTAACACCATCAGATTCTGACATTGATCAACATACACTATCACCGCATATCAACCACGCTTTAGAGTCAGCAGCACCTTTAAATAATACAGTAACATGCATTGGTGAAACAGGATTTGCCAACTTTCCAACAAATACTATATTTATACAAACCCGAATAATAGACGAATTGCCTACAACAGATGTGAGTAACAATATTAATTGCTAAAGTTATTAAAATTAATGTGATTTAATTGTATTTTTACAATATTATTAGGATATTCGAAACCTAGATGATGTCAAATTAGGTTTAAAAGCTTTTGAAAAAACCGGTGCGTTGGAAAACCGCGATAGGATCCAAGTGGCAAAAGCAGTTATTAGCTTCACTTTAAAAGACAATAAATCTAAAATGTAGGTTAATTACTGAATGTATTTTGTACTTCATAATATTATTATATATAATTGTATTATGGTATATGTATATGAACTCAATTAAAACATTTGATCAATTTACAGATTAAAGAGAGAAGATTTCATCCAGTTATCACAGTCCATAATTGAAATTTATCCAAGGGAAGTTAAAGAGACGTATTACGTTCCGTTTCAAAAAGGCCACTTAGCCAAAGGAAAGTTATTTGATGCTTACAATAATTATAGATCCCGCCTCAGTGCCGCGGGTATTATAAATAGACGCATCAAAACTAAATCGCAGGAAAATCCTGATTCCGCGAACTTGCCAATCCCAGAAAATTGTATTCAGCAACTGGATATTGTCGAAAATGACATTCGAATTTTGCAATTAGGATCGGCCGCTTGGGAAACCATATTAGATAAGTGGAGATCTACACATTCATTTAGATTAAAAGAATTGGAGGATCAAACACTCACAACTTCAGATTACCTGCAGAAGTATCCAGTTTGTTTACATCAAAAAAGTCACGAACTAGTAAATTCAGTTCATCTTATTTTGAAGTAATAATTTTACAATGTAGTTTTTTTCTAGTTTGCAATTGACTATAAAATTTTATATCCCGGCTCCAAAACCATATATGAATGGAGATCATACTACAACCAAATTATTAAAAAAGCACAAAAATTAAAAGACAACGGAGTGAAACAAATATTGACCCATATTGATGGTGCAGACGATGAAGGTTAGCTGAGCCGAACTAGTTTTTGAATTACAGTTTGTTTATTATATATAATTATATTTCAGACTCAAAGCTAGCCCTAGCTTTTATGCTGGTTCCTTACTTGCTACCAACATCAAGACGGTCAAGTAAACACGAAGTTCAGAACTCTTTTATTCAACATTGTCAGGTAATTAATATAATTCCTCTTTATGCCAGGCAAATAAAACTGATAAAATAATTTTATGCAGAATATTCTCGAAGCGGACGACGAAATAAGGGCAGAAATAAAACGCCGAAAAATTGATGCGCAACCCAAAATTTATCTAATTGGAGATAGCATTAAAACTGTTTCTGCAGCATATGTGGATTTATCCAATCATAGATTAAAATTTGATAACCCACTTAAAGCTATTGAAACATGCTTTCATTGCTTTATGGGAATGAACATTAAATATCCCAGCCAGTGTGCCCATGTATGGATATTCATTCAAAAACTTGTTTTTGAAGTAAGCAGTCCTTTTGATACCGTAATACCTTCAGTCAACACACTAATGAACGATCTCCGCACGGATAAATAAAAGTATTTTTTCATTAATTACATTTAATTTATTAATTATATTCTTTAATTTTTTCATTACATTGAGGTATAATAGTACACATAATAGATTTTAAGACTTAACTATACATTTAAGATAACTATATTTCGATAATTTAAATAATTATTTATTTGTATGCTAATTTTCATTAGCATGATGGATTCAATAAATTGTTTTAGTTGCTCTGAACTATTTATGACTGTTAATGAGTTAATAAGACATTTGAGGACTTACCATTCTAACGCAATCTCACGCATACCGTGCTGTTACCCTAGTTGCTCGCGAAACTATAGTCGCCTTGATTCGTACAGATTTCATTTAAATACACACTACAGAATCTTTGAAAGCGGTGTTCTAAATACACCTAGTGACTTTGTTTTCCAAATTAGCAGCATAGAATTAATTTCTCCCACTGAAAATAGTTCTGAACTTGCTAATAGCACCATAGATATTTCTCAACAATTATCTACCTCAGATATTCGGTTAGATCTACTGAAGCAAATTTTAAGAACTTATTGTAATGATGCTATACCTCGAAACAAGAGTCTCCACATTATTAAAAGTATTGTGAATTTTTTCAAGAAACATTTATTGATTTTGAGAGCTAAACTAAACGATTCTACCGTGTCACCCGACGTATTATCCATTGTGGACGAATTATGTAATACCAGTATAATAGAATCTGAATACAAATTTTTTAAAGAACTTAAAAAAACACAGTTTTTTGTAGAAGTCAAATTTATTTCCATACATAAGGAGGTGCAGGAAGTTCTTAGTTCTAATGGACATACTATTCTAAAAACTTTGGATTTCTCTATAGCAATGCTGCCATTGCGCGAGATGTTTACCATACTTTTTCAAAAAACTAGTTTTTTGCTTGAAACTATATCCTATATTAACAGTCTAAAATCTCGCGACCGATCTGTAACATATAATTTTATTCAAAGCTCCCTCTGGAATAAAAAAAAATATAAGAACTTCTCACAGTATGTTGACACCGATGTATTATATTTACCTTTGTTAGTATATTTTGATGAATTTGAGCCTGCTAATGTTCTTGGGTCACATTCTGGGTCGCAGAAAATTGGCGGAGTCTATATAAAAATTCCATGTATTCCGGAGTATCTACAATCTAAACTATCCCACATATTTGTTGCAATGTTATTATTTTCAGAGGATAGGAAAAAATTCGGCAATTCTATTGTGTTTTCAGAATTTATCGCAGAGCTTAATTATTTACAAGGTACAGGTATTGAGCTAAAATCTCAGATTACATTTGAAAATAGAAATATAAATAGAATCAAAATTATTCCTTCATTAATTCTTGGTGACAATCTAGGGCTTAATACGATTCTTGGATTTTCAGAGAGTTTCTCTAGTAATTTCTACTGTCGTTTCTGCAAATTGCAACGTGATGTTATGAAAGTTTGTACCCATGAAAATGATAAAATGATGCGAAATATAGAGAATTATGAGAATGACTTATCTATAAATGATTTTAAGGTTACTGGAGTGAGGGAAAATTCGATTTGGAACCATCTTAAGAACTTTCACGTGACAGAAAACTATAGTGTTGACGTTATGCATGACTTATTGGAAGGAGTTTGTCATTACGATCTTATATTTATTCTTAATCGTTTTATAAATGACTACGAATTTTTTTCACTAGAACAATTGAATTACAGGATGCTTACATTTGATTACGGCCCTATACATGGTAGAAACAAACCTCCTATACTAAACTCTGACTCGCTAAAAAAATCTAAATTGAAATTATCTGCATCTGAGATGCTAGTATTATTCAAGTGTCTTGCATTAATGATTGGGGATCTTGTTTTGGAATGCGAAGAATGGTCATTATACTTACTTTTAAGACAGATTATATATATTACATGTGAATCGGATTCCATACAAGATGGCGTCGTCGATCATTTACAATCATTAGTGAGTGAACATAATAGTTTGTACCTTAAACTTACAAAAGGAACTCTGAAACCAAAATTTCATAATTTACAACACTATTCAAATATAATGAGAAAAATTGGTCCTTTGAAACATATATCATCAATTAGGTTTGAATCAGTACATAAAGTTGTGAAGACCATAAGCAATAGCTCTAACAATAAAATTAATATTTTTAAAACGATTTTTGTTAAATATCAATTAAAATTGTTAGATATGTTTTTAAACTACAACGATATATTAGATGGAAAAATTAAACCAGGTCCTTTAACGATTTGCCATAGTTTGAATAATGGTTTGCAAAAATACAATATTATTTCGGGTGTTTCAACATACACCGTCTCTTATCTCCAGTATGAAAATATATTATTTAAACCAGGTATGGTTGTTCATGTTGGTGAATATGAAGATGATATTCCATTATTTGGCTTAATAAAGCATATCTGTTCAATTGATGAATCCTACTATTTATGTATTCAAAGACTTGTAACTCATGGCATTGATTCACATTATCAAGCTTTTCGAGTTGCATACGAAGATTTCTTTTTTTCTATTAAGATTGATTCATTAGAGTCTAATTATATTGGTTATATTTGTTTAACGAAAAATAATATTAAATTTTTAAACTAAAAATAGCGTTTATTACAAATGTTTTATATTTACATTATAGTATTATACTTGTATTCAATTATATATTTAGATCAGTGTAATTATACATATAAAACAATAAAAACAAATATTTTCAAAATGCCTGTGTTTATTATTTCGACCTTCATTGTTTATAATTAAATATTTGCTGCGATCATAAGTATTGACAATTATTAAGGTTGTAAGGATAAGCATTTATTGTTCCCTCAAGCAAATTTGCTCAGGGACATATGATAGCTGCAAACAAAAAATCTTTCCTGTAAAAAGTATTACTCCTGGAAAACATGATAGCAGCAACCATATAATGTTCGCTCGAACAAAGGAGGCGCAGAAAAAAATATTAACTACCAACATAAGATGTTTTCTGCAATAAAATTGATTAAGAACAACATAATCGCAACCATCATATAATGTTCTCTTAAACCAACGATGCTCAGATTAGTATGATAGCTGCAAACATAAACTGTTCTCTGCAACAAAAGCTACTCACAAACAACATGATAGCAGCAAACATGTAATGTTCTCTCCAAAAGAAAATTGATTAGATCAAACGATCCATATATTTATTTACATGATTGTAGTAATCAAAAATCCAATCATTTAATGATCCTCTTAAACCATAATTGCGTCAACTATAAATTTACTCTGCGTGTTACTATCCAAAATTTTTCCCGGACTAAGCTCGTTAGTTAGTTGATCCCTGGGTGTGGATATTGATTATGGACATCATAGGTAATTACGGTTGCAACTGGAGATTTGTATGATAGGATGATGGGGTGCTTGGAATTATAAGGTAAGAGTGATTTCTGTAGTCGTCCACATCAAGCGACAAGCGATACAGCATGCGCCAACAGCTGCAGACAGGCTCTTTGTCAATTTCTGTTGTATGGCGGAACGTGTCGGTCGAAGCGACTTTACATTCAACGGCTCCAGAGCATCAGTTCTGTCGACAAGAAAATTGAAGAATTTTTGGACAGTTGGAACTGGCGTAGGCTACGCGTTTCATCATCCAACTTTAGCACTTAAAGATAGATTAGCCAAGGGCCTCTGGCTTCAGCTTTCTCCCCGAGCGCCTTTAGGCCACGAATAACCTTATCGGATGTGTCTAACAGCTTTTTAATGTTAGCTGAGGTAATTGAATTTATACACGGTTGATCCATGAATGTGCGAATGAATGCATTGATCGTGTGTCTTTTACGGTCATACCGCTGTCTCAGTTTCTGTAACGCCTCAACAGAATTAGTCTCGGTTACCTGAAAATGTTTAACTAGGTTGTATGCCTCTCCTTTCAGTAATCCTTTAAGATATTGGAATTTCTGACCTGGCGGTATTGCTTCACGTTCGTGGCAGTTCTGTTCGCGTGGCAGTTCTGTTCGACGGGAGCATTCTACAGGCACGTAACTACAATGCTTTCTTAGTCGCCGGCACTTGAATTCGTGTTGCGATTCGATGTAAAGTTCACCGGTGTGCAGTTTTTTACAAAAAGTATAGCTACAGAAACTGACGAAAAGTGTAAGGATTCTGAAAATATGTAGAAATACAAAAAAAGTGCAAGTAAATGGCAGGCAAGAGGTCAAGTGTTCCAAAGCAACTTTGGTTTTAAAGATAGAAAGGATTTGAATTGTTGAAATTTGCGAAAATGAATTAAAATATTTCAAATTGCTTCTACCCTGTGTTTATCTCCGATAATCTCAGAGTTTACCTGATGTGGGTCTATATCTGAAAAAAATGGTTTGCTTTCAAAATGTTTTTGTTATTATGATACAAACGGTTAAGCATGTCCGACCGACTTTTGAAAATTGTAAAGGGGATTAAATTTGTCCAAAACTGCTGCTACATGTCCATTTCATAAAATCTCAGAGGTGTAACCACGTTGGGCCTATCTCGCTTTCCGAAACGAATTCTGTTATAAAGATAAAAAGGGTTGGGCTAATTTGATATGTTTTTGAAAATATGAAAATGACTTAACGTCTTTAAAACTGTTGCCCTACACTATGTCCATTCTGTAGTGGCTATGACGCATATTAGGAGGGAAGGGATAAAGTTGTATAGTAACTACTAGTTCCGTAACCTCTTAGTTGTGTGTACATCCGGTGGGCTGCATTGATTATGTTTAGGTAGCTCTGCTACCAGACGCCCTCCAGTTTCAATTAGCCTCCTTGTTGAGTTTCTCTTACATTTTAAACTCAACAGATTGGTTACTGAAAATTTTAGGAGCCAAAATACAAATGAATTTTAAAAATTGGTTGATACCCTTATCATTTCTCAAATTGTAACCAGTACTGATTAATTTTGATAATTATTAAGTCTTCGTTATATATGTCGATGTATAAAATTAAGCTTTTCTTATATAGTCATCTATTTAATACTCTGTCTCTCTCTGTCTGTATCATTTGCATACATTATATTTGGCGACGAGGATTAAAAAACGAAAAAAAAGGATTTTTATACCTGCTACTATGGTACAATACAGTAATCAAAATTGTTTACTATCAACACTCGCATTAAGTGCCCCTACCATCTTCCAAAAAATAATGGATGAAATTCTTCGAGGATTGTCCAAAACGGTTTGCTATCTCGATGACATTTTGGTAGCTCGGGTGGATGAAATGGCGTGTTTACGTAACGTGAAAACCATTTTTCAACAACTCGTTAAGTTTAACGTTCATGAAGAACAAAAAAAATCTTTATTTTTTCAGACACACAGTTGAATATTTGGGTCACAATATCAGTGATCGCGGAATCATGCCTAGCAAAATTGCTGCTATTAACAATGCTCCGGTACCTAAAAATGTCACACAGCTGAAGGCTTTTTTAGAACTTGTAAATTTCAATCGGAAGTTTATGCCGATGATGGCGTCTGAGCTTGCACCACTGTAAAAGTTGACACAAAAAGATGTGGCTTTCATTTGGACAAGGAGTTGCACCGATGCATTTGTGAAATGTAAGAAAGAGCTAAGCACTAAAAACCTATTAATTCACTACGATCCAAAGAAAAATCTGTACCTCTCATGCGATGCGAGCTTATTTGGAGTGGGGGCAGTTCTTAGTCAAGAAATGGACGGACACGACCGCCGTTTATTGTTTGCGTCTGCGAGCCTATCACCAGCCGAAAAGAACTATTTACAGCTTGACAAGGAGGCGTTAGCGAAAATATTCGGTGTAAAAAAGTTTCATATATTTTTATTCGGTCGCCGTTTCATTTTAGTGACTGAAAAAAGCATACCAATCACCGCTGTCAATAAACTTCAGCGATGGGCCATCATTTTATCCGGACACCATTATGTAATACAATTTCGCAAGGGTAAAGATCTGGTGATGCCTGATGCCTTGCCGCGTTTACCTCAAGACAATGAATTAAGTGGTGATCCACACATCTGTTCAGTCAATGCATTTTCGAAAGTTAACGTGATACCAATTGGTCCTGAGGATGTGGCTCGCGAGACCAAACAAGATATATTGCTGTAGCGAAAACGATATCAAATGTTAAGAAAGGTTGGCCTAGTTCAATGACTGACTTGAATATCAAACCATATTTCGTCCGCAAAAGTGAGCTCACTCTCGAAAGTGGATGCCTAGTGTGTACTCCAGTTGCTGCACGAAGATCATCCGTTAGTTGTGAGGATGAAAATGTTGGCGAGATCTGTTTGCTGGTTCCAAACATTGAAGAATCGATCGAAAATGCCGTCAAAACTGGCGAAGTTTGTCAAAGATATCAAAATCTAAATCCAGCTGACTTCAAAGATGCGCGGTGGCCGAAGAGTGACAGAGTGTGGTAGCGAATTCATGCCGATGTTTTCCATTTTTGGGGAAGAACGTTGTTGCTGATAACTGATTCGACATCAAAGTGGAAGTAAATATAATGAATGGGACAACAACTGCTAACGTTATCGTTAACTTCAGCTTATATTTTCAACATTTGGTTTTCCGTGCGAGCTGCTAACGGATAACGGGCCACCATTCAATTCATTTGATTTCATCAAATTTTGTTACCGCAGTTAAGCCCGGCTTTTGGAGCAACGCCAGTAAAAGGTATACCCTATTCAATTAATATTAATCCTTGTAAGCCATTCGCAGAAAACGAAGATGTGTATATTCGTTGAAATCCAACATATAACTGGAAGCCCGGTGGCATCCTTAAAGTTTTGAGTATTCTTATGTATTATTCACCAAACTCAGATTAGGTCTAGGGGATTCGAGGTTCATAGATCGGAGTAACCGGTTCAAATATCTCCACCTGCAGATATTTATTCTCCTGTTAGGAAACCAATTGAACTGAACAACCAGCTGACAACTGCTAAGGAGATGGAAGTTACCAAACATCTAGAGATGCCTCTAACTGAAACTAGTGTGTTACTGCCAAGCACATATTATCAAGAACAACCTGCGGATTCACCATTAAGAAGCTCGACGCGGGACAGAAAGATGCCTGATCGACTTCAATATTAATTTCAAATTAAAGTTAAAAGTAAATTTCGTTATAAACTTTTAAATTAAGAAAAGGGAAGTGTTGTGTATGTCGATGTATAGAATTAAGCTTTTCTTATATAGTCATCTCTTTAATACTCTGTCTCTCTCTTTGTATTATAAAATTAGATCATGTTCTAATAAATAATCAGTTGATACTCGAATCTCCAATTATTCACTAGTATTTCATTTACATACATTAAAGTGTTCATATAGTTTTGAACACATACTACCATTTCCTTACTATTTATACTCCGAATAAGGTGATTAAACAGAAAACCTAGATCATCAGCGAAAGATATCAACCTAGAGTTAAGTTTATTTCGAAAACAGAATCTAAATTAATTAAAAATAGCAGTGGACCTAGCACTGACGCTTGCGGTACACCATCAACAATGTTAATGCCTTGACTCAAAGTTCTATTGATTTTAACAACCTGTGACCTCTGCAACGTAACACCACGAAAACCAGCATAGAAAATTTTTTGCAGGAAAACATCTTAGTTTACCGTATCAAAAACCTTCGTTAAATCTACAAAAATACACCAATCGAATTTCTTTGATCCAGACCCTTTTACAGAAAATCTGTAAATTCCAATAAAGCATTTTACGTACTTCTAGATTTTCTAAATCCGTATTGGTTATTATGTAAAAATTTAGTTTTATTCAAGAAAATGCTAATTCTATAATGAACTAGCTTATCAATAATTTTTTATCACCTTTATTGAATATTGAAATAACCACAGCTTCTATAATTTAGGAGGGCAGGAGAAGAAAAACTGCAGTTTTCCAATGTTTGTGTCGACCAAGAAATTACTAATCAGATCAGTACCCGTCGACCCAGGCAGTTTTAGACCAGACATTATGTTTAGAATTTTAGACAGCGCAAGATTTTACGTCATAATTATTAAATATAGGATCAGAAAAAATTTGATTATTTAAGTTGGTAGTTAACCAATATGGCTTTAAATTAAGAAAAGAATTAACGAAATGATTATTTATTATCTTGGATATAACAAGTTTATCAGTTACTGAATAGTTATCATCCATAACGAGTTCCCCAATCAAATCTTTCTTATGCTTCTTATTTAAAACCTTGTTGACTACTCTCCGGCTATCTTTAATATTGCCTTTTGTATTCTTGAAATATGTTTATAGTACTTAACTTTCTCAACATTTGTTTCAGGTTTAAGCGCTTTGTTTAAAACTTTGAACTTCAATAACAAATTAGAATCTCTGGGATTTTTAAATAATTTTGTAGATAAACTATTTTTCGATTTAATTTTTTTAAATAGAACTGTTGGAATTCAAAGCTTAACCCTTCTGTCATATCAGCAACGAAACTTAATTCAAATTTCAAAGAATGTCTGAAAAATATGTGATATATTGTTACATTGCTGAACTGCCTTTTAATACATCGCTGTGTGTGACTTTGGATTATTATTTTTTAAATACACTGTACACTTTTGTAAATGAGCTTATACGCTCAAGATAGAATGTACCAAAATTATTGTAAATATAAATAAATAAATTGTGTAGTTAATCCTCTGATTTCTCTATTTGGAAATATGTCATATAGTCTTTCATTTACCGCCAATTCTGATAGTATGTCGGGATTGAACGGGTATAAATACCTTCTTTTAACCAAATAAAAAATATGTCACTATTGCACGTAAGCTGATTTTGTACACATACATACAGGGTGAGAGATCTGTTGGTCATTTTTTCAATCAATGAATTTTAGTATTTAATGTTATCTGTTCTAAAAAGTTCTTTGACATATGAAAAGTCAAAAATATGCCATTTATCATCATGGAGTCGCTAACAACACAACAATGCATTTTGACTGTCCAAATTTATTATCAAAATAATATTTCAAAAACTGAAACGTTTCGTAAATTACGTGAGAGTTTTGGTCGACATGGACGTCCTACTGGTCGTGCAATTGGCAAAATTATTGATCGTTTTGATGAAACTGTTCGTACTCCTGGTGCATTGGCAGCTGTTAGTGTGTAGGTATTTTGTCTGGCCGACGCCCAATTTGCATTTCCCAATATTTAATGCAATTTTGTATTCACTCACTGATTATATCCGGACGTATGAATACTTACGACGTTGACTGTATTATTGTATGTGCAACTATTATTATGCGCACTGTGTTATATGTCACAAAATAAATAAGCAGTTACACAACAAATTACAATAAATAATATTTTTATTAATTACACAGTTAATAACATTTATGTTACAGTATTATTGTAAAATTTAAATTTATTATTTATTTATTTATTGCATTTAATTTAATTTTCGTGTGTTGTTATTTTGTAAAGGTGCGCTTGTAACTCGTACCGATCTTCTTGTATGACTGCTACTACATAAAAATATTTTAATTTTTATTCGTACGCCAATCGATATTTTGGTACTGCATCAATAGGTGCATTCCATTTAATTTAGATGCTGATATTTGTGGTGTCGACCATGTGGAGGCGCCACAAGTGAAAGTGAACTAAACATTTCACGAACCACGTTACGACGCATTTTGCATGTTGATCTTCATTTGCATCCATACAAAATTCAACTAGCTCAAAAATTGAGGCTATCAGACCATTTAAATCGTCGTCGTTTTGTTAATTGGATACTTGAACGAAATGAAGGTTTTTCATCAAAAATCATCGTTAGCGATGAAGTTCATTTTCATCTTAAGGAGTACGTCAATAAGCAAAATTGTCGAATTTGGGGATCGGAAAATCCCCATGTTATTCACGAAGCAGAACTTCATCCTCCAAGAGTCACTGTTTGGTGTGGTTTATGGGCTGGTGTCATCATTGGGCCATTTTTCTTAGAAAACGAACAGGAAAATGCCCTTACAGTGAATGGGGAACGTTATCGCAAAATGTTCACTGGTCTTTTGTTGGCTAAAATTGAATGAATTGCATGTCAATGACCTGCATTGCTCCATTGCATGTTTCAACAAGACAGAGCGACTTGCCACGCAAATCGTGCAACAATCCATTTACTGTCAACAAAATTTGCTAATCGCATAAATTCAAGAAATTGTGAAGTTCCTTGGCCACCAAGAAGGCCGGATTTAAACCCAATTGATATGTTGGCTACGGTATAGTTATTTGACGCCAAATGAATTTCAGCGCCAATTTTTTAAAAGCAGATTTTTTTTAAACTAAATACGCCTTTTTTTTTTAGATTAGAATTTTTATGAACTAAGAATAATAAATAAAAAAACGCTATTTTGTAAAATTGTTTGTTTTCCAAACTACAAAATTAGTACCAAATATGAAAAATTATTACCAAAATTAGTACCAAATATGACGAGTCATCCATCTTATAAACATTTTTTGTAAATTTTTGTATGAAAATTAGTACCAAAATAATAATGCAACATTTTTTATTTTATTTTTAGGGAAAAATAAGAAATCTCCATTCTCCAGATATTTATTTTGTTTTATTTTTATTTTATTTTCCAGGAAAAATAATGAAATGTATCACTGGATTAAAAAAATGAAATGCGCATTTTCCAAAATAAGCGCTTAAACTGGATATATTAAAAAAATGAAATGCGCATTTTCCAAAATATGCGCTTAAACGAAATTTCCATTTTCCAGATATTTATTTTGATTTCATTTTCCAGGAAAAATAATGAAATGTATCACTGGATTAAAAAAATGAAATGCGCATTTTCCAAAATAAGCGCTTAAACTGGATATATTAAAAAAATGAAATGCGCATTTTCCAAAATATGCGCTTAAACTGGAAATATCTCACTGGATATCAATTTAAAAATTAAAAAATAAGCGCTTACACTGTATATATCACTGGATGTCAATAACAAAATGAAATGAGATTATCCAAAATAGCGCTTAACTAGATACATATCACTGGATATCAATCAACTGGATACATCTCACTGGATATCAATCAACTGGACACATCTCATTGGATAGCAATCAACTGGATATCAATCAAAAAATGGAATGAGCATTATTTATTGTTTTATTTTTGATCTATTTTTCAGGAAAAATTATGAAATTATCATTTTCTTTAATTATGTATTTATGTCCACGAAAAGTTACGTCAAAATTTCCAAAAATTACTGCTAATATTATATAATAGGTGGCACTAATTAGCAAAGTCTCAAAAATGTCTAAACCAAAGAAACAAACCATTTTAGTACAAGTTGTGTCAAAATTTAGCAACTACTCAAACCATTTTGCATAGTTTCGCCATCATTTCCGCTGTATTCAATTTGGCGCCAATGTCGTTTCTTTGACGTAAAATATCTATACTTGTTCCGATATGTTTTTGTGCGGTTATTTGAAAGGTAAGATTTATGCTAACATCCACAAACAATTCAGCAATTTAAAAACAACATTCGAGCTGAAATTGAGGTCATTGATCCGCTTTTATTGGAAAAAGTCATCAAAAATTTTGATGTTCGGATACAGGCCTATAGACAAAGCCTTGGTAGGCATATGCACGATAGTGGTTTTCTTAAACCGATGTCATAGAACCGCCTTTCATTATCAATAAAAATTTTTTGACTTTGTATCCCAAAATGTGTGTTTTATTTACCAACACACACAAAAATAAAGGGTCACCACAACACCGAATCGGTGTTACATAGTGTCCCACTGATCGGATATTTAAAATTTAAATCCAATCGGATATTTGAATAAAAATGACATAAAATACATTTGGATAAAAACTTTTACACTGCATAAAAACCAAACAGAAATATTCATGTTTAGGAACTCACCGAAAGGTGTTTTTTGTTAGGAAAACACCGAAAGGTGTATTTTATTAAATCCAAAAGAAGTTTTTCTAAAAATTGATCTTTTCGGATAGTTAAAAATATTTATCCGTTGATGCGTGCTTAGTTTGATTCGGTTGGGCAAAAATAAAATACTTTTTCGGATAAAAAACAAATTAACACCGCATATTTTTTGAGTGAATATAAAAAACACTAATAGAAGTTCTACCCTGTACAACCGATCGCGGAGGCATTCCGTCTTTAAATTCGAATAAAGGGCTATATCGTTTGAAGCCTGTGTCACAACTGACAAAATAATGGTTTGCGTGAAGATTTAGAGAGACAAAATAGCGGGTAAAGGATGCAAAAGGTGTTACTAATCTTTTCGTTCAAAATTTTGAATTTTTTTTTTTCGCATTCCTGACAGAGTTCTGGCAATTTGCTAAAACTCAACTGATTATTGTTTTTTATTAGTTTATGTATTAAATTTTTTCCTTCTGGTTAAAGTTTAAATTTTTTCTAAATATTGCAGTTTTTCGTGAATTAGTACAGTTTTTATAAAACAGAATCTTCTAGATATTGTATATTATAGTTGTATAATATGACAACCTCACTTTTGATACGAAATGACGGCATGAACTTAATCATACACACAAGCAACACATATGGGCGCAAATCGCAAATAAGACGATCGATCCACCAAAAAAAATTGGATAAAAAGAATCAATCTGCACGAAATCGATTTAAAAAAATTGGGTCTATCTATCCAATTCCTCGAGCAACACTTTTACTACAAATCATCCGTCACCTATTTAGATCGCCAAACCAATCATTTATGTTTTACAAACATTTTCTGTAATTTTAGGCCAAAGATGCCACAGCTTTTCTTAATTTGGAGACCCCTTCCCATATATCAGAATTGGTTACGATCGGTCAATAAATCTTCTATTCTCATGCTGCCAAATCACAGACTCACAATTAATGTTAGATTATTTAGAATTGACACGTGTTGGACAGTTATCAATGTTGCATTTGCCATTTTTTCTCTGCGACCTTTAACAATTAGATCCAGTTATACATCTTCACTATGCAGTTGAAAATCCTTGTACAATGTACAAAATTTCTTTTCTAAAACTTTGTGTCATTTGTTCAGATCACAACATTATGTGAGAAAATTGAGAATTGGCTGATGTAATTATTTACTCAGTGCTTCAGTCTGTTCGATAATACAAAATAATAAAACACAAACAATACAAAAAGCGAATAAACGTTGATTAAATCTTTATCTCTCAGCACCGCCCTCCTAAAACTGGTCCACCCTAACGACGTAATATTATTTTAAAGGCGTCTTGCTATATTTGAAAGCTTACTAGTTAACGATATTTTTTGCCACCAGCAAAGTATTTTAGGTAAACTTAGAAATTAAAATTCCATATTACACGGCAATTCATTTATTTTGTATTAAATACACCCAAGGAATAACTGTTGGAATATGGAAGGTAGGAAAAATATTGCTTCGAAAAGTTCAAGATTATACTACTCATTTTTGTTAAAATGACTTCCACGCAAGGCAAATTGTTAAAATAACTTCCACGCATTGACTTCGAATTTTGTGAACAGGTAGATTGATGGATATAATTTGGCCCCGTTTTTGAGAAAATTTGTTTCGGTATTGTCTCCTCCACCACAACTTCTTCTATTCTAGACTCGAATGGACCCAAAAGTTAAAACAAACTGTTTGTTACTAAAATCTATTTTTGTACAAAATTTCGACCAATACTCTCAATATTAGTGAGAATGGGAGGCAACACAATAATATTAACAGGGGGACATGACGGGTCCTGGTAACCTTTTCGAGAAATATGAAAATCTGGAACTAAATATTTAGTTCCTCATACCTAACTTCGATATAGTCGGAAAAGTAAAAATAAGAACAATTTATAATTTAGAAGCTACATTTTGAAAATAATCAAAAGAATCATAAGAAATGTCTGTAAAGTGCAATTAGAAAACTAAAGCGGCAATTAAATTCAAATGGTCACGAAGACTCTTTGCCATCTCTCTTTGAAACCAATTGTAGATTGATTAAGGTTTTCCTTTAAAGTGCTAATGATTTTTGTTCATCCCTCATTCAAATATGTTTACAGTTTTTGTGTTTGAAAACAGTCTGTCGATAATTTTCGTTCAATGCTGTCAGTTTGCCGATTTGTTTCGGAAATGTCAGTTGGACGCTGATGGATGTTACGAAAGTTTACTCAATAAACACATTCGAGAGGACAGTCATGATTGTGAAATTTGGTCCTAAACACGTCGATGACATAGAAGATTTTATAAAATCGCGAAATTAGGAATTTGATTCGAATGATGCAGTACATGAAACATAAAATTTAAGGTCAGCGTTAACGCTGCTCCGGTCACTCGATTCTCTGAGCCACCGTCTTTGGTAGAAGTGTCTGTCGACAACAGTGGCTCCTCTTCTTCCATTAGGCCAACAATACTTTGTGAAAACCGTATTATTATTGGTATTACTGCTAAAGATGCCAGACTACTCTTATCAAGCTTTGTGGCCTAATAAAAGTTTACACAAAAATAGCCATATCTTTGAAAAATTCAATTCGTCAAGATTACAACTTAATTAATAAATTATTTTTTATAATATGTAATGCATTTGGCTTGATGAAGACAGGAAACAAACTAATATTCTAAAAATGCTGTAAAAAAGAAACTTGTTCTGTAATACGCACAATATTTTCATATAAGATATTACGTTTGAGGAACTGGGAAATCATCTGACGTTTACCGTTTTTCGTCATGTTATCAATTTTTACTAAATTTATTATTTTATTGAGAAAGTCGTATCAAATTATTTCCACAGCCCATATCTCAAATGAACAAGTTCTGACGATAAACTATAGGTTCAACGATTTTCAAGTTGACGATTTGTCGGTAATTTTTCGGCTTCCGTCAAAATTCGAGAGGTTACGCATTCTAGATTCATAACCTATTAAAATCTAAATTGACATAATACAAGCAACTCACTCTAAACTCTAATATGATAACTCAAAACCAAACTCATAGTAACCTAGCAGTGAAACATTTCGTTAACTCCATGGTAGTGAGTAGCATAAGGTTGTTTTGAAATGAAAAATTGAAAATTTAATTTAAAAAAATGCATTCCGAGATACACAGCAACAATAATTGGTAAGGCAATTTACATATTTTTCAGTCCCTTTCGGAAAACGCGTTCTATTCTATTTACAACCATTTTATTGCCTCGAATATAAAATTTTGATTTGTTCATCAAGCATCTACCTGATCGATCCTAGATTTGCCAAAAGAACCAAATCGACCTAAAAAAGTAAAGTTGTTGATGGAGAATCTTGATATTTGATCAGCTGATCATCTAAAACCTCGGTGATTGATGTAAATATTGACTTGATTTTTTTGATATTAAATCAAAGTAAAAATTACTAAAACACATTTCTCTCGTTTAGTACATTGCTTGCATGCCCAATTGCTTTTTTCCATTTAAACAGTAAATAGAAGTCTTTGCATATGGGTATTGGATTTATAAAAATTTAAACGAGAAATGTATGTTCCCTAAAAATTTTTGGGGATTATGTTACCAAAAATTAGCTGAAAAGGAGATGAGATCAATGAAGCTACCAGCCGCCTATTTGATGTCGATTAGCTGGAAAAACGTTTCTTACCTTGGCAAAAAATTCTTATTTGTAGTTTGTGCTATAGCGCCGATTCTTTCCGTAAAACTTCTGATTTGAATTGTTGGAAAAAATATTTTTTAAGTTGTAATTCCATCTTAAGTTATTGTAATTAATGATGTGTTTATTTTAAACGCAGTGAGGCCTAACCCAAAACAAGTAGGTCTCATACGGGATCCGTTCAACATGGCATGTTTCAAAACGGAGTATTTCAAAATTGAATATGAAAATATGACATAAGCTACACTATGGCATATTTCAAAAAGGCATATTTCAAAACGGCATATGGTACACTATGGCATATGGTACGTTACGGAATATTTCAAAATGGTATATTTCAGTAGGGCATATGGTACTACGGCGTAAGTTGCACGACAGCATATTTCAATATGGCATATTTTACAATACGGCATGTTCTAAAACTTCGTTATTTGTTAGCCGATTTTGACGAATTATGAGAAGTGTAATGAAAATGGAATACTTAAATGGATTACAGACAAAGTTATAGATGCTAAACATTTATATTAATTAAAATAAACAGCTTTTCAATTAATTTAATTAAAATTATAAATTTTATATTATTTATTTTGTTTATTCACCACCATTTTTATACATAAAAAATGTGGTTGGCGACCAGCACCATGACAACGACGCGTTGTTGCTTTGGAGATTTAGATGAGACTGAATTTTAATTTTTATTTTATTTTGTCTTATCCGTCGTTGTCTGGAAAAGACAGTAGTTCAGTTGTCCGTGTTTGTATTGGTGTTTCCGTTTGCGTTTCTGTGTGTTCGTATTTTTGTTCTGACCGTGTGGCGGCGAACGCATTTGTGAACCGCCACAAAGTTCTGGGATATGGTCAATTTTGATGGAACTTGGCGGTTTCTTAACCGTATTTGATGAAATTCAACAAGTGCGATGGAAAAAATGGTTTTAATCATCAACTAATAAAGTTACCCTATACTTATTAAAATTGCCCTATTCCTATTCCTTCACTTAACGAAATTAACACTAGAAAGACTGAAACTTAGTATACACCTATATTGCCCAAAAGCAGTCAAAATGACTGCATTGTGAAAGAATAATTTATTTGTAGATAAATTTGTTTAAAATTAATTTTTAATATTTTTTATATTATTTACAGTTATATAACAAGTTATTTGTAAATATTAACAATAAAAAAAATTTACTTCACTTAGAAAAAAAAAATTTTATGCATTATTATTTGTACATTTCTTGCAAATAAAAATGGTAATCTTTTTATGTGTACATCTTCCGCAAACATACTTTTAACATTTTTCACATATATTATTTGTTTTGTTGTTGTGGCAAAGTCTTACTTGACAAATTTTGCGTTTTTTACAATGGGTTGCATTTGATGATGTTGCAGTTGATCTTTTTGCGTCTTCATTCTGTATTCGGTGGAAAGCTGTTCTACTAATTGAAACAAGAACTCTTTTCGTTGTATTTGTATTCCTGTCGTTTCTTTGTAAAGGATCCAAGCATTTATAGCAGCCAAATCTAAAATATTGAAAAATATTTGGAGGGGCCATCGACGAGAACTAGCTTTTACTGAAAATTTTCTGGCCATTTGATCTATCATATCAACTCCAAATTTTGTGCTATTATAAAAGTGAAAAGATTCCGGTAACATTATTTTATTACTTTTATCAATTTTAACAAATTTATGCTTAGAACTTAGAACAGCTACTCTTTTATTTAGTTTGCTTTTATATATTGTAAGAACACAATTCTCAGATTTATATAGCAGAGTGGAAAAACGAGGCATGTTATCCTTCGTTTGTTTGGCTGCTTTGGGTAATTTTCTTTTGTTTCCTCTAATAGTTCCAACTTTTTTTTGGCCAATAATTTTGTCGCGAGTGACATGCTAGTGAAAAGTTATCGGTCGTGATATTTCTTCCACAGCTTGTATATGGCTCAACAAGTTTCAGAACAACGTGTTCACTGAGAAGCATTGACGATGGTCGTTGTTCATCTTTCCCCAAATAAGGAAAACCATTCAAAACATATTTGCTACTAACATCTTATGCAAGCCAGAATTTGATGCCAAATTAGTTTGGTTTATTAGGCATATACTGTATAAACTTGCACCTGGCTTTTGACGGAAATAATTGTTCGTCAACTGTTATGTTTTGCCCTGGTTGATAGCAAGCTTGACCATTTTCAATAAACTTGCCCCATATTTCCGAAACCAAGGCAAATTTATTTGTTTGTAGGCGCCTTTCGGTTCTTTTGTCAAAACGAATAAATCGTAGGATTTGCTTGAACTTTTCTCTGGCCATAGTTTTTCTAAAAAACTCGGGACCCCACTTTATTGACCAAAAATAACTCAGTTATACATTTTTTGCCTCGTAGGCTCCACGAGCATATAAAATCCCAATACATGCACGTATTTCCGTTAATGCTGTTGTCCAATCGTTCCTCAAAATTCGGCGGCCTTCTTCTTCTGTACACTTTTTTTATATGTATGATAATATAGTTATCTATTATCAACGAGAATGCACTGATAAGATTATCTGCCATAATGTTCCTTTTTGCGTAGCCTGTTGGCTCTTTCACACGCTTGAAAATACAAGTAAATGGTAACCTTCCAGGAATACCACCTTCGTCAAATTTTGACCACACAGTACCATCGGCAGCTGTTTCGGTCTCCTGAAAGGTGTTTTCAGTTTCTTCATCAGAGTCTGAACTACTTACCACCCTACACTTTTTCCTGGGCATATTGATGACACTTTCATTTTCATCATTGGTGATCGACTTTTCATCGCTATCTTCAGTGTCAGATGTTTCACTTTGAATATAATCCGCTTCATCTTCAGATGACAGTTCATAATTTGTTGCATCTGATTCTATATCGGAGCACTCTTCATTTATGTTCGTTAGCTTTTCCAATAACTCACATCTATTCGACATTTCTTTTAGTTCAGTTCTCTCTGACACTATGAAACTTATGATATTTATTTTATTTGATCACCGAGTTTTTATAAGTTTTTTTTTATCCCTACTACTAATTACAAAAAACCAAAAATGAACTAATAGAAGTTCTTCTTCTACATAATATAAAATATACCCTAACTAAAACTAATATAGATAAGATTGGTAACAATAAAAAATGTGGGATTGTAAAAATCATATACAAAAAAAAAGGGTCTAAAACTAATATAAATTTTGGGTTGATCGTAGAAAAATTGAACGATGATAAAACAATAAATTGCAACTTTTTTGAAGAGATGGTAACAACCCTTTTGAAGAGATGGCAACAACTTCACCGTCGACGTCAAGCAACCATTGCTTGGGTTAGTACAAATTTGGTTGAAAAGATAGGAACGTTGAAAAAAAAAACAGATTGAGCTAAGCACCTTCCTTTACCCCCCCTCGTGGTATCACAATGGGCCAATACCAAGCCTAAGTGTGTGAAAAGCAGCTACTGTAACCTAACCTAACCTATAATAAGAGTTATTTGATTATTTAAAATTTTCCAAGCAGTCAAAATGACTGCTTTTGGGCAATATAGGTATAACACACATATATATATATATATATATATATATATATATATATATATATATATATATATATATATATATATATATATATATATATATATATATATACCGGAAATGAAGGAGGAAAGAGTAACTACAATTATTAATAAAAGCATTTATATGTTGTACAAAAAGTCACAAAATTCTAAGAAATTTTGTCATTATACATAATTGTTTTTTCTAATTGAAATTAAAAAGCAGTCAAAATGACTTCCTTGGGCAATCTAGTGTTAAATTTATTTTCCCAACGGAAATAACAATATTGGTAATGAAGATATAACCGCGTTTTGTGGTTATTTAAAAAAGAAACAACTGTCGAAGTACAACAGAAAGACCCAATGATAGTTACATTTATTTATTACTTGAGTTTTATTTTAGAAATAAAAGCAACCGTGAATTTCTATTTTGGGCTTCTCCATCTTGGTGTAAAATTACTCAATTATTAAATATAATAGCGTAAAACAACAATGGAAATGAAATAAAATTCTTAATAAAATTTCAAAAAATCAGATTTATTTTTTGTAAGTTTACAATTTTAAGTTAACAAACATATTTTAGAATCCCTTTTCCAACATAATTATCGAATTTCATCTTAATCGGTTAACAAATGGCCAACATGTGAAATATGCCATGTTGAAATAATTCATAGAGCCCTAGTATATCATATGTCGTTTTGAAATATGCCATAGTGTACCGTATGCCGTAGTGTAACATATGCCTTTTGAAATATGCCATTGTGAAACATGCCGTTTTGTCATATTCCTTAATGAAATATGACATATCGACCGGTGCCCGTCTCACACATATTACATTCTAAAATAAACCGATTTTGTTGTAAAAGCTCAAAACGTTAGAGGTGTACATTTCGTTCTTATTGTTATTTTAACGAAAATAATTTTAAATGTAAATCAAACAAACAACAAATTGCAGTTTTCAAAATGAAAATTTAATTTTCTTAATTCTAAATAATTTTAGGGTTAAATTTCATATAGTCCTTTCATAGAGCAGTTGCGGTTTGATTTATCTAGAATCACAGAAAGCGTGCTTGACATATGCATGCTAAGCTATGTTGCATATGTATGTTAAACTGTAAAGGTTAAACATGAAAAGGTAAATATTTTGCTGTCTGTATCTATTTCTGTTGATAAAAGCTACAAAGGCTAATTTATTTGAATTTTGTCGCACGTCATTTTGTGACGCGGTACAACAATACTTTTGAAAAGATTTTGACTCCGTTACTTCTCCATCGATTTATAGCAGCCGCAAAAATTAACCATGTCTTAAATGTTTATCTAGCCGATAAAGGTACATCTGTAATTTTGCACGTATCAAATTTAGAATGACTTTTCATTATTTAAAACTCTCGCAAATTCATATTACGTCATTGAAAATTTTATTATTTCAAAACTAATCAATTAGTTACAAAAAACAAAATTAATATCAAATAAAATTCAATTTAAATTAATAAATTAATCAAAACAAAATTTTTTTATTTTAAATAATTTAATTCGAATTTTTAATAAATTTTCTAAAGAAAATCCATTTTTCATTTCAAGAGGAAATGTTTTTTTTTCTTATTCGGAATACAAACATTTTTTTTTCACATTTATAAATTTTACAACAGTCATGATTAAATAAATAAATCAAACCAATATTTAAAAACCGTTAAATGAGAAAATTTTGCCGACATCGATTTTCCACGCAAATAAAATCTAAATTTAAAATTAATTCATGTTTTATTAATGAAAATTGATTTTTGTGAATGAAATATCGAAATATAAAAATACGTTTTGTACATTTTGTTTTTGTTTATTAGATTTCGTCCTTTTTTTTGTACCTATAGGACATTTGTGTTGCTGTTATTAAATTTTGGGGTTAACGCGGTATAAGGGTTAAATGGTATTCTGTTTTCTTTTTTGTTTATTTATTCATCAAATTTTTGTTTGAATTAAGGACAATACAATTTCCTTTTTGTTCTATTAAAAATAAATCATTCACGACATTTTCCAATTTTTTGTTTTGATATTGATTATAGAAATGATGAAATGAGAAGTAACTCGCATATAATTATAATGTATGGGATAACTAGTTGGGGTGGAATTTACTTTGCCAATATTGTTGATCTTTATATAGCGCAAAAAAGAATTGTGAAATTAATTTACGCTCGTCCGAAAACTACACCCACAATTCCGCTTTTCCGTGAGCTGAATTTGTTGCCACTGAGGTATCTATATGTATTTAAAGTATTGAAAATGTTTTTTGTTCGCAGCAATAGTTATCATAATCGAATAAATCATGCGCATAATATGAGAAATCCAAACAATTTTATCGGTCTTCGTTGTAATAATGAAAAGTTTAGGAGATTTTATCTATATGGCACCGTTTTGGTTCCATCTTTTACCTAACCACGTGAAAATACTTCCATCTATGCAGAAACACAAATTTAACAGAGAAATTCGGACTTGGCTGCTTGGCATGGATAATATTGAGCGATATTTTTAGCATTAGAATTGAAGTATGCTATATTCCAATGTGTCTTCGTGTAAAAAATGTATATAATGTAATAATAACTGAGCTTGTATATTGTAGAAAATTATTATATTTTATACTGATATCCAAAGAATATTATATTAATTTTATTAATAGTTTGTTTTTAATTGCTCCACTACAGACGTAATGTCTAAAGGAGCTTTACTCTATTTCAAATTTTTAAATTGTTTTGCTTGTAATTAGCTTTCATTATGTATATATTTTATTTGAAATAAAGATAATAATAATAATAATAAGCTTTATGTTAATATGTAATACATACACAAAAAAGCAGGATTAAGGAACTTCGGGTAGAAACAATTTATACATTAGACCTTATCGACACACGAAATAGGGAAAAATTATCGATTTTCCAATAACTAACGAAAAACACGTGTGGGTTTGATTTTTTTATTTTTTTATCAAACACGACATAATAATTTTCATTTCACTTTTCACTAAAATTATTACTAACATAATGTTAAAACCACAGTCGATTTTTTTTTATTATTCAACGAATGGCATTCGAAAGAAAAATTCTTATTTAAATTTTATTATATGAATCACGTAAATTCGTGTGCTTTGTAATTTTGTATATATGTATAAAATGTACTTGTTATCAGCTTTTCCATAACGACAACACAAAAAATACATCGAGTAGTTAGTAATAAATAAGAACTCATAAGTTTTTCATAAGTGCGTGTAAAATCAAATTAAAAGTTATCGTTTAATTTATACAATACGTTAAGCAACACACAAACACATATATTTAATGTATTTACGTAAACTACATATAGTACACAAAAAAAAAAAGCTGTACATTTTCTAGCGCAAGTTGATTCATAAATAATGGTGTGAAAATCTACAAATTTTTAAGTACGTGATGTCCTACATATTAAATGCTTCTACTGTGCTTTATGTACTCTGTATACATATAGACACAAGAGGAAAAACTATTTCTATGTTAATCTCAACTTTTTGTAAATATTTTAAATTCTTATCACGTCTGCAACATACACACACTACAAATCACTGTTTCATTATTTATATAAAACAGAAACAAATATAGGTTACAATGTTTTTGGTGTTCCGTGTTGTTTTATTCCAGAGCGTTGCTAAAATTTAAAATGTACGAGTATAGTATAAAAATGGGATACATATATTTGGGTTACTGTTTATATTTATTAGGATCCCCGAATTTCATCAGCTATATAACAAAAGCCTTGGTTATTTATTTCGTTTGTGTTTTTTTCTGTGAAAATTTTTCGGTTTTGATAACATTCACACCGTTCCTAGGCCAAATTTTGTAACAACGAACTATTCGTCGGATTACTACAGATCCAATAACAAGAAATAAATAATAATACAAATTCATTACTATGGACGCCTAAGCTCTCCATTAGTTTGAAGGTCTACTAGAGTGAATTGTAAAATATGGTAGGAGTACTTAGAAATACAAATTTCTCTTGGTGTTACTATCGCAGGTTTTTAAAGATTTCTTAAGATCTCATAATAATAACATTTTTTTAATAAGTTCAATTTGTTTGTGGACTCAGTAATACAATCCCATATATGTATAATAATGAGACGGGCATACTCATAATTTAATTTTTTCCTTTCAAACTGTTAGTATGATTTAAACTGTTAATATGCGTGTAAAAAACCATTTTTACTGAATTTTACTGGATTGATTTCTGCTACGGCTTATCCAGAACCAGCGACTTGGATTTTGAAATATATTTTCACAATAGAAAAATAAGAAAAAAAAAACCAATTTCACAACGTTATAATTTGATTTTATTAATCTTGTGATGTCTCTTTGAGATTTTTTCTACGACTGTTGTGTCGTTGCTTAACAACTTTTTATTTTTTTTTTTTTTTTTCATTAACCATAAAAATGCAGTTTGCTATAATATTGCAAAGTACTATACTATTTAAATTGTTTCTTTGATTTCAGATGTGGTTGCAGCTTCCAACATGTTCCCGACTTTGAATCGCTCGATTCAACAGGAACCTTGCATAATGCGTGTATAGTTCGACGAAAAATACCGGTTGTTGTCTTTACGGATGCTAGTCCATCGTTTCCAGGAAACACTTGTATTACTCGGCCAAGTAAACACTTAGTAGGCTATTGTGAATCACTCACAACATTTTATCCGAATTGTGAACCATGCGCACATATAATTATCATGACATTTAGGCGCTAAGAAAAGCTTCATATGAAAATATTAATTATATAATTCACATAACTGTAGGAGTTAGAAAAAAATATCATATGAAGAAATTAAGTGATTGAACTTAAGAAAATGCGATAATACATAGAACAACAAATTTATCGAGAAACACAAAATGCTTAGTAGTGATAAAAAATAGTTCAACACAACAATGTATCAAATAACTTTAAACAATGGAAATTTATAAATTTATAAAAAGTGCAAACTTCGACAATTATAATAAGCATGCTGAAATAAGAGTAAATGACTTTTGTAGAATTACAACAAAAGTTATATGTAGCAATATTGTTGTTTGTGTAAAATATTACACAACTTTTTAGTATATAAGAACATGGAATTTTAACCAAATTATGAATTGTATTTTCTAAGCTCGTGAAGCAAACACAGTATATTTTAAATAATTGTATCTGCGAATTTATCAAGTTAACACTAAAATAATTGCATTACATAAATAGAAATTATAAGAATAAATAAAATCAACCAAAAATCCAGTCTTTTTCAATCAACCAACAAAAATAGAGAGAAGCACCATCCAGCCATCAACCGCTACATCCAGAAAATATTGTAAGTATTTCAACACACTAATCTACAACCACCCAGGCTCAAGTCTAACACTGGTGCCGAAACATAGAAGTGCTACGTACAAGCTTTCGACACCCTTCGTTGCCTTGAGTATCCGATTCGCTCCACTAACAACGTGCCTTATGGGCATTCTCCATCGAAACTAAAAGATTCATAATTCCAGTAATAGCCCCCACAAGTGGTAAGCTCGGAATTATCGAATCAATTTCGTTTCTTAACAAAATAAACAGCTAGTTTAAATAGAAAGTAGGGCGATAGCAATTAAGGAACTAGAATTAGATATAACAAATTGTAAATATATAAATAACGATATAATATATAAGTTATATAACATTGGCGCTGTAGATAAAGTATTCCGTTCAGGGCAATCCATAGATTGCGACAGTTTAATTCAACGTTTCAATTTTAGCAATGTTATAGTTTATAACGCAAAGCGTTCTGCTCCGGAACAGTTAGAAAATAAAAGTAGTTGTTCGTTCAAAGTATTTCATTCCATTTTTCATTCCCGTTCCACCATACGATATAATTCTTGAAAACAATAATGTATAATCTGACACAAATCCAAGATTTAGTCGAGGAACGTGTGCCCTTATTTTATGGCCAAGCTGAGGTCGATCCCAGCGAGGTTCATTTCTTTGTAGACGCATGCAAATGCATTGAGAGACAATTTGTGGGAAAGCCACAACAGCTCGCAACCCTATTAGAAGAAATCCGGTTTCGACTCCGTGGTAGGGCGTATACATTGCTCAGAGGTATCCAACTAGAAGATCTCGAAGATTTGTATCATCAATTAACAGAAAAGTTTTTGCCCGCCCACACGGTAGAAACACTGCGATACAGATTTAAGTACGCCAGACAGGGAAAGTCAGATAACTGTGCAGATTTTGGTAATCGAGTACAGAATTATGCATTGGATTATGAAGCAGGAGTCCGTACCAAATATGGTAAGGCGAATGCAATCCCGAAACCCCTTGTAGCCACATTAGAACAGGAAGTTTTCATTTGTGGTTTACACAACGAAGCCATCCGAACAAGCCTGTCAATGACCACAGGGAAATCCCTGAAAGAACTTGTTGAAATGGCAGATAGAGTAGAGCGTCAGCTTGGTTAGTCCAGAACAATAGAGACTGGCAATCAAGGGGATACAATAACAAAGTGCCAGCTTTGTAACAAAACAGGCCACAGTGCGAAGATATGCCGAACCAATACCTTGACACATGCAAGGACGGAAACTATAAGCCCAACGTTGACATGCAGGTATTGCAAAGGTTTCGGACATGTCTTAGAGAACTGTATCGCCGGAAATGCTGCGAATCTAAGGTACAGAAGGTTACAATACAAAGCGAAACTCTACGAGCCACAATTTGCAATTAAGAACCAATCCATAAATCACCAAACCTTCCAACAAACTAATGAACAACGAAATTATCAGTCAAATTGGGTACAGCACAAACTTGAGCCACGTAGGAGCACAAGTAACAGTACAATCAAACAAAATTATTATCAATCTCCAGTAACAACGTCACAACCCACAGTTAAAAAGAGGAAACTAACTCACCTGAATAGGAGTCATCAGAGTTACCAGAGAGATTCGAAAATCATTCAGTTGTCCAACGATTGGCAGAAAGAAAACATTCACTACGTAAAATACGTTGACAAACAATCCATTCATCACCACGAAAACCAAGATAACACAATTCAAACGAGTCCATTGCCAGAAAATACATTCATCAATATTAATAACATAAATCAACTGAGTTCCGCCTCAGAAATCCAAAATCATCAGACGAGTACCGCCTCGCTAATCCCGCCGAGTTCTACCTCGAGCGATAATATTAATCAACTGAGTTCCACCTCAGTAATCCAAAACAAACAAACGAGGTCCGCCTCGATCAAGACGCCGAGTTCTACCTCGAGCGATAATATTAAACAACTGAGTTCCGCCTCAGAAACCCAAAATCATCAAGCGAGCTATGTCTCGACAATCCCACCGAGTTCCGCCTCGAGTGGAAAAATTAATCAATCGAGCTAACGGAACGGGCATTTGCGAATTTAGCAAGGAGTGGACAATATTCCATGGTGCACGGTCCAGAGATGTATCAACCGTAGTTTTAATGCAAAGCTAAAAATAGAGGATGAAGTATATGAGACCGCAATTCACATAATTCCGGATGGAAAACACCGACTGGCATTACTATGAGAAAATTCATTCCGGGAAACGTTTCAATAGTGATTGAGCATGGAGAACTTCCGCTGAACATAAACCATATTAATGATCGTGAAGTGGCGGTTAGAATTCGATTATTGGTAGTAAACTAAAATCCAAAGAAGAGAACGCCAAGTCCAAACATAAAAATGCATATTGAGGTGTCCGATAAGAAACCGATTGCGTATAAACTGAATTATGTAAGAAAATTATTAAAATTGTTAAAACTGTATAATTTTAATTAACAACCCGACCAACAATTTTGGACCGTAACTGTTATCACGGGTTTTCGCCCGTAAAAAGTCAGTTGATAAAATCAAGCGAAAATTGAAATAATTACACGAAGTATATCCTATTTAATAAAAAACAAGACAAAATAAAATAAACGGTAGCTCGAGAACATGATGAACGATTCGAAATAAAATATCGATAAATTATTAAATCTGAATTTTATGGTACATATAAAAAAAGTGTTCCATAATTTTAATTATAAATCTAATATAAAAGTTGTTATCATTAAAAGAAGAATTGTGTAATAGTGGTAATTTGTCTGGTCGCTCGCGCGCTCATATGTTTTCTATACAATACAACGTGTTTTACAACCGTAAATAGTCGGTTTAAAAACTGGAAAAATCGAATAACTTGTATACGAATCAAATCCGAATGTAAAAAATCAAAGAAAAAAGAAACCTGCGGAATACGACAGCACGAAATAAATATCGGCAATAGCCGAGTAGATCATATTAATGTAAAACTTAAAACGGACGTGTTTATCTACTTTTTCCATAACTAAAAGTGATTAATAATTAAAATATAATAAAAAAAATATTAATATAATTTGCTAATTGCTTCAACAAACTTGTAAAGGTAATAACATGTAAATCACTTCTAAATTAATGCGTAAATGTAATTCGAATCGTATCCTAAAAATCTGATTTAAGCATGTCTGATTAAATCTGATTTTTAGAGTACATATAAAGCCCATGTATTGTGTGTGAGTGTTGTGAAAGTGTTCCATACTACAAAAGTATTTCATAATTTTAACTATAAATCTAATATAAAAGTTGGTAACATTTAAATAAAAATTATGTAATTGGTGGTAATTTTTCTGGTCGGTCGCGTACTGCGATGTTCATGTTGTGAATTGTATAGAATTCAACGTTTTTTACGACCGTAAAAAGTCGGTTTAAAAACTGTAAATTTAAAATAATTGTGCGTGTGTGTGTGTGTGTGTGTGTGTTTTTGTGTGAGTGCTTCTGTGCAAATACACGTGTATTTTGAAAAAAAATTCTATTTGAATTTATTTGAGCTTCATTTTTATTCATATTTTAGTGTTAAAGAAAATGCCTAAGTATAAATTGTTACAAGATCTTTCAAAACAATCGATTAAACGACGCCTTTTTAACCCAAACACAAAACAATTATCTGAGGAACTTACGAATCATGATATTGATAAATCTTCTACTAGCACGGATTTAAATTTTTTACCAAGCCAAATTTCGTGTATGCTTGATGAGCAGTCTACCAATCAAACATTAAATATTGAGTTAAACGACGAAGAAAATGACCAAGAAGTATTGTCCGATTTTGATGGAGAAGATACTGAACTAACAAATAACTCTAAAATGGTAGATTTCTTGCATACTTGGGCAGTTAAATATGCTATAAAATCAAACGCTTTAAATGAACTATTGGTATTCGTTAAGTCACTGGGATACACTGTACCTTCTGATAGCAGAACGCTTTTGAACACCCCAACAAATAGAATTACATTAGAATGCTCTCCAGGCAAATACGTCCATATCGGATGCACTTCCGTTTTTGAAGCTTTTTTGAATGATAATGAAACACTTCCATCCGAAATTGTTTTAGATATAAATATTGATGGTTTGCCTATAACCAAAAGCAACCAAAGTTGTTTTTGGCCCATTTTGGGTAAAATATATAATTCTAAGTACAAAAATGTGTTCGTAATTGGAATTTATCATGGTTATAACAAACCAAAAGATTTTAATAAATATTTAAGGCCCCTTGTCGATGAACTTAAAATATATCAGTCAGATGGGTACATATGGAAAAATAATAAAATTTTTGTTAAAATTAGAGCGATAATATGTGACGCACCAGCACGCTCCAGTATTCTTGGTACAAAATCCCACAATGGATATTTTGGTTGCCTGAAATGCAATGTAGAGGGCGAATACATAAAAAATAGGATGACTTTTCCTATTAATGCAACAACACAGAAAAGAACTGATAGTTCTTTTCGAAATAGAGAAAATTTAGAACACCATAGATTTAACACTATATTAGAAGAATTTCCAATCGATATGGTAAAAACTTTTCCATTGGATTACATGCATTTAGTCTGCCTTGGGGTTATGAAGAAACTACTTCAGATGTGGGTTTGTGGAGACCCCAAATCACTTCTACCTGCAGCAAGTATACAACAAATATCAGCAACACTTTCTATAATATCTAACACCCAACCATCGGAATTTCAACGAAAAATACGAAGTTTATCTGACCTGTCCTATTTTAAGGCTACAGAGTTTCGTGTATTTTTGTTATACAGTGGCCCATTTGTATTAAAAAACATATTAGCAGCTGATAAATATGATAATTTTCTTTCACTACACACTGGAATCCTTATTTTATGTCATCCAGAATTTTGTAAAACTAAAACGAATATTGCAACTGATATTCTGAAACATTTCATTGAAGGAGTAAAATATCTGTACGGAGCGCATCATTTAATATACAATATACACAGCTTATCACATTTGGCAGAAAGTGTGGAAGAATTTGGTAATTTGGATGAATTTTCTGCTTTTCAATTTGAATCGTATATGTATAAGATTAAATGTATGCTTAGAAAACCAAACCAACCACTAGCACAATTATGCAATAGGATTTCCGAAATATCCGACGTCAACTTGAATCAAAATAAATTAAGATTAACCTATCCTGTTCTAAAAAAGCGAGTAAATAAAGATGGAAAAATATATTACTATCGAATTATATTTGAAAGTGCCGAATTTGACAGTACCGAAAGAAATAGATGGTTTCTTACAAAAGATAAAGCAATTATAAAATTTGAATATGCAGAGATATTTGAAACAACAACGATTATTTGGGGTAAACAAATGGAAACCACCTCGGACTTCTACAAAGTGCCAATTTCATCAAGCAAACTAGATATTTATCAGACATCATTGAACAGTCAAGATATTATCCAACAATTCAATGTTAAAGACATACACAAGAAGTTGTTTGGAATGAGAAATAATAATGATGGATTTTACGTTTTTTTTCCACTCCTTCACTTCATTAATTAAAATTTTTAAATACTTTAACTTACATATTTACAATTTATTTTTTAGCAACTATGTATTCCGTTATTGAGACAATAAGCAAAGAGGGTAAAAAGGAAGTATCTGTTGTGTGCACACATTGGATTAAAGATGGAACAGTAGCTTGGCCAAAACAGTATAAACAAGCAATTAAAAAAAAATTTGATCCAGACCAGAATTGGGAAAAATTTGGTTGTAAATTATTAAAAACTAACATCACTAACTACCATGAGGCAAAGCAAAAAGAAAAATTTTTTGCGGATTTTTCCAATTCTGAATGCGATGAGGAGGCCAACAGACAACGTAAAAGACCTTTCGAGGTTGTGGATTTCAACGACAAGTTTGAGCAACCGTCACCTAAATTACTAGCAGTGGGATCAATAAATGATAAAGACGAAATCGACATCAATACACAGACCAATAATATAATATTAGAATTCAATAACATTGACAACAATTTGCATTTACCACCCTTACAGCCAATAACATTCGATAATACTCAAACAGAACTGCTTGAAATTACATCAGAAACAGTTGCATATGAATCTAATAGTATCATTAGAGAGTCAAACCATATCACTGGTACTCCGGTATACAGATCAAACTGTTACATCGCGGATTCAAACCAAAACAAAGAAAATTATAACACCGACAAAAACTCAGAAAAATTAAAGAAGTTGCAAGAACACATCAAAAAAAATAAATTACTTATAAAAGAAAATAAATCAAAGATAACAATTGTTTTGGAAAACCAACAAAAACTACTGGCAAACCAAGCAGATATTAAAGAGGTGTTGCAGGTGATAATGAATACACTACCAAAAAAAAATCAAAACCCTATATTTAAAGATAACAGTTTCATATTTCCAAAACTACCCATAACCAATGTCGAACACCTTGTGTTGTTAAACACCAAATTAACATCGCAACCTTATATGGATCAAATGGTATAATAACTATAATTTACAATTAAATCAAATTATTTAATTATGTATGTTTAATTTTATTTCAGACTCTCTACCTTTATAAATTTTCCGCTGAAAAAACAAATAAAACAGTGAAGAATTGCTTGGAACATTTATGCTCGTACGAGCTACTTTTGAAATATTCCTGGTCTGGCCAAAATTCCCTGTCAAAAGGTAAGAATTAATTAATGGTTATCTAGAAAATTTATAGATTTAATTTTCTTAATTTTTTTACTTCAGATATCAATAAACATATTTTTGCCCAGCATGTTAACATTATCGAGCTAATGCGAAACGTGCACAATTATTTAAAAACCAGCAACGCTGTTGCAATTGAAATGATTAACTCCAGCGTAAAAGAGTTCCTAAAGCGAGTTAATTTTCGGAATAAAAATCTTATTAGTAATTAAGCCAAATAGTAATAGTAACACAAAACTATATTTGGTATTATTTTATTTTAATATTATATAATTAATATTATAATAAAAAAAAATTTATGTAGTTAGTTTTAATGTACATACTCGTCCTTATGATGCCCTGAATTTCATAATGCATATAATTTTAATCAATTTTTTGTGTTAAATTTTAAAAATTAAAATTATAAAGAATTATTAATCTATATTCGTGAATTTGATACTAATGAAGTTATATTTAAAATAGTAAGGCGAAACTAATAGCTTAAAAATAAGGCTTTAAATAAATAAATAAATGTAAATATATATATATATATATATATTAATAATTAGTTGTAATGTACTCGTACTTATGAATTATGATGCACTGAATTTTATAATGAATATAATTTTCCTAAACTTTTTTGAATTAAAATTATAAAGATTTATTTATTTATATCCCTGAACTTTATAGTAATGAAGTTATATTTAAAAGGAAAAAGAATGTAGGACAAACACCATGTAAGTCGTACAACAGATCGTCAGTGCAACATAGCGTTAACCTGCTACCCACAAAAAGATGTTTTTAATTAGTTAAATTTTTTCCTTTTATACTTTTTATTAGTATTTTAACTGTAAGATAGTGGACAATTTCCAAACATTGTGAATCGCGCTTTTTTGTTATTAAAGACAGATAAGTTTAACCTTTCCTTCCCGAGCGGTTAATTGTTAGAAAGCTTATACTGACATATAATCGGCAATTGGGCTGTAAATCAACGAGTGGTTTTCGTTCAGTCGTTTGGACCAACTTTCGGTTTTCCAAAACTCAGTTTTTACTTCTACCAAACACCGTGAAATTTCCTTTACTGGATGGTTCATGGTCCGAAAAGATAACTTACATTTTATCGTCCATTGAACTGTAAAAGAACTCACAGTCCTCGATCAGTCGTTTGGGCCTCCTTGAGGTGTTCCAAAGCATGTTTTTTACTTCTACCAAAAACCGTAAAATTTCGTATACTGGGATGGTTAATTGTCAGAAAAGCTGTCTTACATTTTATCGTCCATTAAACTGTAAAACAACGCACGGTCTTCGTTCAGTCATTTGGTACCGCCCAAGGTGTTCCAAAACTCGGTTTTTTTACAGTACTTGAGGAAAGAAAAGTCTACCAAAAACCTGTGTGGTCCTCAGTCCCTCATCGGTTATTTTCCAATCCCAAATATTCAAATTGTTTGTCGGGCAATAGGTTAAATATCGTGCATTTACTAAAAATAAAATTTCAATTTATCATCATAAATTAAAACGATAAAATGAACGATATTTTAACTATCGTTCATTAAAATCATACAGTTTTAACTATTTTAATAATTATGTTACTTAATTTGGTAAAAAAAGGAATATCGTTTTCGTTACTCGTTCTCAATGTGTACCGGGCTTTACTGACTACGTATTTTAAACTGTATGTCATACAAATTGAAAAATTGTCGAAAAGTAACCTCGTAAACTACCTTTTCACCAAGCACCTATGAGGAAATAGCGAAAGCTTCAAAATTTGAAAAGTTTAGTTTGAAATGTCTTCTGAGGCACACAGCATAAGTATTGTTACGTTTTTGCCTTGTCAATCAAGGTTCGTATCACTGGATTGTGAATAAAACAAAATCAATTCAATTTATCGCCAACGAATTTATTTATTTCACAAAATTTATTACAACTCAGTTTATCAACAAAAATTCACAAAATCACTTTATATAAATTATTTTCCAATTTTATTGTTCACTTATAATTTTAATTTCGTACTACAACACTTTTTAAATCACTTTTTAATCACTTTTTAATCTTCACACTGTCGCTTTCCAAATACTACTATTAATCTTACAAAGTTTACACTATCGCATTCCAAATATATACTAATAATCCAATTCGGTCTTGTTCGCCTTTTTATATACGCAAACCAAGCTTTTCGAAAGTTCATGACTTTTCCAGTACTAATAGTGTAGAAACATTTAGAACTATTTTATCACGGAAAATTCCATTTAGTACAGTAAAACATTGAGCTATTAATTTAACTTATTCTACTACACACTAGGTGTCACCGTCACAATATTCTTAATATTGTAACGGTGACACCTAGTGTGTAATAGAATAAGTTAAAATTAATAGCTCAATGTTTAACTGTACTAAAATGGAATTTTCCATGGTAAAATTGTTCTAAATGTTTCTACGCTATTTTTAATGGAAAAGTCAAGAGCTTTCTAGAAGTTTGGTTAGTATATATAATAGGGCGAACGAACTCCAATTGGATTAATAGTATTTGGTAAGCGATAGTGTGAAGATAGATAGTGTGAAGATTAAAAAGAAATTAGAAAGTGATTCAAAATGTGTTTTAGTGCGAAATAAAATTTATATGAAGTTAAATTGTGTATTCACAACCCAATGATACGAACCTTGAGTGACAAGGCAAAAACGTAACAATATTTATTATAGGGGAAATTGCTTTATCAACCTTTCAGACACAGATCAAATGAATTTTATCGCTTTTATTTGTTATACTAATAGATGTACCACAAATCAAGTTGTGACGAAGGTCTAAATCTTGTCTATAAATTTTTTTTAATTTCTTGTTAATTTATTTTAAACAAAATATTTTTCCTGGTTTTTTTCTGGATTTTTTGTTTCGGGTAAATGTAGTGATCCCTACTAGATTATGAAATTTGCATAGGCTTTCGGAATATTACACTCTACGGATTTTGTATCCCCAAGCCTTAGTACTCTCGGGATTTTGTACAAAAAACAATTTTTCGGACTAAGCAACTCCAAAACGGATAACTCCCCAAAAATCTGAAAGTCCAAAAATTTTTATAATTACTAAACTTATCACGTTCTTTTTTGTTCGTAAAATACACTTTAGTATTAATTAAAGTTTTATATCTTAAGATTTCTTAGGATCTATCCGTTCTGGGGTGCCTGATCTGGAAAAATCTGAAACTACGTATTTAACCTATTTGAATTTTAAATTTGGTGAATTTTAGTGAAAATCAAATGCTTGATTCATCGGCGTGGCTCCAGAAGGAGTCTTGATTAAAGAATTTTTAAATTCACGTCGGAAATCAATGAACAATAATTTTTTAGTCCCACGCTCAGCTCTAACAGAATGAATTTGGAATTTAAAGACGTTAGCACTATTTTTTATCAAAATGTTGGTGGTGTGTGCTCTAAATTGACATTTAATTCAATGTCTAATTCAATCTCAATCTATTATCAAAATGTTGGTGGTATGCGTACTAAATCAACGCAGTTTTCATTATTTCTATCGTCGTCATGTTATCCGATATATGTTTTATCTGAAACATGGATGAAACCTGCTGTTTTAAGTTCTGAATTTTTTGATGATAATTATGTAACGTATAGATGTGACCGTTCCAGCCTAACAAGTGATAAATCTGATGGTGGTGGAGTTCTTGTAGCTGTGCATAATTCAATTATACACTGTGATGTAGTATGTCCGAATTTTACTGTGGAATATGTTGCGGTGAAATTATCTTGGACAGTGAATTCATTATATTTATATGCTGCATACGTCGCACCTCTAAGCTCTGCTGAGGTTTATAGCTTACACTGTGCAAATATTTATTATTTTGTATAACAGTGTAACGGACATGACACCATATGTGTATTGGGTGACTTCAATCTTCCGGGTTTATGTTGGTGTACTGATGATGATGAAACTGTTTCTGTTTTTCCATCCAATGTTTCGAGTGATGTGAAACAAATTTTTATTGATGCCATGTTGTCTTTAAATTTACATCAAATTTGTAATTTTGCTAACTTGAATGGTAGAATTCTGGATCTAGTTTTATTGAATGATCCTAATTGTGAAGCCTGTAATGGTTACTAAGTCGTTGGAACCTTTTGTTCCGGATAGATTTCACCACAGTGGATTGGAAATTAACTTTGACTGCTAGGAGCTGTTTTGTAAATTCATCAACAATGCACAACCAAGGTTAAATTACATTATTTATAAGGCTGATATTGCCGGTCTGCAGGAGTTTTTTGAATTGGTGGATTGGGAAGTAACTTTCAATTCTAAATGGAGTGATGTTAATGCTCTAGTCGACTCATTTTATTTGGTTTTATTTGATGCTTTCAAAAAACATGTACCTAAATGCTATGAACGTAAGAATAACCATCCTCCATGGTTTGACAACAATTTGGTCAATTTAAGAAACAAAAAGAATAGGGCACACACATTTGCCAAAGAATTTGGTGCTAACTTGGATTGTCTAAATACAGTCTGAGGACATATGTGAATTATTTGCTGAATTGTTCCAATCAGTCTATCAAAAATACAATGATAATGCTTTTGATATTGCATTAGGGCCTCGTAGTTCGCATCATCAAAATTTAATTGGAATACCTTATATTTCAGTAGAAGATGTCAGCCTTGGTATATCCAAGATGAAATCGGGATGTGGTTTTGATAACATACCTGCAAAAATACTTAAAGATCTTAACAGCTCGCTATCATTAAAAAAGTCAATTATAATTCCCATTTTTAAATCCGGAAAACGGAGCAACATTAAAAATTATCGTGGCATATCTGTATTATCATCAATTCCAAAATTATTTGAGCTTGTTATTTCTGATTATTTGTATTTTAATGTTAAACTTTTATTATCACTTCAACAACATGGATTCGTCAGGCATCGTTCTATCACTACAAATCTTTTAAGTTTAACATCTAAAATATTCGATGCCTTTGACTCTAAATGTCAGCTTGACGTGGTTTTCACTGATTTTGCGAAAGCATTTGACTCACCTCAGTTTGAATTACTTCTTGCCAAACTGGACAGATTTGGAGTGAGTAAATTGTTTTTGGATTGGATTGGATCGTATCTGCGTGATCGGAAGCAGGTAGTTCAATTTAAAGGGTTTACATCTAAGATGATTGAAGTTTATTCTGGAGTGCCTCAGGGCTCCCACCTAGGACCTGTATTATCTAATGTCTTCATCAATGAAATTGCTTCTTTGTTTCAGTACTGCGACTGTGAATTATATGCAGATGACTTTGAAAATATCAAAAAGTGTATGTAGCCCGCAACAATGTAATGAAATGCAGAGTGATCTTGATTTGCTGTATAAATGGTCAGTTATGAATATATTGAACTTAAATTTGGAAAAGTGCAAGATTATGAGCTTCTCCAGGAAAAAAGCAGTTATTCTTAATCAATATCTTAAATTTAAAGATTTGGGTGTTGTCCTGGACCATCAATTGAATTTCCGAGACCATATTAATTTAATAGTAGCTAAGTCTAATTCTCTACTTGGCTTTATTCGTCGTATCACAAAAGATTTTCGTAATCCACAATCAATTAAAACTTTGTATTGTTCCATTGTTCGGTCTAATTTGGAATACGCGTCGATTATTTGGGATCCTGCTTACAATATTTATATCGATAGAATTGAACGAATACAGAAGCAATTTATTATTTACTATCTGCGTAAATTGAATTGACCATTTGATCCGAACCTTCCAATGTGGCTGAATAAAAAGAATTTGCCATCCTATGCTGACCGCTGTAGAATTGCTGATTTGGATTCATTGCTTGTAAGACGTAGATGTGCTGCTTCAACATTCATCGCTGATCTGCTTAACAGTTCGATTGACTTCCCTAAACTACTTGCAAAGATTGATATTCATGTGCCCTGTAAACCTACTCGGATTAAGAATTTTATATATTTGCCGACATTTAAATCTAATTACGCACATAATGCTCCGGTCTCGGCGATTTGTCGACAATTTAATAGTAATTTTGATGTGTTTGATTTTAATATTTCTAAATGTTCTTTTAAAAAATTAATAAAAACTAAATTGTAAAATTATAAAATAAAATTAAAATCAAAAAAGGATTTTTATTCCGTTGATAGTAAATAAATAAACAAATAAATTGAAACAATTAGGATGATACAGTACGCTTTCTTTAGTGTCCAGCTTTATTAAAACTGTAGGTACAACCAATTCGTAGTATGGCAAAAATGTATTTCTGGTTCTACAAATAGAATTCCACTCAAATTCAAGGAAACTTACGAGATTTCATAAAGTGGTACAATAAGTGGTTTACCTTATCTTTGACGAATTTTCTTAAAAAAAAATAAAAATAAACAAACAACAAAGAAAACGACAATACTTATACTACTAATTAAATAATAAGGTCAAGTTATGCTAGCATTGCTAGTTAAGTTCACTTCGTTCGTTAAAAAAACCGAACTATTTGGTACATAATTAAAACTTACCAATAAATAAGAGAAAACGAAAACTTCACAATGCAACCCAGAAGATATTAATGAATTTGAAAAATATTTGACCTGTAGTCATTGAGCCAAGAAACGATTCACCCTAAATGTGCAGGTAAGATTGCCTTAGAATTTTATGTATAAGGTACAATTCCTCAAGAGAGTACACATATATAAATACAGTTAAGGTGTATAATTTAAGGTTTTACTTAATTCCTCAAGAGTATACCCAGTAGACACTAATACTGGGTATAATTTCGACCCTATGTGGTGACGGAAATGGTTTATGCATAAGTAAGCACATCACTAAATACTTAGTTGGCGACCAAAATTAGGCAACAAAGACTTTAAGTCAATTAATGTTTTTTTTATAACGAAAATAACTTAAATGCAGCTGCATGAAACATTAACTTTCATAAGTAAGTAAAGTACCAGATTAAGCCTAAGAATACTCAGAAAATAAAACACAACCTTTTTTCACCAATATCCAGTTCTACAAACTACTCTACATATGTAATAAATTTGATTGTACCTAAAATCACATAAATCATTTAAGCAAATCGTAAACCACTGATTTGACACTAATTTGTTTGGCTTTTGCCACACATGCTGATTTTTATTTTTGTGTATAGCATGTTCATATATCATGTACTCGTACATCGAAAAAACTCATCACCAATTAAATATTACGTATACATATAAATATAAATATTTTTTAACCTATCAAATAACCAATTATAACCAATCACTCAACTGGCAAAAAGTTTTTTAAAAAATTTATATATCAACAAATTTATTATTAAATAAAATTATTTATAACATTTTTATAAATTCCCAACCAAAATATGATTATTTTTTATTTTTTTTTATAACTTAACTTTTAAATGCTTCAAGGCATACATTTATTTATGTTTTCATGGTAAAATTAAATTGTATTGTTCCTGTTAACCGTCTGTATATGTGTAGTTGGGTTGTTTCAATGAGACCATTAAATTTTTGTAAAGCCTGTATCCAGTTTAACGCAAAACTATATTACTGAAAATTAAAGTTCAGTTTGATGAATATTACCGGAGCCTTCTAGAGTATAAAGCCAAAATCATCATGACGTCTTCACTAATTTCCTTAGGAATTCATAGTGAAAATCGTGTTTTTTAGCTTCAAATTTTTCAATGAAAAAAGCAAAAATATTATAAAATGTTTATATAATAGTTTTCTACATATGTGTATCTTTAACAACAATATACAAAAAGGCTATATTGGTATTAAGTAAATATTAATTGCAGAAATATTAAAATTAAATTATTTCTAAAATATTTTTATCGAACTTTGATTTTGAAAAATACATCAAAGTTGGCTATGACGAATTAAAATAATACTTGTTAAATTTATTTTTAGTTTTACTAGTGTACGTCAGATGTCTAAGAAGTTTACAGAAAAATACGAAAAAAAATTATTCAATCACAAAATTGTCACAGGTTCGTAATATCTTGTGAATTTGTTTTGCTTTACCTACAATTTTTGAACATGAAATTTCCCCAGGTGGTAATTTTTGGTAAGATTTTTGTTGAAATTTTTATTGCCATCACTGACATCTATGTTATGTATATCGACTTAATGACTTTTATTTCAATTTGCCCAGAATGCTGTTGTTATGAAATTTTCTTTAAATTTTGGTTTAAATAAATCAATTATTACAAGAAAATGAAAACGGTTAATATCGTTTAAATATGCATTTATGTTGAAATTGAAACATTTATGAGCATACCTCGGAAATCATAATTAAGAATTTGTAACGTTCCCATACGTTTTGTGTGTTTTACTATGAAAAGTTTGGTGGTTTTCTATGACTTTCTATAATCGTGGTTGCTTTGGTATTATAAGTAAAAGGAACTTTTAATGATACTGGTAGGTTATTCCTATAAAAGTTTGAGGTGCCTAATTGTGTTTGATTGATTTATACTATGTATTGATGTACTTCGCTTTGAATTTAGCTCAATATTAAAAACTGGTATAATAAAGTTAAAAAACAGCACGTCAGCTTCCTTTTCCTAAAGCATCTCGTCTGATTTCGCTCAATTTGAAATAATTCTGTTTATATTAAAATTATCGAGAAAAAATACTAAAATGTTTTCGGCGTTCACAATGTGGCTCGTTCTTTATGCAACTGGGCATAAGGCGGTGAAAAACCTCTGAAACAAAAATTTGTGGGATTCAAATTTAATTTTTCAACTCGATTAAAAAGTGGGATTTAAACGATATATAGACAGTTCAAATGTTGATTTCAATCAGCGCAGACGTGTTTATAAAAATTATAAAAAGTTTTTTGTTTTTTTTTTTGTTTTTTATATACTACTCGTATATATCAAAAATTTCAATTGTTCTTCTTCAAAGGAATAATCTAATTAATCTCTTACAAGTACATATATTTATTTTGTTAGTGGACAGTGTAGAGCTTCACTCAATAATAGTGCTGGTGATTGCACATGAGTTAGAGTCTCTAACTCATGAATAAAAGACATTCTTCAACGGAATTGTTATCAATTGGCCTTGATGTAGATCAATCGGTGAAAAAAATCAAATCGTCAATGTCTACCACCACAACAAATAACAACTGTACCTCAATCCCGTTTTCATATGGTATTCCTACCAGTAAGTAATAAATTCCAAGGCATTTTACAAGCGGGTAATAAAAACACCATTAATTTGTGCAATAAAAATACAAATACACAAAAAATTCGGAAATTCCCTCCTGTTATTTCCGAAGCTAAAATCTTCTGAAATTAGGGTGATTATGAATGACCTTAAAATCTCAAAATACGAGATGAAACTCATGTCAATTGGTTTAAAAGTTTTGGTATACGATCCAAACCACTACACGCTACTGAAGGCTTATACGCTTATAAGTTAAAGGAGAAGAAAGCCGAATTCTTCTCATACACTTTGGATGAGAATAAAACTTCTCGATACATTCTATTTGGTCTACCATCCCTTCCAGTTGATGAAGTCCATCAGTATATCAAAGATACGGGGCTCACTCCGTCAAAATTGTCCAAGGTTGCATCAAAGAACAGATCTGATGACAGCGCTCACACAGCCAATTCAGTGTTATGCCCAAAGCGTAATGAATTTCTGCGAGTTAGGGATCTTGCCAACCAAAAAGTACTTCAAAAATATACGAATGAATTTCATGTTTCATCTCATAATTTCCCTGCATTGGCTGGAAAGGCTCCCGTTAACTCAAACTTCGACCAGCCTAATATTATCAGTTCATCTCCATCACAACAACCAATGTCCAGTTTATTCATCAATAATCCACCAACAGGCTGCCGGAAATGTAAGTGGTAATAAATTATATAGTGCTAGTGAATTTTTGTTAATTTTGGAAAGTGTAATGAATGGTATCAGGAGGTGTCAAAGCCTAGCCGAACAAGTTCAAGTTATTTTAGAGACTGCCATTAAATATGTCTGTAAATAATAATTTAAAAGTCTCTATTTGGAACGCTCATAGCTTAAACCATAAAAAACACGAGCTTATTTACTTTCTCGACAAATACGATATAGATGTTATGCTAATCACAGAAATGTTTTTTAGACCGGGGTATTCTTTTAATATCCCTCGATTTCAGATATATAGAAATGATCGTTCGATCCAAATTGGCGGTGGAGTTGCAATTATCATTAAAAACTCAATCAAACACTCAGTTCTCTCTATATTAGCATTGCAAAGTATAGAAAATATATCTATTCTGGTATCCACGCCCAATTTAACATTAAAAATTATTTGCTGTTATGTTCCGTATTCAAACCATCCAAACTTCAGAAGTGATCTTAGTAGGCTTACCAATTCTAACTCACCCTATTTACTTGGAGGAGATTTTAATTGTCGTCATTCCTTTTGGAATTGTAGTAGATCTAACAAGGATGGACGCATTCTCTATGTAATTTACTGGGCTGTTTACTGCAACTCTTCTGCCCAGAACCATCAACTAAATTTCCAACGACTGAGTTTGGTTAATCTATTAAAAAACTTTCTACAACTTAATTTGAGTTATCAACAATTTAATTTATTTATTTTATGTATATTCCGCAACATTTATTATTTTGTCTGTAATACACGACCTCACCAACACTGACATTGTAGAATACTTCTTAACAGAATAATCCCCCCCAACATGACAATTCTCATTACATACCAAAAATGACGTACCAATACATATGCGTTATATGTGTGAAGTATGCGTCACTCAATAATTTAATCTTGCAATTCAATTTCTTTAAATGGTATAAAATACTTTCTCATCATGGAATATACTATACTATGATGAGTTTGACAGTAAGAAGTACTGTCACAATAATTATAATATTTACATCAAAATTTGATTAAGGTAAGCAAAACATTACATTATTTAATAAATAAGATCTAATTAACTAATAACAATTGTTTTCAGATATTTTATGTGATTCGAGGAATACATTTGTCGTCACTCGTGTTATTCAGATAAGTATTCTTAATGTTTTTAATTATAAATATGTTTCTTTCTGATTATGTTTCGTTCAGACAAATTTAATCATTAATGGTCACTCATTAAACTGGGAGAAGCAGGTTAAATATCTGGGTATCCTCTTGGATCAAAAAGTCACTTTCCAAAACCATCTTAATTTAAAGTCAGTAAAATTTCAAAATTATTTTTTACAATCTATCCATTGCTAAATAAAAAAAGTAAATTTTTATTTAATAATAAAATGCTACTTTATAAATCAGTAATTCTGAGTGTAATTTTGTATGGTTCACCATTACGGGTGTATGTGGCCAACACTCATATCAAAAAATTACAAGTTATGCAAAATAAGTTCTTAAAACTTATATTGAATGTTCCTAAAATATATCGCACCAGAAGATTACACTCTGAAACGAATGTCAAAATTATAAAAGAGCTTGCAATTGATCATTACAACAAGTATAATAGTAAGCTTCCATTTATTGAAAATACATTGATAATTAATTTACATAATCCTTTATATAATTGTAATTAGTTAAGTTATTTATTTATTTTAAAATTAGATTTAAGTAAAATTAAGTTCATGCTACATCTTGTAACCTTTCAATATATTACCTTTTAAAGGGCTTAGGTCACTAGTATATAATTAACCACAAAGTATTCCGTAGCAAAGTTCATGTACTATATCTTGGAAAATGCATTGTAATTTTTGTTTAAATGAATTTATAATAAAGCATATAGAAAAAAAAAAAAATCGATTTATAGTTCATCATCATTATACTTTGTTTTGAACTCTTCGATGTAATCGGATAAGTGCTTAAGTTTCTGTCGACTAATTGGCAAGATAGTGGCAATGATAATGATCAACCTTACAACAAATTTGTAGATTAACGGACAGTGTGATACAATACACTAAATATTAAATGCTACCAATCACTTAGCGGTTATGCAAACTGCTGCACGACTATTGTATGGTGTAATGGTAATGAAAGTTTTTTGCCATAGCGTACATTTATTGATATTTTTCTATAAAGGATTTTGTCAACAGTAAAATATTGCATTGATTTCACTTAAAGTGTGATGTTAATTGTGTATCTTAAAGACAATACAATATAGTTCCGAATTACCTAAACTGTTACTAAAGACGATTTAGTCATTGTTTGGTTTTAGCTTTTTCCTAACTTAAAAGCGCATAAAGCACTTAAAACGGTACATAACTAAATTTATATATTGTTAACACCTAGATTGATACAAAACTGGAATTCAACCTACAAAATCAAAAATATTTTAAATTTTATTACATTTGACAACAACATCGTCTTATCAAAGATTTTGACAACAACAAAATATCACACTGATTTCACTTAAAGTGTGATGTTAGTTGTGCATTTTAAAGACGCCGCAGTCTGATATTGAATAACTTAAACTGTTACTAAATACAATTTAATCGTTAATTGGTTTTACCTTTTTTCGAGCTTAAAAGCTCATAAAGTACATACCTAAAATAATATTATTGTTAACACCCAAATTTAGGTTTCAAATATCAAATATTTCAAATTTTATTATATATTTCACAACAAAATCGTATTATCAACGATTATAACAACAACAAAAAGTGGATATTAATTGAGTATTTTGAAGTCACTTCTTCTAATACCGAATTACTTAGAATGTTACTAAAGACAATGATTTTTGTTTTTTGTATTTAAACTTTTTAACAACATAAAAGCTCATAACACACCTATAGTATTATATAACTAAAATGATATTATTGTCCGAAAAACAATTTGTAACCGAGTGGTTATGCGTCTGTAAATAGTCGGTTGAAAATTACAACAAAAAATTCGAATTATTAAGTTAAATCGCACGAAGGCTTACCGACTTAAAAAAAATATACGAAATCAAAAAAATTATTCTCGAATTTAAAACGACTCGATATAAAAATCGGTTTAAGTTCGTTAAGTTTTCAATTTACATTCGACAAAAATTTAAATTTTGGTAGTAGCAAATAACCGCCATCCGACTATAAACAAAAAACGTCACTACGATCTTTAAACGACACAAACTAGAATTTCTGAAACAAAATTAAAATTTGGTAATGATAAATAACCGACAACCGGTCATTTTACAAACTTCGTTTTTAACCGAAATTGAAAAATAAAGGAAACGAAAAATAGAGAATGTTGTACGTTGTACTATTTGTAAAAGTGATTTCTCAAAAGAAAGAAGTGAATAAGTTTGTAGGAAAAAAAATTTGGTGAATTAAAAATTAATAAAAATTAAACATTTGACTTATGTCAACAGTAAATTGAAATATTAATTTGTGCTGTTAAAATTATAAAAGGTATGTAACTAAATTGAATAATTTACTAAGAGTATAAAATAAATTGAAGAACCTAGAATTTTTGTCATGTGGTTTACGTTTTTAAGGTTAGTTTTATTTTTATTAAGATTTTTATTTTATTTTTTATTTCAATAACATTATTGAATATTATTATTTGATAAACTGGTTGATAAATAATGTTTGTTTGAAGGTTAGGTCTTTTATTTGTGATGCGCACCTGCGACATCTGGTTTATTAGGAACAAAATCACATACTGACTATTTTGCTTGTCTTAAGTGCACAGACGAAGGCGAATTTATTAAAAAAAGAATGGTTTTCCCAATTGAAAATAATTCGAATTTAAGAACTGTTAATTCGTTTAGACAAAGAACACAAGAGGAACATCACAAATTTAATTCAATTCTGGAGGAACTTCCAATAGATATGGTTAAGCAATTTCCTTTATATTATTTGCATTTAGTGTGTATAGGCGTAATGAAAAAGTTAATCCAAATGTGGTTGAGTGGGGATGCAAAATCTCTCTTATTAAGTCTAATATAATCATTTCATATTATTACATGTTGGGATTTTGTTATTATGCCATACTGAGTATTCTATAACAAAACGGCCGACAAAATTTTGAAACAGTTCGTAAATGGAACCTGTTCTATTTACGGACGACATCATTTAACATACAACATGCATTGTCTAACACATTTGACCCAAGATGCGGAGCAGTTTGGTAGTTTAGATAAATTTTCCGCTTTTCCGTTTGAAAGTTTTATGTCTGTTATCAAACGTCTCTTAAAAAAACCAAACCAACCACTGGCTCAAATATGCAACAGGATTTTTGAAATTAATAATTCAAAAATAATAAGTTCCAAAAGATTTAATCCTAACAAATCATATCCAGTATTAAAAAAAAATATTTTAAGCATGGCAGGGTACTCTACAAAAGAATTGAATTTCATAATTTTGAAATTAGAAATGACAATCGCAATTGTTGGATTTTGACGAAATCCAAAACTATTGTGAAATTTTCGTACGTGGAAGTAATTAAAAACGAAATATACATACATTTGGGGTAAACAAACAATGGATCCCACCGACTTCTATAATTTTCCTTTGGTTTCAAGTAAACTTGATATTTTTGAAGCTACGTTTACAGACCAACCAGAAAAACAATATGATTACAAAGATATTGAAAAAAAGATGTTTGCAATGAACCACACGGAACCGGAAAGATTTATATTTTTCCCAATACTTCATTCATAAGAAATAGGTGATTTAAAAATCGTTAATTTATTTCAAATCACGAAAAGTTTTTATACAAAAATTATACATTAATATTTTGTTTTATATCTTTTAGAAAATGAACGCAGTCGTAGAAACGAATACGCATGATGATGAGAAGGAAGTAGCCGTAGTATTAGACAAGTGGATCAACGAAAATTGTGTTTTCTGGCCAACTGATTATAAAAGAGCCCTATCCAAAAAATTAAATATCGAAAAATCTTGGCAAAAATTCCAATGCAAAATTTTAAAAAGAAATTTAAATTCTTTTAGTCAATCCAAACAAATAGAGAAACACTTTGAAATCAATTCTAACTCAGACACCGAAAACATTACATCTCGAAAGAGGCAAATATTTACATTTACGCAATACAACGACGAATTTGAAATCTCGTTACCAAAGTTATCGAAAACCGTTGCTAATGATAAAACTGGTGAAAAACAATTAGAAGTAGTGCCACAATTAATATCTAGCGCACCTTTACAAAACCATTCAAATTTATATAATGTAATTTTACCAGAAGTACCACCACTAGCACCGACAACGACCATACAACCATTACAAAATGTAACAGATCTAGATTGCATAAGAGCTCTACCAGAAATAATTGTTTTATCAAACAGCTTTGTATCAAATGGTTCATCATTATCACTAGTGCCTCCATTATTACAACCAATATCAACTGATATTGTGGAAAATAATGAAATACATTCACTACCGTGTAGTACATCAGAAAAATTTTCAACTCCTATAGACAGCGGTTTCGGTAAAGACAAATCTTACGGAATTATTGAAAAAATTGGAAAAATGGATGAAAATATAAAAACATTGCAACAAAACTAAAGTTTAATTTTAAAAAACCAAAGGGAAATAACTCAAAATCAAAACAATACGAAAGAATGTTTAGAAAATCTTCTACTGACGATAAGAAAATCGGAGACAAAAGTTGTAAAAAATACTTCATTTATTTTACCAAAAATTCCAATAACAACAGTGGAGGAACTTGTAAGCTTCAACACTAAATTAATTAATAAAAGCTATATGGAACAGATGGTAAGGCAATTTAATTTTATCTCATGACATTGAACTTGAATTAATCCTATTTATTTTTTTTTTCAGATTCTATATCTTTTTGCTTTGAAATGCAACAATACAAATAAAACAATAGAAACAGTATTGGAACACCTTTTAAGTTATTACCTAATAACAAAGTATTCGTGGTTGGGGCAATCGACACTTTCAAAAGGTAATTTTGTTGCATGTTGATTTGAAGTATTACCTACATAATTACCTATATAAAATAAGTAATAAGAAGTTAAATATTGATTACCTATTTGAATTACTGTGATGATGTTTTTTTTACTGATTCTAAAGACTTATTATTAATTATAAATTTATAATCAATGTACTGTAGTGTACATATTACTATTAAATTAGTATAATATAAAAATGAATTAATGTACCTTACAAATTTTTATAATTAAGTAGGTACCTAAAATATTTAAGTATATGTACTATTTTTTTAAAATATTATTTTGATTATTATTTTAAATTTATTTATTGTTATTTTATTTTAATTGTTTTTATTTCATAATCCTAAAACCTGATTAAACCTAAAACATTTTTGTTTTTTATAAAAAAAATATCCCCAACATTTCAATGGGTGCATTCCATCAATTAAATTTTACTCCTTGAACATGATGGAATTTACCATCGAAACTTTGGGGGTATTTAAAAAAAAATGGAGAAGTATTTTAGGTTTAATCTAATAAATAAGTATTTTATTTATTGTTATTTGTTTAATATTATATAATATAATTGAATTAATGTATAATTATTAAGTATTACTAAGGTTACTCGATAAGTTAAAAATTTGAAATGTTGATATTGTAATATTATAATTACTATTTTTTATACATATGGATATATGTATATGAACATATTATGTAAATTTATTTATATTATTTAATTGAATTATTCGATAAAAAAATATTATAAAGAATTAAAAATTATTAATTAAATTAATTTGTTGTGTAGGTCTAGTACAATTTTACTAATACTGTTATCGGCCTCAAATACCGTGTATAGATGGTTTTATATATTTGATTTCGTCAGTGAAATGTTCCCCTTTAAAACCGACGTAAACCCGAAGATATATTGTTGTTAAGGCGGTTAATTGCAATTACAATGAGCCGACGATGGCATATATTCGGCTCCCGAAAAACCAATTAAATTAAATACCGAATGCGCAGACATTATAACTGCCTAAGGTTTGCCAAAATACGAACTATTTAAACACTTTTGCCCAAAAATGTCTGCAAAAAGACTACACGGTCCTAAGACTCAGAACAGCCATTTTACATTACTAAAATTATATTTTGTTTTTCGGGTTGTCCTCAACACCAATATTGATATAAAAATAGAGTTTAATCTCTGAAATCACAAATATTTCAAATTTCATTAGATTTGACAACAACAATGATTCATTAGGATTTTTGACAACATCAAAAATCTCGTTGATTTCATTAGACATTTTAAATGAAATGTGTGAGTTTGAAAAACGGTACGGTTTAATATAAAAACTTCTAAAATAATCAAACCATAATACATCAGTAACTTATTGAAGAAATCACACAATATTAATTTCCAAATTTAGAACAACGGGGTAGTTCTATATAGCTACATTGTGTTTTGAATCAAACCTTTTAAATATTTATTAGCTTTCCTCGGCATACAAAAAAGACGGAAACCGACGAAAAATAAAAAAAAAACTTTCAAAATTGATAATTTTTCATGATTGAAACATTTCCATTTTTCATGAATTTTTATTTGGATTCATTTCAATTCAATATCATACACATTTACGAGTTTACAACAGAAAAAAGCTTTACATTTTTTTTTTTTTTTTTTTTTTTTTTGTTCGAGTAGGTAGTTGTTTTCTTATAGACATTGTGCTTTTGAAATTTTATTTTGTTTTCTTATCTTAAGTATTGTAAATTGAAATTCAATACGATACGCCCATCTTATTATGTTTAAGATTTTTATTTTGGTGCGCTTGAATGATTTCAATAGCTCATATATCTTTATATAGGAGATGAATAAAATTGATATCCCTTTTTTTTTTTTTGTTTATTTGGGCAGTAGTTGTGTTTTGTACTTAGTTTAGTTTTTTTTCGATATAGCAACAATCTTTTTAAACAACGTTTCTTCATTATTGCATATACATACATAGATCACTATAAAATATAGAGATTGGTGGTGATGTATTAAAATTTCCAGGAAGGTACAACGAATTTTTTTTCTTCTGTTTAAGAAACGAATATCCTTTTTGACAAATGTATAAATACGAAAGGATATTTTAAAAATCCATAGAAAAGAAAATAAGAAAAATGACCTCCATATCTTAACATCAATTTTAAATGGATTTACATTTCCATATAGATACACATTATTTAGCCGAAAAGACGTAGTATAAGTTGGATGAAAATACAAAATGATAAATTCCCCATATCTAACTGCTTTAAGATTGTGCTGTTACTCTTTCGATTTTACATAAAAATTACCGAATACAGCTCACTCCAACTAAATAGAGTACATGTACGTACTATATGTACATATATACGTATTCCGTTCGTATCTGCATTTATTTACATAAAAACGACAAGAAAAATGTTTAGCTGCTTGTAATTTTGTAATCTCGAGAAAAATGTCTTTAAATTATTCATTTTTTTTATAGTGTTCATGTGATTTGAACAATTATTATGTTATTACGAGATGGTGATAAAAATTTTAGATTGAACATTTTTTGAAGAGATGAAATATTAAGCGCAGGTCTATATGTTATGTGCTGATTATTTAATGAAGCGAGCTCACCCACAAAATGTTATTATTATTAAATCTTTTTTTTATGTTTTTTTGGAAAGAAATGGAATGGAAAATGGGATAAATTTGTTCTACCGCTGGTTGAATTATTAAGTCTCTTGTGTAATAGATATTCAATATTTAGGATTTGGATGATTTTTTGGTTAGTCGAATAAACAATTTTCTCTTATACATATTTTCGATTGCGAAATTATTTAACGCTTATGAAAGGGAGTTTATTGGGTTTAATTTTCCTTTTAAAGTTTTGCGCCTTACCCACAAATACATACAGGTTTTCCGTGCTATTGATGAAAAATCATCTTTTTAATTAGAATTGTGTTTTTGTTTACCAATTTTTTGGTTTAGAAGAAGTATGGTTTGGAAAATAGAAAATAATGTCGCTATAACATCTTTAAAAACTAAAAACAAAGCACGGGTACCAAAGACGGTAAAAAAAACCGTTGAAAGCTTTAAAAGTTTTACGTAGAGAACTAAAATAAAAAATTGTGCCATTTAATCAAATTGAATAACAATCAGACATATTTATAACGTTGAACCATTGAAAAGTGTACTATTTATAAAGTCTAAGAATACTTAAGATTCTTTTAGGGCGATTTCTTAAGTAAAGTTCTAAATACTTGTTACTATAATCTCCTAACCTCATTAAACCAATAATCAAATCTTTAGAAACATTTATATAAATTAACACTTAAATCGACTTTTTTCTGAAAGCTTAGGAAATTTAATTTCGGACTAAATTATAATTAAATATTTTCTTTTTTATTATAATTTAATGTTTCAAGAGGAAAAAGTTTAACAATCTTTTAGTTTGAATTTTCAAATCTTTTTAAGTTTTTAAGGTATAATCGGATAGAGTTGCATAGCCTGAATATATCTAAACATAATGCTTTCAAGGTTATTTGCATAACAATTTTTTAGAAAGGTTGAAAGTTATTCACAAAACCCAATTTTTAGGAAAGTGCATTTTCCCAAAAATGGGCGATATTTTTGCAGATTAATTGATAAAAGTTCGTCAGTAAAAAAATCTCGTAAAGCAGGTGAACATTTTGAAGAAGAAGTAAAACTTTAAAATGCGAATGATATACTTAAATAAAGTTAATTTTTTTTATTGATTTTCGTGAGTTCTTAAGTAAAAGCTCTAACTAAAAAAGTGGATAAATATTACGATGCTTTCATTCGAGAACTCATTTATTACAACAGTACTAAGTGCACAAATAAAAGGTTAGGAAAAGGTTAATCAAAACAAGCGAAAAGCTCAAATCGCAATTTTTTTAATAGTGAAAGCTGTTTAAAAAATAATAAGGTACTATTTAAAACTGACACTTTATCAGCTTTTTCCATTTTATTATAAAAAGTTTAATATTTATAATTTCATAAAAGCTTTTATTTGTTTTGTTTTAGGGGCGGATTAATTAAAACAAAACTGTATTACTTTCGTGTTATAAAAACATTGTTTTTAAGCAAACCCATAAACAAAGTTTTACAATTATTTGCAAGCTCTCAAAGTCAGTAATTTTCTGTTTTGGGCCAAGGCTAATTTTCAATTTTATTAGGGAGTGTATAGACTCCTTTTAAATATAATATTTGTATTGCCTTATTGTAAACATTAAGAAATAGTAATGATTCGAGGAAAAATCTGAGCATTGGAAAAAGGTTTTTCACAATTTTTAAAATTTTTAAAAGCTTTAGCCATTTTTGAGCATTTTAATAAATGAAATGTTTAATTTGTTAGTTTCATATCTACCATAGTTAAGATTTGTTTTGAATTTGTATTTTTAAGCTCGTTTAACCAAAAAACAATACAATAATAACGGGCTAAGAAATTACTCTAAATTTCTATGTAACCCAATCCAGGTATCCGAAACAACACAGGAAAAGGCCTATTTCACCTTGATCAAAATAAAAAGTTTGGTTGCATCACTTTTTTGTCTATTTTGATTAATGAATGGTTTAGTTGCACATGAATGCTCTTAGAGAGTGAAGAGTAGTGTACATAACGAAACCTTTAAAGTTTAAACATTGTTTTTTTTGGAGAAAAACGGCTTGCAGTTATTAAAAAAAGCTTTCCAATATTTTTTTAAAATTATTAGACAAATGAGCCTGCATATGAAAGCTATGAATATTGTTTTAAATGCTGCCATTTCGTAAATCTGTTTTGCTTGAAAAATTCGTGCAATTAGTCAGAAATGATTTTCTAATGTAGATTAGAACTGTTTCACAACAAAACTTTGGTCCTTAGTTTTGTGGAAAAGTGGAAGTAAGAAAAAAGCAGCTGACGATAATCAAACTGGTTCAATTGACAGCAATTCTATTTTCTCGAAACATGCTAGAACCATAACAAAACCATTTTGGGTGCTGAGAAATCCCTACGACAATGTCAAATAACTTAGAAATGTAAGGGAATAGCTTTACTTTCTCCAGACCTTTGTCTTTGCAGCTACCTATTACAAACGAATCCGTACAAAAGAATCCGCATTACAATTGGTACCACTGATATCAATGCCGAATTAGCCTTCCGATCGCTGAATAAGATTCATAATATTGACAAGCAAATTAGTTTCCTGACGATGTCTTAATCTCGCTGTAAATATGATTAATCTATTTTTATCAACGATTGAAGCAATATTTGAAATATAACGTTGCGAATAAAAATCACCAAACCGACGGAACTTAATTACGGACCGCTGTAAATGAATGCAATTTATATGATTTCTTTCGAGTAAGTTACCTATACTGGAACCCACTGCTCTTATGAAACCCTAGCTTACGTTAAAGTGGTTGAAACTCCTCTCTAATTTTCGATAGCCACCTGTACGGAGTCGTCATCTGTCAACAAGTTATCTACATAAAATCCAAAGTTGTTGTTGCAAGAGAATATAATTAACTTGGCCATATTCACAAAACACTTCTCCAATGAAAATAAACGTGATGACTAAATTTTCTTGAAAATATTTCCCAATGATTTAGTTTATTGCACTTTAAGATTTTTATCTTTCTGGAATTTTCGCTCTATTGCGGTCATTCGGTGCGTTAACCATCACAAGAACTTTGGAATTTAATATTTGTATTTTAACCTTAATTTTCTGGTTTTCTTTAGTTTTAAAGGTGCATTTGAATCCATTACACAACAATACTTGCTTCTTTAGATTATAAACTTTGTAATCATACTATTCCTGTTTAACAAATATAAGGTTTGTTTCTCCTTTCATTTGAAGTGTGTATTTAAGGACGTATCCCAGCTATCTTATTCTCCTTGCTTACACCATACACTAAAATCTACATATTTTACCGGTGTGAAGTATTTCACACAAAGTGTAGCTACACAAATTAACGAAAAGTGTAAGTGTACGGAAAAAGTGTAGGCTACATAAAAAGTGTAAATAAGAAGTAGAACCAGGCATGGAGCGATACTTCCTTAAAGTGGACAGGTCAAGCTATCTGAAACAATTTTTCTTATTAAAATAAAAAGGGTTGGGTATGTTCGACGCTATTTTAAAAATTGTGAAAATCAAATAAACTGTCGAAACCCGATGCTACACTATGACCATTTACAAAAATCTCAGAGATATTACCAAGTGTGGGCTTATATTTCCATAAAGTGGACAGGTCAAGCTATTCGAAACAATTTTTCATAGCTTGACCTGTCCACTTTATGGAAATATAAGCCCACACCTGGTAACATTTCTAAAATTTTTGTAAATGGTCATAGTGTAGCATCGGGTTTCGACAGTTTATTTGATTTTCAAAATTTTCAAAATAGCGTCGAACAGACCCAACCCTTTTTATTTTAATAACCAATATTGTTTCGGATAGCTTGACCTGTCCACTTTATGGAAATATAAGCCAACACTTGGTAACATCTCTGAGATTTTTGTAAATGGTCATAGTGTAGCATCGGGTTTGACAGTTTATTTGATTTTCACAATTTTCAAAATAGCGTCGAACATACCTAACCCTTTTTATTTTAATAACCAATATTGTTTCGGATAGCTTGACCTGTCCACTTTATGGAAATATAAGCCCACACTTGGTAGCATCTCTGAGATTTTTTTAAATGGTCATAGTGTAGCATCGGGTATCGACAGTTTATTTGATTTTCAAAATTTTCAAAATAGCGTCGAACAGACCCAAGCCTTTTTATTTTAATAACCAATATTGTTTCGGATAGCTTGACCTGTCCACTTTATGGAAATATAAGCCCACACTTGGTAACATCTCTGAGATTTTTGTAAATGGTCATAGTGTAGCATCGGGTTTCGACAGTTTATTTGATTTTCACAATTTTCAAAATAGCGTCGAACATACCCAACCCTTTTTATTTTAATAAGAAAAATTGTTTCAGATAGCTTGACCTGTCCACTTTAAGGAAATATCGCTCCATGCCTGGTTCTACTTCTTATTTACACTTTTTATGTAGCCTACACTTTTTCCGTACACTTACACTTTTCGTTAATTTGTGTAGCTACACTTTGTGTGAAATACTTCACACCGGTACATATTTTTGTGTAATTTTTGTATTTTATGCCGGGTCCCCACACAATAATTATAAAGAGTACTTTAGCATAATATTGCTAGCAGTTTGTGATTATATATACACTTTTATTTTTATGGATGATGGTTCCCAAGGGCGTCAGAGTGACGGAGCTGTCTTCAAAGATTCGGGATTTGGGAAGCTCAAGGTTTGCAGTAACATGAATGTGCCACCGGATCATGAAATTTTAGAAAGTGGGCCACTCTTACCGTAATATTTGTTGGGAGATGAAGGATTTGGGTTGAAACCTAATATGATAACACCATATTCCAGAAAATCAACAGGCAAATTAGATTATGAATAATGCATTTTCAATTACTGTCAGTTGTGGGGTAGGCGACTAATTGAAAATGCATTTATAATTTTAACAGGACGCTGAAGAATTTTAAAAATGTGTTTGTAACCTCTACAGATTCAGTAGATAGAATAATACAATCAGACGTGTGGCTACATAATTTCTGTCTGGCTGAAGAATAAAACACGCATCATGAAGAAAACATGGAAAGTTACCACCAATTTGTAGGCAGAGTGGTTATAACGAGCCTTTGACCGCGAGTCAGACGGGAAATACACTCGCAGAGTATACTTTATGAGAGACGGTTCAGTTCCGTGGCAATACGACTTTGTTTAGTTATTCTAAAAGAAAAGTTTTCAACGAAAATACTACTTACATGATATTTAATTTTAGTCACAAAAATAAAAATAGTTTTTTAGCCACAACGGGTAAAACAAATTTTAAAATATTTTGTCCATTGAATTTCGCAGAGAAAATTTTATATTTTAGTATTAATGTAACACTTACAACCAAAAAACATCTAGGCATTAGTAATTTTTGATTATAATTTTGAAAGTTTTTTTAATAGGTTACAAATTTTTTGAGTCAGAAAACTTCAAATTTATATCTAAAAATTGAGTACAGTAGGCGATTAAAAGAATTCACAATAGGTCGTGATTGATTTTCCACCTCGTGCTTTGCAAGATTTTTTTTTTTGGAAAATTGCGACAGTATTTATGGCATGTACAGTCATTGAGAAAGCCGGTTGCATTTGAACGTCTTACACTCGTTGTCCTTGTTCTCCTAAAGAAATTCGGTAACCTAAAAGATACCCAATTGTCACAGGAATGGTATACACATAATAGTTATGACTTTATGCTAAAAAATAGTTCGGATGGGGCATTTAAACCTCCGAATTTTGAATTTTGAGTGTAGTTTTTAAAAAATATATAAAATACTCGTTTCTTAAAGAAATCGCTTCATCTTCTTTTATTCCTAACAAACTTATACGATTCACACTTTTTTATTTCTGTTACTCTCACCTTGAACCAAATGATATTCAAATTCTAAATAATCCTCAATTGGTTTTATTTGGACCTTTAGTGTGAATTTCATTACTTTTTAATTCAGCGATATTAGATATCATTTTCTATCGCTAATCACACAATTCGAAACATTTGTACTTTTATGTAATTTTAAGCATACGCTCTAAGAAGTGATCGTAAAATTACACGAATAATTGATATTCTAACACTAAAAAATATGTGACATAACGAAGCATAACAAAACATTTTAGAGGTTTGATTTACTCAAAAAAGCCGTGTATCACTCATTTATTGTCGTTTACAGTTATAAATTGATAAAAAACAATAAAATAGCGTGATTTTGCAATTATACATTCCACTCTCTAAGTTCTTTAAAATTTAATGTGTTATTGTAATTAACGGGATCTTGCAGTTGGTTTTGTTTTAACAAAATTCATTCGCATAAAGGAAATACAATTAGTTTAGTCGTAACCATCATAGAAAACGAGTGTTGTTATTTGTTAACCCGAAATACCGCATACCTACGAGTATATGTGAAGTTTTTAAAAAAAATAAAATAAGTGCTTGTAGTGGTCCACCCAATGCACCACTACAATCCATCCGGCGCAAACGCGATCTCGCCGCACATTGGGTGCCACCTGCACACAACATAATAGAACTTTGTCTCTTCCATTTGAAGTGACAAAACACAAAATACATTTAAATTAATTTTTTGAATTAGTCTGCTCTCGATCTTCAAAACGGCGACATGCCGCCCACCTCGCGCGGTATGAATGGTGGTGAAAAATAAATTTTTTGTGTACAGTTTATTTTAACTAAATAAACAAAATTAATTCAAAATGAAATAAATTATAAATTTAATAAATAAAAAAAGTTAAAATTAATTAATAAATTTGAATTTAAAATTAATTAAACAAATAAAAACTAATTTAAATTAAATTAAATATAATTTGTGTATGTACTTATTCTATATACTCAGTAATAAAAATGTAATTGTTATTTACAATAAAGGTACAAACATGTTTAAATGTGATATTTGTAATTTCTGTATAATTGATTCGGTAATACTATACCATAAGCATTTATACTTGCATCAATGCTTATGAACCGCTCAATTTATTTGTTTATTAAAGTTTTTCTTTGGATAACGCTTACAATGTGCAATTTGTTTGAAAAATCAGTCTTGAAACTGCATTTTAAAATATTGATGGAAATTGATATAGATGTTTTTAAAACTAATTTTTATTCAACGCTAATTATTATTATTAAATTTTTGCAATAAAATTGTTATGCAAATATTTTAAAGAAGATGTAAACTACATTTTGAAAGAATTTGATGTAAGTTAAACTTTTTTAAGAGTCCTTTTAAGGCTCGGAAACGGGAAATACCAACTAATACGCCATGGGCGGCTATTATAAGTAAGTGAAATTTTCACATCTGTTACTATTTTACAATACATGATAATCCATGTTTCGTTTCTGATTTGAAGAGGATAAGGGTGTGTACTCCTTAAAAAATTTGTTTTGGACACCTTTATCTCATTCATATAATCTCTAAACTCGATTGCAAACGACGAGGCGGATCATTGGGTTGCAAACGACAGATCAAGTATCACAAATTTTACTTGTCGATTACACATCCTTACCATTTCCGACCATCTACAACCTCGAGCCCAAACTATAGCCATATATGACTATAGTTGTATATGTACGTAGGGTGGGTATGTTGTATATTTAGGGTAGGCTAAATGTCACGCCTGCGTATTAAAATTGAATAACTTTTTGTTTATTATTACTTAATATCATTCTCAGATTTTATTCATCGAATTTTGTTACACCAATATGCAAAATCACACAAACGAGCAACGGACCAAAGTAGTAGAATTTTACTTTTCCAATAGGCGTTCAATTTTTCTGACGCAACGAGCCTATCGAAATTATTTCAACACCAGAAATGTACCTAGCCAAACCGCAATTAATTGTTTAATTGCACGGTTCCGACAACAAGGTTCAGTGTCAGACTTGCCGCGAACAGGAAGATCGAGAATAGTGCAGAAACCGGTCAATGTTTACCTGGTAAAAATAGAACCAAGGCATAATGAATATGGGATTACATATTCATTATGCCGTGGTTCTATTTTTATCATTTACTCATTACTATATTTCATCATTAATTTTATGTGTTAGGCTTTCGTTCAATCTAAAGAGTTTTTTTTACATATTTTGTTGTACATAGAAATTTATTAAAAATATCTTTAATTATAATTACAGAGAGCTTGGATTCAGCCAACGATGAAATTCTAGATTACCTATATTGTCGAGAAGAGGGAAGTAATAACGAGTCAAGTGATATAATTCAAACGCTCCAAAATATAATATGCTGGTTTTATATATTAAATATCGCAAATAATGAAATTCTTGGTTCGGTTTTTAATTAAGCATTAATCCGAAATCAGTAAAGAGAGCTAAAAAAACAATAAACAACTTAAATAAAATAAATACGTTGAACACGTTTATATGTTGATCGGTAACTGTTGCTGGTATCGTTGCTTTTTTAATGTTTTTTTAATGTATTTAATATTTAAAAAAAAATTATTTAATTATTTATTTTAATATAAAATAAAATGAATTCACCGTATTACTTAAATAAATTAATGTGTTTAATCAAGGCTGGGCAGTAACGAATTACTTGTATTTGAATTACGTAATGAAAATACAAATTAGAATTTGTAACTTGTATTTTAATTACTCGTTTTCAAAGTAACAGTATCTTCTATTTTAATTACTTAAATTCTAAGTAATTGTAATTTAAATTTTAGTTACATCAGTTTTTATAATTTCTTGTTTATATTTTTACAAGGCTTATTCGGATTTGGTTCCAGAGCCATCGGTATAAAACCTAATGTTAATAATGATCGTTGTTTTAATGATAAGTTTTTTCACTAAATTAATTTTGTAAAATCAAATTTATCAATTTACAAATGCAAAGTAATTGTTATTTGTATTTTCATTACAAATTATAATTCAAAGTAATTGTAACTTGTATTTTAATTAATCCACTTGAAAGTAGTTGTAATTTGTATTTTAATTACCAGCTGAGTTTGCAGTAATTCGTAAAGTAATTACGGCCCAGCCTTATATTTAATTAGCATTTAAATTATCAGTGTCATATTTGCAGCATAATTGGTTGTATTTTACCCCAAAAAGTGCAAAATTCCTAGTAAATTTTACCACAAATACATGTAACGGTCGATAAATTTCGGTCATTTTTTTTGTTTTCTCTTAATCGTTGTCTGTCGACACCTGCCATCCAACTTTAAAGTCAATTTAATCGGGGACTCCAACCAACCTAATTATGGCAATTCAAAATAAAAAAATAAAAAAATTAGAAAAGTGATATACAAATTTATGGTACGTTTGTTTACTGCATTATGCAGTGCGAAAAAAAAAAAATTCGGAGGAAATGAGATGACCGTATAGTAGATTTGGCGGGAAAATTGCGTATATAAAGCTCGCGTTTGGGTTTGGTTTTTTTTTTGGGTATGAAGAGAAGTAAATTGAAGATGGTGATGAAGAGAACCATTATTTTTCACATATCGTGAATTATTTTTTTTTTTGTTTTTTGTGAAAAAAAAGTTACCTGTTTGAAAAAACCAAAATTTAATGGAAATTAAGAAAAAGAAAAATAGTAAAGTTAAAGTTCTGTACAGTGAGGCAGAATACAATATTTTAAGTGCTTAGAAGCTTTGAGATTTTTCTTTGTGGAATGGTTTATTGAATGTCGGTGGTTATAAGTGTAAAGAAAAACTTTAAATTAACGGTTTGGAAAAAAAAATTTATATATAAAACTGTATTAAATAAAAAATAAAGATAAGTTAAGGAATTATGTTATAAAAGAAAAAAAACTGTTATGTTCATTTTGTGAAATTCCTAATGTAACGGATCGAATTTATAAACATTATGTTAAAAGTTGGTGGTTAATAAATTTTGTTCAAATAGTAATAATTGTAAAAACCCGGAAAAAAAAAAATAAAAATAAAAACCAAAATATTTTGTGAACTTCTTAATGTAACGGGTCGAATTGATAAATAAAAATCATGTTAAAAGTTGGTGGTTAATAAACTTTAGTCATTGTAAAACCCGAAATAAAAAAAAAATGGAGGTGTGGCCAACACACGACTTTCTTTTACGAACAGAGAATTTTGAGAAATTTTAATTTTTTTTTATAATTTTTTAATTTTTTTTTTTAATTTTTAAATTTTTAAATTTTTTTTTAATTTTTTTTTTTTAATTTTATTTGTTTTTAATTTTTGGAAACATTTTGTTTTTGGTAGTTTTTTGTAAACCTTATACTTTTTAAGTTATTTGCAAAATAAATTTTCTGGACCAAGGGAGTGGCCACTTCCGGTTAGCCGATTTGGAGTAAAATTCACTGGGACCTCCCAATTTATCAAAAAAGCTAAACTCTGAAGTTTCAGTTCGATTGGTTAAACCATCTGGGCTGTAGAGAGGACACAGACAGACTGACAGACTGACAGACGGACAGACGGACAGACTGACAGACTGACAGACTGACAGACTGACAGACTGACAGACTGACAGACAGACACCATTTCGAAACCCACTTTTTCGGACTCAGGGGACCTCAAAACAGATAAATCACTAAAAATATGAAGGTCCAAAATTTTCATGATTACTATACTTTATTTTACTAGAGTAAAAGAAAGTAAAAGGAAATAAAAATAAAAATTCTGTTATGATCATTTTGTGTAATTGATAATGTAATGTGGCGAATTTCGAATTAATAAACTTTTGTTAAATTAATTGATAAATTAATTCATAAACTTTGTTGAATAAATTCTATTGTAAACCAATTGAAATTATAGTCAATATAATTGTGTAAAGTTGCTGTTTGGTTTTTTTTTATCCGCCCGTATAATTTTCACATTGTGTGATAAATTGGTCGAATTCGAATGGTGCTGAAGTGTATTTTGGAGTGCAACGTATTGTAAGGGGGAAATCAGCTACCCATACAAAAACAAAAAAAAAAAAAAAAAAAAAAAAAGTTTATTTGGCTTTGGTCGCTGTTGTATTAAGTATCCTGAATAGCTGTGTTCCAGAATTTGAGTATCACGTTGGGGAGTTACGGAATAACGGACACCATCGCATCATTGCAGATAAGGATAAGTATACATTAATATTCAAAAATAATTTTTTTTAGTTAATTTTTTTTTTTTAATTCACTTAATGTAATTCTTATAACCAATTGAAAGTTTTTTTTTCTTCTTACCAACGACATTCATTAGTCATTTATTATTCATTTAGTTTTTTTCTGTATATGATTTGGACATATGTGCGTCGGTTTGATAAGTGGTAAATAATGTGTTCTTAATCTATTATTTTTTCGGGAAGCATCGCGTAGTTGCTGATATGGGCATACGGTACCGAATCCGTTACGTGATTTTTGGTGTTTGTTGTCATTTAGTTTTTTTTGCTTTCTGCACATGATTATCGTTTTTTTGTAGCAGGCCGTTTATTCCAACCAAATGGTAAATCAAGAACCTCCCAGCCCTAAGCATCCCGGATGTAAAAGTGTTGCAAGCATGTGCACACCATGGGGAATAATCTCGAAGGTCATGCGCTACAGAAAATGGCGCCGAAACAGGGACCTGTTGATCAATTTTGTACTGCTTATATTGGCCAAACATGGCTGAAGGTCATTTTCGCGTAAACATGTGATTTCATTAACCGTATTTATTAGTTAGGTCGCTTTAATAAAGCATCCATGGAGCTTCTCTCTTTAATTAAAGATAATAATTGTCCGCCTCTGTTCTATTAACTATTGTGAAAATGCGGTATATTCATCTCTTGTAATTTGGCCCTTATGGTTTTTTTCAAAATTTAAAATTTTCATATTTTTTTTTAGAGTTCATAGCATACAACAATTAGTAATTTGTTTGATGTGATTGATGATCGAATCTAAGTGACTCTTGGCTATCTCATCAGTCATCAATACTAAATTTAATTGTTGTATATTTCTTTCTCGGGGTAACATTCTATATTGTGCTTTCAGCGAATTTTTGGATGACGAAAGTTCGACTTCGACGAACTAAAATTATTGATCGATTTGGCTGTGGTTCAGCGTTTCTTAATGTTTTACTAGTTGTTTCACTTTCAGATTCTTGAGTTGGCTTGTTAAGTTATATTTTTTTTGTTTTGCCCATCGTATTAGTGTTCATAGCATATAACAATTGGTAATTTGGTTGATGTGATTGATGATCGAATCTAAGTGACTCTTGGCCATCTCATCAGTCATCAACACTAAGTTTAATTGTTATATATTTTTTTTTTGTTTTCTCCGTCGTTCAGTACCTATATATAAATATATCAAACAAACTAAATGTATGCCTAGGTATTGACAACTATTGCGTATTGCTTCCCGATTTTACTATATTTGTTTTTTTGAGAAACCTAAATACTGATATTTGTGTATTTGCTTTTATATTTGAAAAAAAAAACCTTATTTAATTTTTTTTCGTTGTTTTGTCGTAAAATATTATTTCTATTGTTTTCGGAAATCTCATTTGATTCTTTAAAAAAAAATTTCGTTGTTTATAGTTATATATCATCTCATATTTTTTTTTGTTATTATTTTGTTTGTATTGGTTAAGTTAAAAATTATTATAGTTTGGGTTGTTGGGTATAGGCTTTAATCCTGAAATATTTGTTATACTCGATCAATATGAATATGCATACTAGATTTCTAACCGAAAGCGAACTCGACGTAGAATTGTTCATACGTGGCATCAATACTACGGATATTAATTGGGAAGAACTTTTGGAATCAGCTTTGGCAAAGGAGACAAAAGATTCAAGGTTGATCCCTCTAGAGTCGCATATCACTGAAAAACCGGAATCCGAAGTTAAGGCAAGTCGCGATATTTTGGAGTCATTCGAGCCAATTCTCAAAACTGGGGCAACTATTAAGTCATGGTGGGAATTATACTATCGCTCTATTCACTGGGAGATGCGGTTACAGCGCTTGGAAAAAAAGTTTGGTAATGTTACAAAGCTTATGTCGTCACTAGACAAGTTCAAACGCGTTACCCAGATCGCCCAAACTAACATAGAAACCGCCAGAATCGAGGAATTGAAGACAATTCTCTCACAAAAAGAACCTAAACCTCTACCAAAAGCAATAGATTTAGGCCAGGAATCGATAGATACTTCGGAAAACATATTTAATTTATCTTGGGGGAAAAAGACTATCCCTGTATTAGGTCCCAAGTCTCCTTCAAGGGTAAGCGGTAACATTTTGGATAAGTTAGATTATTTAGACAATCCACCTTCGGAAATTTTACCACATATAGGTTTTAAAAAATCAACGAGCGGCGATGTCAATCGTAATGAGTGGGAATTGTAAATGGAAAGGGATCATGGTCGATTTTATATGCCAAAATGGAAATTGTCATTTGATGGCGGTACACGCGGGTTGAATGTATTTGATTTTTTATTCCGCTTGGAAACTTTCGCGAGACGCGATGGTTTTCCGAACAATCGGTTACCATTAATCATCCATGCTTTCGTTGGCGAAACGGCCGAGAAATGGTTATGGGTTTACACTCGTGATCATCCTAATTCATCTTGGGATGAACTGCGTAGCGCATTCCTGATTAGATTTTCTGGACCAGAAACTGAGAGAGAGAAGCGTAGGCTTATCGAGAGAAGGACTTAAAAGTATCGGGAACCAGTTAATGATTTCATATTGGAATTGCAAACGTTGAACGGGCGATTAACAAATCGATTTTCCGAAATTGAACTGCTGGAAATTATTCGGGAGAATATGAGTCCCGCACTGCGGACCTCAACTCTCCCAATGAACTTTGGTAGTATCGAAGTCTTAAGAGTGATCTGTCATAAGTATGAGCGAATCTGGTCAAGCTCTGATTACGATCATAAGTATCAAGGTGATTTAAGCAAAAATCGCCGTACTATCGATCATCGTCATATTAACGAGATTATCTCAAATAACAACTACGATGAAACTTCAGTTGTAAATTCCAATGATTCCGATCACGGCGGCAGTGAAGAAATATCCGCTATGGTAGAACAACTAAGAATTGATACTTCATCAACAAACCAGATTTGCTGGAACTGCAGGGATATGGGACATCGCTATCATGATTGCCGAAAAGAGTTTGTTGATATTTTTTGTTTTGGTTGTGGAAAGGGAGGAGTTCGCAAGCCTAACTGTACCAATTGCAACCGAAATGTTCCATTAAACAGTGCACCGAACGTTATTCGTCCTGTGGGGATTCGTTCGGTAAATCCCCAAGATTCTCCCAGGAACCCACTAAAGTAGAAAATTTAGCTGCAAACTCGCAATTAGTTAGTACACAAACTGAATTAAATCTGATTGTAAATCAGCAATCTCAAAATTTGTCGAATTTAGTCCTAAAACCCACTCGCAACATTATTTACTGGAGAAAACGTAAGCTGATAAACAAAATTTGTTGTTCAACAATTATAAAATTGGATAATGATCCTCGTGCTCATTTGACGGTATCTCTTAAAGGCGAGCCCGTGACTGGTCTTCTCGATAGTGGAGCATCGATCAGCATTCTTGGAAAAGGGGCAATAGATCTCATTAACAAGCTTAATTTAGGATTACGCAAATTAGATTCTTGTGTGAAAACAGCTGATGGGACCGCCAACAAAATCTTAGGCTACGTCGATATACCCACTGCTTACGATAGCAAGGAGCACATAATTAGATTTTATATCGTCCCAAATTTACAAAGTCAAGTATACCTTGGAGTGGATTTCTGGGTTAAATTCAATCTTGCGCCAATGATTGTCAGTGAAGTTGCTAATGTTGGAAAAGATAGTAGTCAGCACCATCTTTCACCTGATCAACAGGCAATGCTCGCTACGATCATAAGCTCATTTCCATCTTTTAACGTTGAGGGGTTAGGACGAACGAATATATTGGAACATATCATAGACGTGGGAGAAACACCGCCAATTAAACAACGTTATTATAACGTTTCCTTAGCGATTCAAGACCTGATGTATTCAGAATTGGACCGGATGTTGGAACTCAAGGTGATCGAGGAAAGCACGAGTGGATGGAGTTCACCCGTGGTACTCGTAAAAAAGTCAAATGGTTCAGTCAGATTATATCTGGATTCGAGAAAAGTTAATATGGTCACTAAAAAAGACGCATATCCTCTGCCACATATTGATGGGTTGCTAGGCCGATTGCGCGAAACTAATTTTATCTCATCATTAGACCTCAAGGACGCCTTCTGGCAGATTCCTTTAGCCAAAGAATCTCGCGACAAAACGGCGTTCACGGTACCTGGTAGACCGTTATATCAGTTTACCGTGATGCCGTTTGGTCTGTGCAATGCGCCGCAAACAATGTCGAGACTAATGGATAAGGTAATTCCACATCAGTATCACGACAGAGTGTTCGTTTATCTTGACGATCTCCTGATAGTATCTGCCAACCTAAACGAACATTTTGAACTCTTAAAAACCGTAGCAAAACTGCTCAAAGCTGCAGGACTTACCCTAAACATTAACAAGAGTAAATTCGTGATGCGTGAAATTAAATATCTGGGGTTTCTCGTTGGCGAAGATGGTCTTCGTACCGACCCAGGGAAAGTTGAAGCTATTTGTAGTTTTCCTGCACCTACTAATATTAAACAAGTGCGAAGATTATTAGGGATGGCAGGGTGGTACAGGAGATTTATACCCAACTTTTCTGACGTGACCGCACCCATCACGAATTTGCTCAAAAAGGGATCAAAGTTTACGTGGAATAATGAAGCACAAATTGCTTTAGAAAGATTGAAATCTTTACTCACTTCTGCGCCTGTGTTAATTAACCCTGATTTTTGTAAGCCATTTTACATCCGCTGTGATGCTAGCACGGAAGGTGTTGGGGGAGTCTTATATCAGAAAAATGCAACCGGCGATGAGAGACCAATTGCTTTTGTATCTCAAAAACTCAATAGAGCTCAAAAGAACTATTCCATATCCGAGTTAGAATGCTTAGCGGCGATTTTAAGCATTAAAAAATTTCGACCATATATAGAGGAGTATCACTTCACTGTGATCACCGATCACGCTAGCCTTAAATGGCTCATGCAGCAAAGGGATCTTAGCGGAAGACTTGCTCGCTGGAGCCTTAAGCTACAAGGGTATGATTTCGTGATCGAACATCAGAGAGGATCATTAAACGTCGTACCCGATACTCTTTCGCGTGTGCATTGTGACGAATTAACTGAATTGTTACACAGTCTTCCGTTGTTAGTTAACTTTATCGATTTTGATTCCGAATATTTTTCGGATGAAGAATATACTTCGCTTGTGGATAAGATTAGAAGCTCACCGAATAACTGTCCTAATCACAAAGTTCATGACAACCATGTTTTTATTCGCTTTGAACCTAAACGTGATGCAGAACTTACGGATATTCCGGTGTGGAAACTGTGTGTTCCAAAAGGACTAACCAAATCCTTAATTGAACAGGAACACGTTGATCCTACAGCTTCTCATTGCGGAATTAACAAAACTCTCGAGAGGTTGCGAAGATTTTATTTTTGGCCAGGAATTCGAGCTCAAGTTCAAGACTTCATCAAATCCTGTGAAATCTGCAAAATTACCAAATCTCCAAATCAAATTTTGAAACCGCCGATTAGTCCAACAAATATATCCGTACGGCCATTTCAAAAACTGTACGTCGATTTATTGGGCCCATATCCGCGGTCCAAAAATGGGAAGACGGTGATCCTAATCGTTTTGGATCAATTGACGAAATTCGTCCTGCTCAAGCCCCTTGCTAATGGTAGAGCAAATAAAATTGCAGAGTTTCTTCGGGATGAGGTATTTTTTGTGTACGGGGTGCCAGAAGTGTTGCATTCGGACAATGGAGTCCAGTTTGTTAGCAAAGAATTCCAGAATTTAATACAAGATTTTGGTGTACACCATATTCGGACAGCCTTATACTCGCCACAATCGAATGCTTCCGAACGTGTGAACAGATCCATTATCGCTGCCATTCGAGCCTACATAAATTCAGATCATCGTGATTGGGATGTCCACCTGGGGGCAATAAGCGCTGCTTTACGAAATTCTATTCACGATTCGGCAAAGTATTCACCACACTTTCTACTATTTGGTTACCACCGAATCGGTCATAGTAATGAGTATAAGTTGCTTCGTGAGCTTAACTGTCTGAATGAGAGCGAAGTCTTAGTAAACACACTGTCTGATCGCTTACAACAACTACACAGTGAAGTGCAAATCAATTTAAAAAACGCTTTCAAAAAATATGCACAGCACTATAATCTGCGAACCCGCGTTACCAATTTCCAACCGGGACAGGCAATATTCGTTCGAGAACATCATCAGAGCGATGCGAGTAAATCTTTCAATGCAAAATTGGCCCCTAAATTCAAAAAAGCAATTGTCCGGAAAAAAATTGGTTTGGTAAACTATGAAGTTGAGAATCCAGATGGAAAACCACTCGGTATATTCCATTGCAAGGATATAAAACCCTAACTTAATTTGTTTGATTTCAGTTTTATTGGACTATGCAATGCGATGCAAGTCAAACAAATCTGTGTTGTAACGGTCGATAAATTTCGGTCATTTTTTTTGTTTTCTCTTAATCGTTGTCTGTCGACACCTGCCATCCAACATTAAAGTCAATTTAATCGAGGACTCCAACCAACCTAATTATGGCAATTCAAAATAAAAAAATAAAAAAATTAGAAAAGTGATATACAAATTTATGGTACGTTTGTTTACTGCATTATGCAGTGCGAAAAAAAAAAATTTGGGAGGAAATGAGATGACCGTATAGTAGATTTGGCGGGAAAATTGCGTATATAAAGCTCGCGTTTGGGTTTGGTTTTTTTTTTGGGTATGAAGAGAAGTAAATTGAAGATGGTGATGAAGAGAACCATTATTTTTCACATATCGTGAATTATTTTTTTTTTGTTTTTTGTGAAAAAAAAGTTACCTGTTTGAAAAAACCAAAATTTAATGGAAATTAAGAAAAATAAAAATAGTAAAGTTAAAGTTCTGTACAGTGAGGCAGAATACAATATTTTGAGTGCTTAGAAGCTTTGAGATTTTTCTTTGTGGAATGGTTTATTGAATGTCGGTGGTTATAAGTGTAAAGAAAAACTTTAAATTAACGGTTTGGAAAAAAAAATTTATATATAAAACTGTATTAAATAAAAAATAAAGATAAGTTAAGGAATTATGTTATAAAAGAAAAAAAACTGTTATGTTCATTTTGTGAAATTCCTAATGTAACGGATCGAATTTATAAACATTATGTTAAAAGTTGGTGGTTAATAAATTTTGTTCAAATAGTAATAATTGTAAAAACCCGGAAAAAAAAAATAAAAATAAAAACCCTGTTATGATCATTTTGTGAACTTCTTAATGTAACGGGTCGAATTGATAAATAAAAATCATGTTAAAAGTTGGTGGATAATAAACTTTAGTCATTGTAAAACCCGAAATAAAAAAAAAGGAAATAAAAATAAAAATTCTGTTATGATCATTTTGTGTAATTGATAATGTAATGTGGCGAATTTCGAATTAATAAACTTTTGTTAAATTAATTGATAAATTAATTCATAAACTTTGTTGAATAAATTCTATTGTAAACCAATTGAAATTATAGTCAATATAATTGTGTAAAGTTGCTGTTTGGTTTTTTTTTATCCGCCCGTATAATTTTCACATTGTGTGATAAATTGGTCGAATTCGAATGGTGCTGAAGTGTATTTTGGAGTGCAACGTATTGTAAGGGGGAAATCAGCTACCCATACAAAAACAAAAAAAAAAAAAAAAAAAAAAAAAGTTTATTTGGCTTTGGTCGCTGTTGTATTAAGTATCCTGAATAGCTGTGTTCCAGAATTTGAGTATCACGTTGGGGAGTTACGGAATAACGGACACCATCGCATCATTGCAGATAAGGATAAGTATACATTAATATTCAAAAATAATTTTTTTTAGTTAATTTTTTTTTTTTTAATTCACTTAATGTAATTCTTATAACCAATTGAAAGTTTTTTTTTCTTCTTACCAACGACATTCATTAGTCATTTATTATTCATTTAGTTTTTTTCTGTATATGATTTGGACATATGTGCGTCGGTTTGATAAGTGGTAAATAATGTGTTCTTAATCTATTATTTTTTCGGGAAGCATCGCGTAGTTGCTGATATGGGCATACGGTACCGAATCCGTTACGTGATTTTTGGTGTTTGTTGTCATTTAGTTTTTTTTGCTTTCTGCACATGATTATCGTTTTTTTTGTAGCAGGCCGTTTATTCCAACCAAATGGTGAATCAAGAACCTCCCAGCCCTAAGCATCCCGGATGTAAAAGTGTTGCAAGCATGTGCACACCATGGGGAATAATCTCGAAGGTCATGCGCTACATTCACTTGAAACTTGCACTATTATTGTGGTTATTTGTTATTTAATCAGATATTATTACGATCAAAAAGACATGATTAATATTTATTTTAAATCTAATTCACTCCAAGTTTGAGGTTGGATTTATACTTTAGAGAATAGTATTTTACCTTGATTTGCCAAATAGTTCACACCGAAACAAAGTATTTTCGAACTTTTACGGTAAAAATTTCACATTTTCAATGTGCGATGTTCAGCCTTTGAAGTGTATACCTCAAACCTTAACGGATTACCTACAATAATTGTAGTTAATTTCAACATAAATTTTTTAGAGTGTATGTTTTGAGCCACAATATAACTAAATTCTAATCCAGATGGATGTTTAAAGTTACTCCTTTTCCTCGGATGACCGAAAATATTTAATATTTTCAAGGGGATCTTGAATAAACCTAGCAGCTAGCACCTCGACTTCCACTGTTTTAACTATTGCATATGTATATATATAATGTTTTCATCAAAATTAAATTTTTAACTATATGATTATTTTGCTTTGAAGCACCTTGATTTTTATTTTTTGAAAATGTTTGTTTGATATTCAAATTATGAAATAGTTTATCTATTAAAAATTAGTCCATTTCGTTTCGTGCATTGTTCTTATTGATGCAACTATTGTTCTGCTAAAAACTTGACTTACCATTGCAACTATCATTTTCTCGAATGTATATCCCAATAAAAGTGACGATATCTTGGGACATAGTTTAGTTGAACAATTGTTTTCAGACTCACACAATTCTTCTAAAATATTTCAGCTGAAAATTCCGTCTGGTGTTTAAAAATTTGATCAGATCACATTATATCATTACATTAGTTCACATTCTAAACACAAATAAAGAGTTTCAGTTGTTATGCCCAAAAGTATTAAAGCTTTCCTATTATTAAGAGCCTAGATCACAAACTTTTATTTGAACTTAGATTAAAATTTTATTTAATAAAATAATATTGTCGGTAACTAAATTTGCCAATTGCTGCCGTAATATAACTTTTTCTGGAACATAATATGTTAATATGTATTTATATTAACCAAACAGGCCTATAACCATAAATACTAAGACATATTACACACTTCCGTCGTACTCTAAGTCACATCTAATATGCATTTCATCAATGACATTTTGATTTTGACCAGTGGAGAGATTTTTAATTAGCACCCAATTTAATATAGAATTTTTAGATGGCATGTTTAATCCTAAATTAACCCGATGATATTTATAACTCTGGCTGATGATTTAAAAAACATGTTTTGGGCGATCTTTCGTTGTTCTTCTGAGTATTTCGACGTTTTTGAATTTCGGTGTAATATCATTTTTGTAAAATCCTTGCCATTTATTTATATATGTGCCTATTTATTTCATGGGTATGTAGAATGAAGAGCCCAGAAGTTCATCCACTATAGTGTTTACTACCACATTAAGTCACTTGCCCAACATCAATTTGTTTTTAAGCATTTCCAATATATCACAAGGCATCTTATGCCACGGTATTTGAAAATTTGAAAATATTTTTCGACATTCTGAGTTTGTACTAGATGACGATGACATTGTCTTTTTCTGGGGATACATTTATGTTTTCAGCGGAAATCCAGTGCTCTGTCTCGTTTAGTAGTAGAAATACCGCTTGCGGATTACTTTTGATGATGTATTGCAAAACATCATTTTCGCATATGTCGGAGCCATTATCTTCTAGCACTAATTTTATACCGTGGATACCACAAGTTGCAGCTAAATATGTACAAACAAAATAATTGTTTATGAAATAGAACATAATTATAGTAGTAAAGTATACACAAAGTAATAAGTATACAATTATGTAAGTAATAAGTATACAATTATGTTAAAATTAAATAGAATAGAAAGAATAGAATTTCTTTATAAATTGTGTTCAAATAAGTAATTTTTTCAGTTACACTTGTATCCATATTCGCTAGAAATGTTGACATTTATTATTTTATTTGTATAATGATCAGCTTTGTCACAAATGATAAAAGAGAGCTTTGGCAAGGGTAAAACTTTATTTTTGAAATTTCTACAAATTCTTGCTTTATTTTTAAAAAATTGATGTTTTTGTCCAAATGGTAATATCCATAAATTTTTTAGTGGACCGAATTTTCCGGTTACCTCAGGATAATGATAAATAAAGTGATGTTTTGGCCTTAATTTTTCATTCGGAATGCAATCTTTTCTAAGCTCGAAATATAAGTGTACGTAATGGGTTAACAAGCATATACCACTTTCAGATATGGTAGGAGAACAAATTAGCCGAACAATTTTGATCATGGTACTTAGAATTTTCCATTCGCTGCACTCGGGATTGGGAATTTTTCCTAGCATTACTAGCGGCATTAGAATTAAAATATGCATAACTTCATTACATTTTCCATGAACTTTCTTGATATTTTTTCAAATTTTGGAAAATTATACTTAATTTAAATTGTTTTTGCAAATATTCCAGGGTCATATTTAAATAGTCTAAAGAAATATATAAATTTGAAACAAAATATTTTATAATTAGCATTAGGTCATGTGGAATTATACCCTCGAACAAATCATGGCCTAAACAAGGAGGAAGTTCAGGATTGCAAACATGAAATTATTTTAGTTCGTAAGATACGAATCAAATTTCACACCTTTCACTATATTTTGTTCACTATCAGACAATTCTGCTAGATTTAAATTACAGGTTCCCGCACGTTAGCATTTTACGAGTATAAAAACAATATCTGCAGAAAAATTCGGAAAAACTAAAATTTTTAAGATCCATAACATTTTTTTGGAAACTGAGAATTGGCATCAATAATGTCCAAGCCATTTTCTAGTATATGGATATCTCGAATGATTGGTTCGAAAATTTTTTTGAAACCAAAAGTCTTTATAAAATTCTCTTTACATAATGCAAATAACTGAATATTATGAATTGAATGTCTATAATTTTTATTTAACACTAGAACTACCAACCGGTCAAAATGATCGATTTACATTTGTTGAATTCATTTTTTTAATTATTATATTAGAATTGTTTTGGAAATTTTTGATGATTTTTAAAATAGTTACTTTATTGTTATATTAAAAGTCATCATAAATTTCTAAAATAATTCTAACATAATAGAAAAAAAATAAATTCAATAAATATAAATCCGTCATTTTGACAGGTCTGTAGTTCTAGTGTTAAATTTCTTATCATCATTACATATATGCCTAGCAATTTATGTTTTTTCCTATAGAAGAACCTATAGGAATTACATATTTCAAACGCGTCTTGAAATAGAATTGAAATAGAAAGAATTAAAAAATATATTTTTTTTTGTAGACCGATCCATCAGTATAATCTACATATAAGTTTTTTGGGAAATGATTTTTCTCATTAAACAAATTAACAAAAAATTTTAACAAAAATTATAACAGTGCGAATTCGCACTGTCATAATTAATTGAGTTTTTTCTGCTTTTTTATAGACAAATATATTAATTGTAATGGCATTCCCAATATTTTCGATTAGGTCAATCACTCCTAATGTATCTACTAATAAAAGGACAAATATCATATCATTATCATTTTTGTGATTCAATTCATAATTTGGTTTAAGAGGTCCAACAATACACGTTTTTTAGTGGTAACTAATGTTTTGAACAAAAAAGAAAATTCATGTACCTAATACCGAGGTTACCGGTACAATTTGTCGCTCTCGTTATGTTTTTTCTTCATTTCGACCACTCTAAAATATTCAAAATATCATGACAATACCTAAGCACGCTTATATACCATATACACATTACTTAATATGCCTAAATTGTAAAGTAATCCCAATTCAAACTCTTTACAAAAAATAAATTGAAAAAGCACAATATGTCAGTTCTCAAGAAATCTAATACTCGTATAAAATACAAAATATGTTCAGGCAAATGCAAACAAATCAATCAATATTCAAAATTTCTTTGAAAATATGCCATATAATAATCAACCCGCACAATACATAAATTATCTCAGAAAATATACTAACTAATATTTTGTGAATGTTTCTCAATAAATTTACCATATTTCATTTCGATGACAACTTAATAGACAACTATGTGACACATAAATAACATGGAACGTATTTAAAAAAAAAAAAAAAAATCGGAAATGTCCTAAATCTTCCATTTTTGGGAAAATCATTTAATTATCTTAAAAATCTGAAAATGAATTAACATTTATGACCCACCCCATATTTTTAAGTATACGGATAAGCTTTCCACATGTACACATATGTCCATGGGGATGAGTAATTACACGATTTTGGGCTTTATTTTTTTTTAGCTTGTGAGTGTTGTTGTTATATTGTTGGCTGAAAATTTTATTTGATTTATGATTGCAATAAAATCAAATGTATAGGAACTTTATTTTTTTTTTTTTTTTGTGTGAGTTATGATGTTTGTATTTTGTCGCAATTCTGTTTTTTTAGAAAAGCACACACCACCTACTATAATATACGTACATACCTATTTGTTTATATACGGAATGTAGAACACAAAATATGGTTAGTACAGTACATAAAGTATAAATCGATAAATTTTGTTTGGTGAGAATATAGACGACTTAAAAAACAAAAAAAGTGGAATGTTTATTTGATGGATTCATTTGAATATAATATTTCTGTCAACAATGATTGGAATCCATCTGTCTATAAATTTGATACAATTTAAGCTACGTATATGTATGTACCTCTATAGAAATATGAGATCATACACCGAAAACAAATTTTGAGAATTGCTAATTTGACAAATTGCAAAAAGTGTAATTTTTCTTTAAAATTTATGTACCTGAAAAATTATAAACACAATTAAAAAAGTTATAAAAAAATGTTGATTACTTTACAAACAAAATCTAAATATGCGCTGTTAATTTGAATCCTAATGTAACTCGTGTAACGTTGTATTACAGTATAACGAATTAATTAGTTTTATGATTATCGCATGATAAAATGTTTGAATGCAGACGTAAAGTAAAAACGAAAATTTTGTGGATGTTAATTATGTAATGCATTTAAAGTATTTTTAATTATGATACTTATGACCGGTGACATAAATTTATGAAAAGGTTGGAAAAATTAGTTTTCCTTTAAACTTAAAAAGGTAAAAAATGAGAAATTTTAGTTTTTGTGTTGAATATTGAGTAGCTAATTTGGATTGTTAATTTATTTTTTTATTTTTTGACGTTACGTAATTGAACCAGACAGTTTTAGGTAAGAACATTAAGTTTCATAATGTTTTAGAATAGTTGAAAAACTCAAGCCTCTGCTTTGAATTTGTGGGAGTATTAGCCTGGTTACCAGGAAAGGGCCAAGCGAATACTCGAGAGAACTTTTAATTAAACTAGTTTAACGTTCGTTTTAATTCTGCTTTATTTTACCATATTCCGTGCTATTTATACAAAATGTGATACATTCTACACTACATTCTACATTCTATATATTATGTATGTACAGAATATATACATAGCATATACTAATTTTCTCACATTATCAAAAAGTGCAAAAAATATAATTTATATACAAAATGCATATTGAGCATTTTGAGGTAACATGAAACATGTACACATTAATATAATTTTAAATATAAAAAGATAAGTTTAATACAAAATGCATGTTGAGCATTTTGAGATAACATAATTTTAAAACCTGTTGATCCGTGATTCAACAATAGTGTTAGTTGAAAGGGCTAGATGAAACAAATTATCCCTTTTGTGAATGATGAAGAGAATATCTTAATCTGGATGATAACAGTAGCCAGGTATACTATCACATATTTTATATTTAATTTATTTTTTTTTTAATCTATTTTATATCCTACATTTTTTGCTCTTTGATTATTATGATTTTGGGTTATTCTAATATTATATAATTATTCAAACTACTTTAAAGGCATTACGGATGCGGAAGCAAGAACGTCGGGGCATTTGTTAACTAAACAAAACTAATTAAAAATATATAGGTAAAGCCCCTTTAAAGACGCTCAAAGAGTCCATTAATGAACACCACTTAGTATACATTTTGTAGGCAATTGGTATACAATGTGCATATGGCCGAAGAAAACAATTCATTTATCGTTTATTGCAAGAGTGGATTTGTGTCGTTTAGAATCAAACGTAATCTATTCCACTTGTTATAAAAACTGAGGTAAAGAGACAGTCAGATCAAGCGGCATACTACAGTCGCCAGTGGTATCAATACCTTTTTGGCATGGTAATCGTACCGGCTCACTCATCTCTAACGAATAATAATGTAATTTTGTTTTACTGGATGGAAAATTCTCGGCCTAAAGTTTCAAACGAAATTGATTCAGCTGTTTTCTATCAACTAAGCAACTCAAACTTTGTATCAGCACAATTCATTTAGTCGCCGATGAATGCGAAGAGGCCAAAAGAAAAACTTAATTATGGTGGGTATGTGCGAATACTACAATTGAACTAATATTTCCGGTTCCTGGTCATTAGTATATCCCACCAGATGGAGTTTTTGCTCAGATTGAGAAAAAGATGAAAGCGAGAGAAACTATCATCACGGTTGAAGAATATTTAAATATATACGAGGAACACGGAACACTAAAAAATTTAAGGAGTGATGAATGTCCCGTTTTAAATTTCAAAAAAGTGGTATCAAAATGTATTAAACCGCCATCAGCTTGGCACTTTAAATTTAATGAATGTAAAAGATTCATCTTAAAAAGGGGTACAAATAATGTTATAGGAGTACGTGGTGAAGTGTTTTACAAATCCAACATTGAGGTTTTTAAATCAAACATTAAACGAGGTCAGATGACTCCGACATAATTGCCATGAATTAAAGTTAAAACGGCAAAACTAGATGATGTCCATAAAATATTAACCAAACATTTTGGCAGTAAATGGATGTTGCAGGACTCATTGAAGTTCTATCTAAGACATTTTAATAAGCAATAATATACAGGATGAAATGCTTGAAGAGGAGGACCCAGTATGTGAATGTCATGAACCAGATTCAGTGATTAGAATTTAGTTAATTTTAAGAATAAATTGAATTGATATTTTTTTTTTTTAATTTAATATGATTTTTAACAGACTGAAAGTAGATTTGAAAAATAATTTTTATTTTTATTTTATTTATGATTTTAATTTTATATTTTGAATTATTTTATTTATACATATGTAATTTATGTATTTTAAGTTTATGTGATTACATTGTGATTGTCGTCTTCGACAAGACTTAATTAATTGGTTTTAATGATTTAATGAAATAAAATAAATTTTCAGTAAACAATTTTTACTCTATTCCAAACAATAAAATTCAAAACTATTCTATTCCACATAGCTATTATTCAAAACAACTTTATGCCACTTAAGATGTTTCAAAACAACATTCATTTATTATGATAATAATATTAAAATTTGGAAGTGTCTGATTTAAAATAAAGTCACATCAAAATCTTAAATAATTCAATTTTCCTTTTCATAAAACCAATTTTTCCTTGTTTGTGATTAAACAATTCACAAGTACATCATGGCAATAATACTTTCTCCATCAACAATTTCCATCAGATCAGCTATTTTGACACGGACAAAATATTAACCAGATACCATCACACAGGACTACAAATGCTTAGTGGGCATTGGATACAACAAACCATTGGCTAAAACATAATTAACTGTATTACCTGAAAGGCACAAATAGCCTCAAAGAGCCATATAATATATCAATTAACGAACACCGATTGATGTTTTCTCGCTTCATTCGTATTTACTAAATAGAACATGAAGAGTAAATATTGATAATGTTTTTAGCGATGAAATTGATCTTCATGTAGGTTTAGGCCTAAGAATCGATGTCAGCCAATAATTAATATTCCTCAGTCTCTTTCTGGTCTGAAAGGCAACATTCGACAAGAAAATCCCAAGATTTCGAAAGAGATACTGCGCCGCGTCATGAAAAGTGAACCGAACCTGCATCAATGCTAGAGGCGGCCAGGCATTTACAGGACATTATTTTTATACTTAAGCAAAACGAATTATTTAGTTATGGCCCACCGTTTAGAAAAAAATTAACAATTTACCACACCATTACAAATAGCGTGTCTGTTGATTCATTACACTCAAGGCTATTGCTTCCCGTCAATCCTAGTTATATTCGCATTTTTGGTTTGTAGAATAAATTGAGAAATAGCATATCCATATTTGATTTATGACACTAAAGGCTACTTTGCAATATTAAAGACGTCTAGCGATAATCCCTGCCATATTCATGTTATTGGGTTGAACAATACAAATATTACTCAAACGAGCAGAAGCGATACGACGAAACAAAAAATTTAAAATGTGGGACTCCTTCAAAGGCTATTATTCGCCAATAACGGCATCTTGTGACAGTCACTTTGTTATTCATGTTATTCGTTTGAACAATTAATTACTCAAACTATCAAAATCTATATGACGTAAAAAATTTAGAATTTGGAACTTTTATCCAAGAGATCCAGGACTATCATTCTCCATCAATGGCATTTTAGTTTCTATAATATATATTTACATTGTGTCTAAACCTTTACTATTACCGGCTAACTCATTCGACTGCTGCAGTTTTTGTATAGTGACAATTTTGGTAATTTTATTTATAATAATAGAATGAAACTAACGCCAAATCCATCCCTATACACCGGAAAAGTGTGCTGAACAATTTTCATGCGTCCTCCTTAGAAGTTCTCTTCTAGAAAGTGGTGCGATGGAGAGCCCAATTTTGGGTCGGTGACAAAATTCCGAATTACAAAATCCCGAAAAAAAATCTCGAAAAGTCAAGTATTTTTATTATAGCAAATCTTTGAAATGTTATTTTAATTCGTTTTATACCTGAGAAGATAGGCGCTGCTGCCCCAAACTCCCGCTATGACAATTTTTAAAAAATGTAACACTTATAAAAATTGGAGCATTTTTGAAAAATTTGTGTTTTTTCAATAATTATTCACATACTAAAAGAGAGAACTCTTCAAAGCGGCTTCCCATTTGACCCTTTGTTCAAGTATGACTGGAAAATATCAGACAAATTTAAAAAATACATATTTACATTTGTACAAACATTTACGTTTGTATTTCACATACAAAAATAAAAAACTCTCCAAAGTCACTTATCGTGGGTCCTTTCCGCACAAGGATGACATGAAATTATGTAGATTCCTTTTGTTTTCATGTCGCAGGTAACAAACATTTAATGGGGTCTTCCTTTTCGATGGGGAAGTTTACTTTGTATTTTTCAGGATTTTTTCGTTCGGCAATATGAAGGTATCCCCTAATTGTTGGGGTGCCTATTTCGAATCTGAGGTAAATGATTTACATAATTAAAAATGCCGGTTTCAACATGGCGGCTTTAAAGAAAAAAATTGTTTATTTAAGACAATTTTTTGAAATTTTGAATACTGAAATATCACTAACCAAAAAGTTGTATGTAGAAAAGTCAGAAAATTACAAAAAGTAACTTTATTTTAATATTTTATAGCTGCTATATTGAATCTGTCAAGAATCAAAAAATGTTGGCTCTAAATTTTTAATAAATAGCGTCTCAAAATACTTATATTTACAAAATCTTGTGCAATATTTTAAAATACATTAAGATATAACCATTTTCATAGATTTTCACATCAGTCATATTTTCATCTAAATGAATTGCTCCAAACATCATGTGCAGCAAGATTTTCTATAAGGTTCTGCTATTTTTTTGGATAATTATGAAATAATTCCTAGCTGAACGTTGCAGCAGCCACCTTGCAGCCATTGCTTGAATTATAAAATTTGAAGCACAAACACTTTGTATCGAGTTTGATTGCTAAATATTAAATATTGGGTGAATTGTAAATGTTGGAATTTTAGTAATAGCAAGATAAATATTTTACACATAGAGATGATAAAGGTTTCTTCAAAATTTATTTAGAATTCTCGTGGTTCGAGGTTTACAATTTTTTATATTTACCGTAGATTTCTGCCCTATTCGTAAAAGGAATGGGGATGAGGAGGGAGGAGGTTACTTGAATGGAAAGGATGAGGTTACTCAAATTGTGCCCCGATCCCTTACCTCAAAACTAATTCATTTAAGAGGAGTGTAAATGACTACAGTCACTGGACCGCTGTAAGCAGAATATACCTAACTATAAATAAAACGGTATTTCTAGGACCAATCCTTTGTGGTGAGCAGCGGTAGATTTATTAAAAAAAAAAATTAAAACTGCCCTAAAATGTAGTATGCAATCATTGGTTGCTGAGATAACGTAAACGTTAATTAAAGACAAAAGGATCCGTTTTCATTCAAAGTCAGTTATCTCAGCAAAAGATTCATGTAGAGATAAAAAATACTTCCGAGCCCGTGGATTCTTAAAAATTAAACAAAATTGGACATTTTTTGACTCGCGCTATTTCTTAAGATTGCGCAATGACAATAGCTAACAAAAACTTTCCGCCACAAAATCTCCAAACTAGAAACTTAACCTCCTTTTGGAGGAGGAATTTAAAATTCATAAATCCATCCAAAAACCAATATTCTTACAATTTCCCAACTTCGATAAACAATTTACACTAACGATTGATGTAAGCGATATAGCTCTCGGGGCACTGTTTTCATAAAATGTTGAACTCGGAGAACCTCTCTTTGCTTTTGGCAGTCGCGCTTTAACGAAAGCCGAACAAAATTTTTTAATAACTGGGAAGGAACTTTTGGCAGTTATTTGGTCTATATCAAACATTTTCTAGCATATGTGTTTGAAAGGAAATTTAAACCTATTACTGATTATAAACCATTAGTATGCTTATTTGGTATGTCATTTCCGTCTTCTGGTTTGACGCGATGGCACTTGGAACTCGAAGAGTACGAATTTGAAATTTTTTATAAACCTGGTCCACTTAATAAAAACGCTGATGCACTTAGTCGAATTCCAATTGGTTATTCGAAACTTTTAACAAATTCCATGAATAATCGAGACTCCTTAAACAGTAAATCATTGTCTTCAAATACTTTAAGCAATCATGCTTCAAACAACTCTAATTCAAATTCATCATCTTTTATACATGTTAAGGTAATTACACGTCCACAAACCAAACTAAATTCTTCACATTCTTTAGATAGTCCAACTAAATTATGATCTTAGAAAATACGCTAGTATTTTGGAACTATTGCAGATGCTTTTCTAGCGATTTTCGTATGTATCTAATGTGTCCAAAATCAATACTAACTGATCAGTGTGCTAACTTAATGAGTTCAAATTTTAAAATTCTTTGCAGGCTCTTAAAAATTTCAAAAATCAACACATCCGCTTTTTATCCTGAAGGAAATGGAACGTTCGGATATTCACACCGAACGCTCATTAAATATTGGCGACATTTTGTTGATAAAATCGTGATTTGTGCATTCTCCCATCAATTTCAGAATTTCAGGCCATTCTTCACATTTTTAAATAATAAGTGGATGCCTAACTGAGCCAACTAGTGAAACACAAAACGCTTACAAAAAAGGACGCTCATCTGAAAATTGATGAAAACACTGTTCGGCTACACAAATTTGAGCGTTTGAATGGTAAGAATTGAAATGTGGTAAGAATTCAGTCATCCTACAGCTATGGTCTGTTAGCCTACGTAAATAATGATCCAAATTTAGTAGATTGCCGAATAGAGATTGTGAAATAATTTGGAAGCAGGATATTGAAAGGTATTTATTGTAAGATGGACATTGAAGTTTATGAATTTGATAAATTAAGAATTTACTGAACTTTATTTAAAAAGCTACTCACAAAATAAACAAAAACCAGTAGATTTAATTGAAATTTCCATTAAAAATAATCTTCTGAGCCAATATAGATTTCACCTCATAAATTACCACGCAACAAAATCTTACATAAGCCCGGATAATATTCATATCAATATATTTTGGATTAGTTGAATACCACCATCACAATTTCTCCATAAAAACAAAAAAAAAAAAAAAGTTTTCATTTCTTCAAGTATGTTCATAAACCAGTATAAATCTATTACATCTGATAATGAAAAGAATGTAAAACTTTTTTTTTTTGTTTCGTTTTGTGAGCTTTCAATAGAAATCCAAACTTTATTTTTGTTGTATCAAACAGAAATAGAATCTATAAAAATGTGAAACAAAAAGCTACACAAAATGGAAAATTGGAAACAAACAAAATTCGAAGGAAAATGATTTTTGTTTAACAAAAGGGATAAAGAGCTTTCAATAATATTGATGAAAGAAGATTAATAATTTAGATTGTTATTTTTGTTTAGAATTTTCATTTTATTTTATTACTAGAGTATGTTTGTATGTTATTGTTTGAGTTTGTGTATAATAAGAAAGCTCGACAAATGAGAAATTTCAGATAGATATTGTGTTTGTATTAAGATATTCTTAAAAAGTGTAAAACAGTGAATGCAATAAAAAATACTCGAATTTATAAATCCTCTCGTTCTCGTATGTTCGAGATTATTTTACATTTCTATCGAATTATATTTGTAGTTTTATTGATTTTTCAAACCAAAAATTTGTCCATTCGAGAATTTCAGTTAAATGAAAAAATCACAATAGAAAAATGTATTTCGATCGGAAAGGGTATTATCTATAATGTATATCCAATAGGGTGGTGATAAAAAAAATACAAAAAACGCTCGATAACAAAAGTCGAAGAAAATAGAAAATTTTCATTCAATTTAATTGACAATCAAATACAATTACGTCGAAGAGTTTTTATATTATGAATTTTATGATAGATGATCGGTGATCATTTGGGGATTTTGTTATCATTTGTGTTATGTTATTGATAGGATTAACAAAATTATACAAACAAAAATGTTTGTAAAGAATTCAAGATGAATTTTATCGGTTTTTTTTTTTTTTTTGATGGGATTTTATTGTATTACATAAATATGTAATATTTATGTATATATGGACCACAATATTACAACATATATAAATGGATTGTATGTTTGGTATATACAATCTTTCATGAATATCTCGTTAGGTTGTTGTTTTGTAAATTGCAATACAAAAAAAAATGTTTTGTATTGTTTTGTGCTTTTATCGGTAGCTCGATGTATTTTTATCATGCAAGGGTCGTAAATAAATAAAATTATTTGGTTTTATGGGATGAAAGATAATGGCGAATATATGTTTTGTTTCGAATTTATTTTGCTACTAAGTATACCTTTGTATTGATAATATTGTGGTTGTCTAAATCTAAATTAACAGTTAATATCTGAAGCTAAATGCGAATACAAACTGTTACCACGTCACTCACAAGCTAACATGTTGATAAATTTAAACGATAATATCATGCTTAATTCGTTTTACACTGGTGTCATGTCTTATCGTACGGTAGTATATTTTGTATATGATTGCAGTTTTTCAGTGTTTTGAACGATGATATGTTCCACTCAATTAACTGTTCGTATTAGGAGAGGAAATAGAAAATGCCGCTGTGTTTTCGGCACAGTTGAGCATATCCGTGTAAAAAAACCATTTTTTTACATTTTACAAGTAAAAAAAGTAAAAATCCACGTACAAATGTAAATTATATGTAAACAAATTTACATTTTAAAAATAACAAATAATAATAAGTAATTAACTGAAAATTTAAGACTCAAAGTTAATGAACAAACGACGTACAGTACCTGTGGTTCGAACATTACGTATAAGAACAGCGTTTTTAAACGATCAAACGTGTCCTGCTTCTTACTGTCGCCAAGACCGGGATCCAGCAGAACTAATTTTTATGTCTTTTAAGATTGGAGTCATCGAACACTTGCATGGTACATTAAAAAATCATGATTTTTAGCCATCCGTGTTATGGTTCGTGATTTTCAAGAAATACGCCGTTCAAAAAACGAGGAAGGAGCTCGCAGCGAAGTATCAATTTAACTTCAATCAATACATTATTTTCTAATATTTTAAATACTAATTTGAATACTACTCCTAATATTCTAAACTCATATATATCTAATTCTAGCAACATCATCAATTTCGTCAATAGCTTATCAATTTTTTATTTTAATTGTACTCGTAGTGTCATGCGTAGTGCCATTTGAAAAATCAACAAAATTCTATCTTGGAATTTTAGAATCTAATTACGACGTAATAATTTTGGCCAAAAAATGACTTTCAATTGATTTTAATGATACGGAGTTTTTCCCTTCGGACTTTTGCGTTTTCTGTCGCGATCGCCATAACTTTAGCACAAAACCAAAGGTGCTGGTGTGCTTATTGCAGTACGGAAAAATTATTCTTGTGAACGTTTATTTTCTAACCCAATCATGGAGTTTATTGCTGTTAAACTCAAACTAGGTACATTTCACACATAATAATTAGCGCAGTTTACTTTCCGCTAGAACCAACCTCGTCATTTTGTCAAGATTTTATTGAAAAGATCTCATGTAATTTATTACGTTTTAGATAGCACTGAATTTGTTATTTTCGGCAGTTTCAACTTTCCAGATCTAATTTGGATGATGGATGACAATATATTCATTCCTGCTAATACTAACGATTCACGGGTACTTCGCAAATTACTAGTGTTCCAAACTGCCGTGGCACTTATCTATATGGAGTTGGTTTTATACAATAATACTAATATTTCTACACACTAATCGAAGAGCCGGCAAAGTCGTCGCATGATTCTAGTTTAAAAGATCTAATCTTTCGGGATCTTCGAGTGTTCATCAAACCCCGCCTTCAATTCAGTTTTTCTACAAAATTTCTAATAATTTGAACTTTACGAAAAATTATACTGTATTTGATTACTCGCGCACCGGCTGAAACACTATCAAACATTGATATCAACAGTTCATTAGACACCTTCAATGTATTGTTGAAGGTTGCTATTGAAAAATTTGTTCCTCTAAAAATAATTAAAAAGTCTCATACCCGGAACGACATATGGTTTAGTAAAGAACTTAAACAACTTGAAGACCTGCGTAATAAATGTCACAGGAAATATAAGCGTACAGGGTTGGCTCAAGACTATACCCAATTTAAGTCTCTGCGCAAACAGTTTTGCTATCTCAACCGTTTCCTCTGTAACAATTAGATAATTGACATTGAAGACGATTTGCGATATAATCCGAAAAATTTCTGGAGATTTGTCAAAGTTAAGAACCGTAAAACGGCTTGCCGTCATCTTTAGAATTCCATGGTCAAAAATCAGATTATCCAAAGACAATCTGCGATTTGTTCAACCGGCTCTACCGATTTGGATGATTATTTCTTTGTTTTGTTCGTTTCAATACTGGAGTGGTTTAGGAACAAACAAAATTCGGAAAACCCCAGTAGTATGGGTATGCACTTAACTCTACCAATGAGAAATGTGTTCGGAACAGATTCAAAAAATGGCGCTGGTGGCGGACCTTGGTGCTCGCTAATATTTTTGACATCTTATGAAAGTCCGAATACCTTGCTATGAAAATGCCACCATAAGTTACTACTCTCTAGTTCGTTCGTGGTAATACCTATATGATCGTTGAACGCCATATGTCACCAGTTTTTCTTACTATACAATTCCATTACCTCGTTGGCTCTGTTGGCTACAAATGTAGTCTAGCGTCTCGTCTTTTATGAACATCTTCGCAGAACACAAATTGATGTTTGTACAAATTGATATCTGTGGGTGATAACCCTGAGGATGACTTAACAGATGCGTCGAATACAACCCTGACTTTCGTTGCTATATTTCAATACTTCATGATGTAGTAGATAATATTTATTGGACCTGTTGCAGCCAGGGATCCTTTCCATGTACCAAGGGTCTAATATTCTGTCACGAAGGTTTTGTAGAGCTGCTCAAACTTCCTCTCCATTGCTTTGAGACGATTTAAAGCGGAAATTAATGATGTTCCAATCATATCTCCTTGTTGTGTAAATGAGAATTTGAGTGTGAACTTATTATCTTTAGCCTGTTTGGTAGTCGTTTGAAATATCTCTTAACATAGCCGTTCCTCTTGTGTTCTTCTTGTGATTTTTGGCATCTTTTCGACCTCCCAGGACCTGCGAAGAGATTTATCTATATTTAGCAAAATGTTAAAGTTGACGTATTCCGTTTGCCTTGTGTTTGCACCTCCATCGGCTATTGCTCAGCCAAAAATTTTCGGGCAATAGCGCTTTAAAAAAATATATCCACTCCCAAAAGAATATCGATATTGCCACGCCTATTAAAGCTTGGACCTGCTAAATCCAAGTTATTTAATAACGGCAAATCCGTTTTAGGTAAATACTCATATAGTGTAGTGGATACCTTTGGGATAATAAACGCTTCTGCCTTTAATGTGATTACGTTGTCCAGTTACGAAATATTTAATTCGGTCATATCCCTGTTTGCTCCCATTCCGACTTCACCAAGTCCTTTCACCAACACTCCAAATCGTACAAGGTTGTGTGATGTTTTTTGTCATTATTGACATCTCGCTCTCGATCTGCAGTCATGCACTCTGTGATTTCCGTTTAAACAATTAAAATATCTGTTGTGTATGATGTATCACAATCATAGATCCTGTGCCCATGTTGTTTGCATATTGGACAATTCATCCCTGTAGAATTGGTGACTAAATATGTTCGTGGTGCTGATGGTCGATTATAATGATTTTTCCTTGAGTATATCCCTTTAATGATTCCATCATGTCGATTCGTTTTCCAAGGAATTTGAGCAATTCATCGAAAGTGGGAAAATCTTTGTCTGCAGTTTTTTGAACCCATAGGCAGTTGGTTTCGTTATCTAGCTTATTTAACGCGACATAAATTAACCAAGGATCTCTCCGCTCAGCATCTGCATCTAGTGCCTTAGGTCCTCTGAATGAATCCCCATTTAGAAGGCCTCTGAGGTATTGATATTTTTGAGCTGCAGTCAGATTATCTATTGCATGTGCAGTTGAGCTGTAGAATTTGAAAAAGAACTGCCACTCAATATAATCCCCATCAAAAATTGGAATATTGAGCTTCTGTGATGTATTCATCGTATTGTCCATTAATATCGTTTTATTTGAAGTAACACTATGCTTTCGAACAGTAGCATTTACCCCACTCTAAGAACTATACAGTAGCCATCTTCAAATTCCGACAGATCTGATTACACCCTGCTGTCGGTATTAAACATTTCCCTGTTAATGCTCATGAACTCGCCCAACAACTTTTGCGATCGTCCCTGCTTCACTAATGGTTCGTCCTCGCTGCCAAACCATTCATATTGCACCTGGATAATAAGTTAGATGGTTTCTAAAAAATTTACAATGGTTTATAGTTCACTACCGGTGATTCACCGAAATATATTTGTTTAACTTTTCAGGTTAATCAATCTAGAATGTCCGGCTTTCAATTGATAATGATCACAGTTATACTGCTGGGCGCTTGAAAGGTCTAGAAATCAACTGACCACCTAATTTTTGATGTGGATTATTTCCACCGTCGCTTTGGGAATCTCCACTATGTAGGTTTGTCGGTATATCGCTTCGTTATAATGCTGAACCCCAAAAACTGCAATTCCATTATGCTGATTCTTCTCCACAGAAAACATAATGTTTAGGTCCCTGTTTCGGAAGCAATGTTCTTTTTGGTATAAGATACTTCCAACCAACTGGTACACAAATTATACGTTGGTATAATAAAGAATTGCTTACTCCGATATATCAAACTTTGCATTTACAAATATAGCTTTCCAAAGCAAAATAACTAAAAACTCAACCACTGTAATTTATTTATGGCTGGCACAAATGAATGTTCGTTTATATAAAATATTAAGGGCTGAACCCTCCGAAATGAATCTCTAGATTCAATCTTCAGCTCAGCCTTCAACTCAATATATAAATCAACCTCCATCTCAATTGCAGCATAATTCTAACCGCAATCACTAAATTAACCACCAACCAAACCCTTAAATCAATCTTCAAATCAACGTCAAATCAACTTTCAAATTAACCCTTAACCTAACTTCAAATAAACTCTTAAATAATTCCCCAACCGAACAACTCACCCCAATGCAGGCTAAGTAAATCCTAACTCAACTTCAACTAAGCTTAGCTCGACCCAAATCTCAATACTCTGCCAACTCATACCATCATACAATCACCATCATACCATCATACCACCATACCACCATACCATCATACCATCATACCATCATCATCATCATACCACCATCACCATTACCATCACCATCACACAATTCTTATATACAAACCATCATACCACTATACAATCATCATAACACCATCACCACCACACTATTATTATATACAAACCATTATACCATTATACCATTAAAACATCATACCTTCATATCATCATATCGTCATCAAAAATCTACTCAATATTAGAAGTTTTAGTAATTCCTCTGTATTAAATTTAGACTTGATTATCATCTCTCAAGGATGAGATGAATGTTTGAGATATTTAGATTGACATTTCTTAGATCTTAAACAATATTTATGTAAAGTTTTGTTCAAATTGTTAATGCGCGTGCATTTGTTTAAATATCACTCATACATATGTATATACAGACACTCACTTTTAAATGCAGTGAATCCTCACTTCAACAGACACTCAATTTAGCGAAATAATCACTTTAACGGATAAATATTTAAGTTCCATTCAACTGCAAGCTGACACTTTGTGCGATGATACATTTTACGAGTACAATTCAAATTGAAACTTTACCACTTTAGATCGTTCCTTTTACACTTCAAATTGAACCTTAAACATTTCAAATTTAACTTTTAGTAAATTATATGTATGACCAATTTGGGTGGAACTTGCAATTTTTTAGCCAATTTTAGTGACATTCCATGACTGAAATGGAATTCTTAAATGATTTTTGGATAATATTCTGGATTATGGCCAAAAAAAAATGAAATTTGACATGCGCGTTGGAAATGGAATACTAAATTGATTTTTAGATCTAATACTCAGTTTAGAACCAAATTTAAGACGCACATGTCAAATTTCATCATAATCGGTTAAGAAATAGCCAAATTCCATTTTACTTTGCCATATTCCAGAACTATATCGAAACATCACTTTAGAATCCCATTTCCATGGCAGATATCAAATTTCACTCAAATCCGCTATAAAATAGCCAAGTTCCGTCTTAATTGGTGATATTCCAAAAATTCAATTAAAAATCATTTTATAATCCCAATTACAACGCACATGTCAAATTTCATATTAATCGGTTAAGAAATGGTGAAGTTCCATCGTACTTAGTCATATTCCAGAATTTCATCCAAAAATCATTTTAGAATCCCATTTCCAACGCACATGTCATCATAATCAATTTAGGAATAGCCAAGTTCCATCCTATTTGGCCACATTCCAGAACTTCGTCTATAAATCATTTGAATATGCCATTTTCATTGGAAATGCTGGATTTCATCAAAATCGGATAAGATACAAAACCCCAATTACATTTTTATAAAAAAAATCACAAAACCTCGGTTTATCGAACAACGTTTTTGGTCCCGTCGATTTCCGTTGTAGTAAGGTTTCCCTATATATGTATATATAGATTGATCAACTGCTCACTAAACCCTAATCCAACTTCAACTAAACCGTAGCTCAACCACAATTCAACTCGCAAACGGAACCCAACTTAACACTCAACTAAACCTCAAACTTTACGCCAAAATCACTCCTCTAACCGGCATATACTACCTTGATCAAAAAGTTCCCGGAATAACCACCGTGGCGCTCCCATCGTTCCGATTTGTGTTCTGATTTTTTTTGTTAAGTTGGTACATCTGTTGTTGATATTCCCTCTAAATCTTAGCGTCATAGCTTGACATTTGTAAAAGTTACGTAGTCAAGCGTACATCTATCTCTGTGTGTGTTGGCGATTTTTCCATTATTTCCTCTCGGCTGCTGAAACGCGTTCCCCGTAATTTTTTTCAACTTGATTGAACAGAAAGAAGTCACAGGGAGCCAAATCAGGTGAATTCAGTGGCTGTTGGATGGTATTTGTTGCATTTTTCGTCAAAAAATTACGAATAATGATGGAATAAAGAATTGGTCGATAGCTAACTATATCCTATCCAGCCACAACTCTACTGTAACTAAACCCGTAAATTGATTCCTAACCTAACCTTCAAATCAACCCCAAATTAAATACCCAATTCATTAATCAAACTAGCATATATTAAAAATTCGTAAATATTTTTATATCCAACCCTAATTCAACTCCAACTCAACTTCAACTCAACCCGTAAATTGACCTCTAACTTAACCTTCAACTCAACCCTAAACTCAAGACCCAACTCAATATTCAAACGAGCATATATAAAAAATTCGTAAATATTTCTATAACGAAGTATTTTAGGTCAATTCGTATGGCAGGAAACCCGCCCCTCTTGACGCACAGGTTCCAAAAGCTTTTCAAATCTCGACCTTGACCATAGAAACCGATAGGCAAATAAAAACCTAAATCGAACAAGCTGTTCTCGAGATACCATGTCTACAGACATACAGAAATCCGGACATACAGACATCCAGGCATCCAGACAGATGGACGGTAATTCGTTTTTTTTTTTTTTGCTTTTTTAGACTCAGGGACGTTCAAAACATCGAGAAAAGTGGTTTTGGACCAACGAAAGTTTCCGTCATTTTTGACAGGATTTCAATACTTTGTTCTTTTTAGACCGACTAAATTAATACCGTTTACTACTCAAATTATATTGTGACGGTGACACCTAGATTGTAATAGAACAAGTTAAAGTAATAGCTCACTGTTTTACTGTACTAAAATGGAATTTTCCATGATAAAACTGTTCTAAATGTTTCTACACTTTTCTTACTGGAAAAGTCATGGACTTTCTAGAAGCTTGGTTTGTGTATATAAAAAAGCGAACGAGATCGAATTGGATTAGTAGTGTTTGTTAAGCGATAGTGTGAAGATTAAAAAGGAATTAAAAAGTGATTTAAGAATTGTTTCAGTGCGAAATAAAAATTATAAGTCCACAGTAAAATTGTGTAAACATTAAATAAAGTGGTTTTGTGAATTATTGTTAAAAAATCATGTTGTAATAATTTTTGTACTAAATAAATAAATTGTAGGTGGTAAATTTAGCTGATTTTGTTTTATTCACAATCCAGTGATGATATGAACCTAAATTAACAAGGCGTTTACGTAACAATATTTAATGATCTTAGTCACATTTCTCATCAAAGAGCTTTACGTTAATTTGTTTTTACTAGCTGGTTAGTTTTACTCTATAAATAGAAAACTGAGAATTACAGTAAAAAGAAAATTACTTGAATTCCAGTTGCATTTTTGCAACGGTTTATTTTTTAATGTAGTTCCTGAAATCTAGTAAAATTCTAGTTGAACTAAATTAAATACAAGATAATTCCTGTTCGCAAGTAAAAGGAATTTCTAGTAAATTAAACAGATTCTAGTAATATTCTGGTCAATTTTAACTTCTATTAGAATTTTCTAGAATTCTAGTAAATTTAGACTTTCGCTCGCATATTAATTTCAATTTCGTCGTCATAGTGTCAGTAATTTCTTGCTGTGGTATAGTGAAATGAAGAATAGGTGAAAAAATAAAAGTTTAAGTATATAAAGTGTAAATGCTAATATAAAATAAGTATATTGAAATATTACACATAATTATTGATGAGATGCATCAAGCAAATGCGGATTTATATACAAGGGGTTTTAATATTTTATGCAATAGCTACTGCCGCACATATTTTAACATTTGGTCGGCACAGATTTTGCGATTAAATTTGGCCTCCGCGAATGTGTAAGTTTTGATAAATATACATATTAAACTAATTTCAGATTAACTTTCAATTATTAACATTTCACATTAATTTTGAATTCGGTCTCTTGTAGAAACACGGGAATGAAATATAAAGAACAATTCCATGGGCTTTATTTTAAATGCTGGGTTGTTTCCAATAATTGAAGACCGTATAACCTTAGCCTATGAGTACATATTATAATTATTTGTTGATATGATTCTAATTATTATATGTTTTTTAATAGTCTTGTTACATTTAAAAATTTCAACGTTGGCTTTCTTATACATAGAATATTTAACTAAGTAAAATTAAACCATGTGGATTATATTCATCATTTTTTTCCGGGCCACGGAGCCGGCGTACAGGTCTAACAAGTGTGATGTAAGGTACTAATAATTAAAATGTATTTTATTAAACACCCTGTTATAAATGAAATGATTCGCTTGGATTTTACAACCCCTACGATACTTGAAGTGAAAATTGCTAACTTTATTTGAATATCATATAACTTCAAGAAAACATTGAATTAAATTTTGCCAGTTAGGCATCAATCTCATTATAATTTACCGTTGGTCAATGGGTTCAATATTATTTGTGGAAATTTGTAGAAAATTCACTTGACTTTTACAACCCCCGATACTTGAAGTGAAAATACTAACTTCAATTTTCAATTTTCTAAAAATTTCCAAAAATAATGTTGAACCCATTTACTAATGGTATATCATAATAAAAATAAATCAGATTGATATTTTTGTAACAGGCATGTCTGCAGCTACATATATTAACCGTATCCAATGAAAAAGCGAGATTAGCAAGAATTTTTGAATTATAGTAAAATTGAAGCCTACAAAATTAATTAGCAAAAAAAAATATTAATCATTATTTCCCGGGCTTTACGAAAATTGTAAAATATAAAGAAATTGAAAGAAAACTGATTTTTCTTTCGCTTATTGCAACAAAGTTGTTGTAACCGATATAGAAAACCAAAAATGAAATATATGGTCAATTAATCATAATAATAATAAATCAGTACGCCTTTTTATAAATGTGCAATATTTCTGTGCCCCTCTTCGAAACGTCAATGAGGTATTTAAAAGAAAGTACGTAATGCACTTATAATATTATAAAAGGTATTAGGTTAATTAAAGATAGTCTTAAGATTATAAACGAATTAAATTGGAACAGTGATCCTCGGATGATTAAGAGAGCGTTCTACTTACTCTACCATGGAGAGCGATAAATAAAAATATTTACTACAAGAAATAGCCTACTTTTAATACAGTTTTCTATATTCCGTAACTTCTCGAAACCATCTCGAATTGTATCTTAATTGGTTTGGAAATGGTCCAGTTTCATTCGTTTTTCATGTTCCAAAATTGTGTTCAAAAATATTTTAGAATCACACTTCTATTGTACGTGTCGAATTATATCACCATCGCCTAAGATCGCAAAATATTTTATTGAAATATATTATTCCGTTTTTCGTGCCTGTTGTCATTTAAAATACAGCATTATGATTTCTGATGCTTCTCACCTTGAAGTTCCATTGGCTAAATATTTTGTTAAAATTAGTATAAAATTATTTTACCGAATTTTTGTGTAAAAATCTATACACAGTCATTGAAATTTGAAAAATATTGAAACTCTTAATTCCCCTAAATGTCATTGTTTGAGTAGCTGCACATTTCTGATTAGTTTTAGATTAGTAAAAATTTCACATTGCTATATAGGGCAGTGAAGTTTTTACTAAACAAGAACTAAAAACATTTTAGTAAAATATGGTATGGTAAAAACTTCACTACCATTTCGACAAACTGTTTAAAATTTTTTACAACTTTCTACAATTTCATGGAAGTTTTTTTTTCTTTTTAATTAAAGATGTGATTTCGACGCCTCGTGTGTCAAAATTATATTCTAAATTGTATACAAAATATGCAGAACAATTATTTTAAAGCTTTGTTATTTTTGTAATTGTTGAAATAAAAAATGTTTAATTAAAATAAAATTCAAAAACGTTTTTTATAGTATGTATCAAGGATAATATAGTAAAACAATGATGACGTAGGATTAACTGGAATTCTGCTATAAAGAATATAGTTTTTTATTTTACTAGAACGTTAGTAGAATAAATGTAAGAAATCTAATAGTTTTGCAAGAAAATCTAGTATTAAAAAAATGCATTTCTCATAATTTTATCAGAAGTCCAGTCGCCAAATCAAGTAGTATTGTTTCAAGTAAAATTACCAGATTTTATTACAACCAGAAATCTAGTATTTTTAATTTTACTTGATTCAACTAGATTGTCTAATCGCTTAAAATAAACATTTCTTTCCGTTCCAAATGAGCTTTTTTTGTCCTAAAGCAGATTCCGGTCTGTTGCGTATGGTGAAAGTTATTATTATTTATTACTCTTTTCCTCTCTGCACCATCAGCGAAAATTGCATTCTTAACATACATACGTGTCTTATGGGTGCTTGTGAAAAATATTGTTAATAGAAATGTGACTACATTTCAGAAAAGTTGGGGATTTTTTTATTAGGTCGCACCTAGGTAGCACTATAATATATCGTTGCACATTGTAAGTTTAAGCTTGTAATTTTTATTAGTCTAAGGTTTACCTACGATATTAAATATTATTTGTTACGTGTTTAGTAAATAATAAATTTAAATATATTCCAACGTAAAGTATAAAAACAGCGCAAATATTACGGCGATGAACATAAATAATTTTTGGGTTCTTTTCCTATGTGTGTAGTTAAACTGCTAAACTATTTTTGGAACAAAGTAGTTTTCCAATTTTTTGTTTTTTTTTTTTTATTCTCACGCACATTATTCTTCCCATTTAGAAAATTAATATTTAGCTTTTCCCATTTTCATGTTTTTCATTTTTTGTCGTTTTTGTGTTTTTTATGTTACGTTGTTTATGATTATGATTAGTATACATATACGAGTATATAGTATGTACATGGAGTGGTTAGCGTTTTTTTTTTGTTTGGTGTGGTGCTGCTTTTATTATTGTGTGTTGCTTGAGCGTTTGTTCGTTTTCATTAATGGTTATAAATTCAAATCGATCAACAAAAGGAAAAGCAGCACAAAAAATAGCACTTGAAAACAAAAAAACCGACCAAGCTTTAATACAAATGTAATTATTAAGCGGAAAAATAATAAAAATTATATTTTGGGTTGTTAGAAGCATAAAAAAGAAGAAAATAATGAAAATATAATTTAAGTGTTTTTCGATTAGGTTTTATTGTTATTTTGTGATTGGGTTGGTATTTTGATGGGTTTTGTGTTAATTGTAATTCCGATACAACAAATAATAATGTATCTTATCGATTTTTTTATTTATTATGTTTATTCTAATTGTGACTAAGAGGTTTTTAATTAGTTTTCTTTTCTTATTGAATTTTCTAAATGTATAACCTATACATAATACGATCCTTGAATCATTCTTCTGTTTATAGGTTTTTTTTTTGGTTTATTCCTATGTTGTAAAATAAATAAAATTGATGTACATGTTGGATTTTAATGATGTTTTTTCTACCTCATTGAGGCCATTGATTTAAAATTAATCAAGTCATTAATTATATTTTTTATGATGTTTAATTTGGTTGTGGTTCAAAATGTACAATATACTTATAGCATACGTTTAATTTAATGAAATCAATAGTATCGGTGTCGAATTGTGTTGGTTAACCTTGAAAATTATTTGCACGCGACTTGAGAATTTGAATGGTATTTGTATTGGTTTATTACTTTTATTATTAATAGTTTTCTATAAAATTTGGGCCGAGCATTTACAATATTCAGCACAAATCTTGAATTTAACTTAATTATTGAAGTTTAATTTTTTGGAGGCAAATGGGGGCACCAAAAATAACTAATGACAAATTGATGAAATGGTTTTATTTTTGGTCAATAAATTCAGTAGTTCTTCACAATCGCGTACTCTTGCCATGTCATTTTGTTAGCTACACTTCCCGGGGTTATTCGAAATTATCTGTTATTCGAGATTTTTCAGATTAACACAAAAAAAAAACGGAATAAATGGAATGTAAATTGATTGTGATACTGATTATTTCATTAACAATTCAAGTGTCTAATAACCAATAATTCGCGTATTAATAAACTGAGACTACGGCTGGTGCCACCAGTTATCGTTAGATAGCCAACAACAACGCATATAAAAATAAACCGTGAATGAATTGTCTTGATACAACTAAAATGGTTGTTCTTTTATTAGAAAACAAGGATCTTATTAGAAATGTTGATTCAAAGAATCTTATCATTGTTGGTGACATTAACATCGAACTTTGTATGTTTCTGATATCTTCCTTCGGACTTGAGTCGTTGATTAACATTCCTACTCGAGTAGCTAGTTCTTTATCCATCTATGTATATTGATCATTTCTTTGCCCGTCTCAAGTCAAAGGATCTTTCATGTTTTCGACCCTCAACAATTGATCTTAAGATTTCGGATCATTATTTAATTGAGATACTTTTTAGGATTCCTAAAGCTTTGCCAACTAAGACTTATTTCCAATTTGGGACTTCTGTGCGTTTTGCTTGAGCATGTATAATTTGGAATTATGTTTGTAACTGTGATGATACATCTTTGGCGCTTGATCTTTCCTTAATACACTATATCGAATGAAAAAGAACCGGGACCTGATAATTTTAACTAGAAAGGACAGAGATAATGATACTCTTTTATCGAGTCACCAAGATATTTCGAACGAGCTTAACAGTTAATTTATGAGTGTTGCCAATAATTTAAGTGTTAAGCATTTTGGGGATACTCACTCCTGCCAATTATGATCTGAATTATTTTTATGTAATCATTATTCCTATATTAAAAAATGGTGACCCCAGTCATACGGGCAATTATAGACATATTGCTCTACAACCAATGATTCTAAAGGTTCTCGAGTAGATAGTCAAGAATAGAGTGTGGAGTCGGCTTTATTAGACTTTTTAAATAACATTTATAACGGGCTTAACTATGTTAATGTTTGTGCTGGTTTGTTTGTCGATGCTACTATAGCCTTTCAAATGGATTATCATTACCGAATCTTGTCAATTCACTCTGATGTTGGGTTTATAACTGTATCAGTGATATCGTTTGCCTCATATCTTGAAAATAGAACGGTGAGAGTCAACGTAAATAAAACTTTTTGTGACTCTAGAAGTCAAGGTTTATTGTTGGGCCGTTAAAATATTTGGTACTAGCACCGGATTTGCTGATGGTTTAGCTTTAGCTTCCATTAGTAAATATTTGGATCATGTTATTTCAATCACTAATTGCAATCTGAAAGTATTCCTTCCACCTATGGTATCACAAAACACTGCTTAATTCCCAATTATGTATTCCAATTTTGAATAGTCATAATCAAGTAACATATCACAGTTTTTCTAATTGCAGTTAGTTAACTTTGGAAAATTTATGTTACCAATAAAAAATTATTTATGAACTCAGCTCCAAAGGTTTTTTTCTCATTCGTGACCTACGCCCAGTTCATGTATTGCTTATGTTGTATCATGCTATTGTAATGCCTAAACTTGTTGTTTGTTGGGGTGGTTGCTATATAAATAATATAAAGCCATTTGATAATCGTTCTTCACAGTCATTGCCATAGTTCGTCATTCATCATCATTTATTGTCCATAATTTTGAAAATCTGATAAATCCCCATTGTGATTATACACCATAGCGATCCTAGAACTGTAAGAACTTCTAATTCCGAAATAATCGGTTTCTAGAAGGGACGAGGTTTTGACGTGGTTTTGAATCCACTTAACAAAAAATGTATGCTGATTTGAGGACTGAGTTCAGCGTTGAGTTCAGAGTTGAGTTGACGGTTGAGATGGGAACTCAATTTTTGGCATGGGATTAAATTTAGATATTTTTTGTGTTGTGTTAAATTTTGTGATTACGTTATAGCTCAGTTAAGATTTTTTTATATTGTTTTGAGGCTGAGTTGGAAGTTATTTTGAGTTATTTTCAGTTGAGTTGATGTACACATGAATACCAGGGCGCTTTTTATTTCGAGATTTAGTTAATAATGGCTCATTTGAGGATTTGTTTGCTGAAAGTTTAGGGATAAGTTGGAAGTTAACTATAGTTCAAACCTGGTGTTATTTTGAAGCTTGTGTTGAGGTTGAGTTTAGCGTTGGTCAGAGGGTTAAGTGGTTGGGTGAAGGTTTTGTTGGTTATTAGTTTTTGGGTTGAAATTAGAAAAAATATAAAGGGCTGAAATATCATGAGATGATCAGAACTTCATTCCGCAAAATTACAAGCATACGTTAACATACATACGTAAACTCCCACATAAATTATGTGAACTCCTTAATCCCTTACTCAACAACTCATCAAGTTCTAACTCAACCTTCAATTCAATCTCAACGCAATCCTTAATGTAATCCCCAGCGGCAATCACCAAATCAATCCCAACCCAGCAATCAACATCACCAATTCAACCTCAACTTAACTTTAATTCAACCCCTACTCAACCTTACCTCGACCCCTAACTCAACTCAACTCCAAACTCAATGCTCAACTCAACTCGTTAATCAACATTCCTCAACTTGGTCTGTCATGCAAATGATCCATCGGTTTAACTGAAGGTTCAAAAACTCAATGCCCAATTCATTCCTAAAATCAGCAAGCTAATTCAGCCTTCCACTCGATCCCAAACTTAACCCTCGATATAGCTCCAAACTTAACACTCATCTTAATCCTCAAATCAATTCAACCCCCAAATTAATATCCAATTCAATTGCTCACTTAACCCTAATCCAAACCCAACTACACTCGAACTCAAATCCCTGAAGATATAGAATAATCGCTAAAGGTTTAATTTGAAATGTAAAAGATTCAATTTGAGGTTTGAGATGTTAACAGTGACGTTTCTTAAATCTTAAACAATATTTGTGTAAGGTTTGGTTCAAATCGGTGAAGTCGTGTGGATTTGTTTAAATGTCATACACGTATGATGTACATACAAAACAATTCACTTTGTTTTCTAGAATGCTCAACTGCTCGCTAAACACCCGTCCAACACCATTTCAACCCCAATTCAACCCGCAAAGCCCCTAACTCAACCCTCAACCAAACCGCCAACTCTCTCTCAACTCAATCCTCAAACCAGCATATATAAAAAATTGGTCAACTGCTCACTATATCTTAACCCAACCCCAACTCAACTCCAACTCAACTTGAACTCAACCCGAAAATTGACCCCTAACTTAACCTTTAACCCAACCCCAAACTCAATACCCAACTCAATATTCAAACCAGCTCTTAACGCACAGGTTCCAAAAGCTTTTCAAATCTCGGCCTTGACCATAGAAACAGATTGGCACAGCCGTTCTAGAGATACCATGGGTACAGACCAACAGCTATCCAGACCGACGGATGGACATTTTTTGTTGTTGCTTTTTTAGACTCAGGAACTTTCAAAACGGCGAGAAAAGTGGTTTTGAACCAACCAAATTTTAGATCATTTTTGACAGGATTTCAATACTTTGGTCATTTTAGACCGAAGTAATTATTTAGAGGTTAGATTGAGTTGATTTGAGTTAGGTTTGGGAATGAATGGGGTATCGTGTTGATTTGGAACTCGATTCGGGGTTGGCCTAAGGGTTAAGTTTCTCGAGTCGGTTTGATTTCCGGATCGAGTTGGCGTCCTTTGGTATTCTTTAGCTGCCGCTATGGCCCTTAATAATTTTTACTGTCTCTTCCGTCGGAAGCACTAGAACGTTCAGCTAATTTATTGTGTTTTCTCGTTTAACAGTCACTAGTCCACTTTTATAACAAATAGCAGTGGTACCGGTATTATACCATGCGCCTATGACAAGGCTAGTCGTAAAACTCTCCATCACTTTAAGAAATCTTTAGATTCTGTCTGCCCAGTCAAATAACTTTGAAATGCTGTTGAAATGTTGCATTTGCGTGAATGAAGATTACATGATTTTTTGTGTTTTATACGAAAAGGCAAAAAAAAAAAAATTAGAAATTTTTTTTTGGACCGACATTTCCGCAAATTGAATTTTATTTGACCTTATTGGGCAGGATTTACATTTCTAAAATTTATTAAATTTATTATTGAATGCTTGCAAAATATTAGATAAAAAAAAAGTCGACAATTAGTGGAAACATTTTTTTTTTTTTTGTTACTTTATACAAATTGAATTTAAAGTTTTATTTAAAAAATGTTTGAACTAGCAATTTTACAAGTTAAGCTATGGTCGATTTGTGGCTCGTTTTCTTTCATTTTTTGTTACAATCGTTGTCATCTGGCACAAATTTCTCTAGGATACTACTGACGGTTTGTATGCTGCATCCTAGGAGATCATCCTCTACAGCAAATATACATGTTTATGGTTAGGTAGCAAAATACCTAAGTAAGCTAGAAGCTCCTCCCTAGCTATTTTAAAAACTAAGTGTATTTAAACATACTCGTATCCTTCCATAGAAAATACAATGTATATAAAGTTAGCGAAGGATTCATCCCAGAAAAAAGGAACGGTAATACAAAATCTAGCACGCCAGAAAATCACTATCATCCTAGGAAATCTATAAGATCCCAGGAAATTACATACTAACATTAAAATATATTGTGTCAGCCCAAAAAATAACTATCACGAAGGTAGGATTTTGCACGATCCCTGGAAGAATTATCACAACATCGAACTAAAATAAAAATGGTTTCCGATTTTTGTAATGCAATTAATAAAATTACACGTTCATAATTAATCTTATGAATGTTAATAAATTCTGCTAACATTTACTAAAATAGCACTAATCGAAAATTATATGGAAGTGCTGTGATACAAAGACAAATTTCTCGAGATTACTATATACATTAGCAAGTGGATTAACTCGGCTCGGTTAATGATTTGCAAGACAGTAAAAAATTGTAACTGGAAGCACTGTGATCTAAAGACGAGTTTCACGAATTTTAGAGACTTCCTCATACAATGACTATTCTATTTATAGTAAGTGGTTTAATTAAGCTTCGTAAATAAGTTTGTCCCATTCGATTAAAAAGAACTGGGCTCGGTTGACAATTTTTCCAAAATTTACAGGGACGAATCATGTATATGTATACATATATATATATATATATATATATATATATATATATATATATATATATATATATATATATATATATATATATATATATATATATATTTGTAACATGGTGCGCAGAAAACTGAGCGGGATAAGATTCTAGGTGATGTTAACAACAAATTTTTGAACCACTTGCTAGATGATATAAAGGCTAAACAAAAACTGACCATCTGCAAACAAAATATGAGTGACTATCGTTATTTAATTAGCAACAAATAATCTTAAATTTATTTGATTTACTATTTTATTTTGATTTTGATTTTTTCCATATTGCACAAATAATATTGAGAACAAATTTGTGGGTACAAATAATTTTGGCAAAAACTAAATTTACTGTAAATTCTCCTAGAACTAAAATTTAAAATAATTTTTGATAGAAATGTAAAGCAGAATTAATGTTTTCAAACAGTTTATTATTTATAAGATTTTTAAACTTGTTTGCGTTACGTTGCATCGAAAATTTAACAGGTACGAATAATTTTGGTTCGGACTGTATATGGTATATATGGGTGTGCAAATATGTTTTGAGCAATTTACAAAAGATGGCGTTACTAGTATTAAATCGTGTCATTTCACTGAAATGTAAACAACTTTTTTGTTTGTGCTGTAACCATGTCAGTGGACATCGATTGCTCTGTGAAGCATATGGGGAACATGTTCCATCAATAAAAACACGTGAGTACTGGTTCCGGTGTTTTAAAAGTAGCGATTTTGACACCAGTAACTATGAACGCGAAGAAAGGCCAGTAAAGTTTGAAGGCGCTAAGTTGGAGGCGCAATTGGACCTAGATTCATGCTAAACTCAACAGGAGCTCGCTGATACTTTCGGAGTGACTCAACAAGCAATTCAAAACCGCCTCAAAGCCATGGGTATGGTGCAAAGACGAGAAAATTGGGTTTCGTAAGAACTCCAACCAAGAGACGTCGAAAACCGTTTTTTCATGTGCGAACAACTACTCCAAAGACAAAATCGGAAGGGGTTTTTTGCATCGAATCGTATCGAGGGACGTAAAGTGGAACCACTACGACAACCCAAAGCGCAGAAAATCGTTGGGTATGCCCGGTCATCCCTCAACTTCAATGGCCAAACCGAATATTCATGGCAAGAAGCTAATGCTGTGCACCTGGTGGGATCAGTTCGGAGTAATCTACTATGAGCTCGCCAGCCTAATGAAACCATCACTGGAGAAGTGATCTTTCAGCACTACAATCTCTTTTGAGAACCTTTGTTTTTAAATTCGAAATTTTTTCCACAACGGTTTTTTTGGACGAAAACTGATTTAATTGGACATACCAATTTTTATACAACGGCCTTGATCAAAGAAATTCAGTTGTCTTTATTTTTGTGAATTTAACTAAAGTGCATCACGATGTACTTTTTTACTTGCTATTTTATTCTGGTTGAGTTAACTTTCAGTAATTAGAAACGCTTGAGCATAAATAACTTGGTCCTTTGTTAAGTGCAGCTCCTCACTTGATACAGTTAATTTTATTGTTACACAAACAATTAAATAAATAAACCGGCTCGGTTTGCTTAGACCGAAACATGGTTGGAACGTTATTGACCCTCAAAAATTTTAAAGTTTAGTAACGTTGATTTCTGATCACATGATATCAAACTATTGAGTTTTTCAAGAGTTTCTTTTAACATCCTTTTACGGTGGAGTACTCAAGAGAAACAAATAATATTGATGCGAAAGGGCTCAAATATTATAATTTGTTTACTGTTAGTGTTTTCATTTGTAATAATTACCTATTAACAAACATGTCGAGAAATATTTTTATCCACCATCGACACTTTAAAAGTTAATAAAACAATTAAATCAATTTTGGAAAAATAAAATATATTTCTATAAATAAAACCAATATTTTTAGGGACAATTTTTTTGATCAAAAATTTCGAATGTCCCATCAACATTTCAAATAGTCCATTACTCCATTCCACATCAAAAGGCCAGAATTCGGAATTTTTCCGATCAATATCAGTAAATAATAAACAGACTATAGTGTTAGATATCAAAATACAAATTGATTTATATAAATCAGAAATTTGTCACAAATAACTGGGGTATTTTATCAACAAATTTAATTTTCCCTTACATAGAAAATGATAAATTACCCTAGCAGTTAAAGAACGCACAACCCCTAATAAATACAAATTCGACAATACATATAAGAAAAAAAATGCCGATTTTTTTTTTTTTTTTGGAATGACAAAATCGAGTAATTTTGATTGATTGATTTAATGACTATAAACGCAAATTGATTGTTTACAATATTTCCAAAATTGATTGAGTTATCCGCAATAATTATATTTAATCCACAAAATGAACGTAAATCCAAAGTTTCGCGAAATTTCATACGGACTAACTTTTTTGTTAATTAAATTCATTCATTCCAAAAAGTTTTATTTTTGGTATTCATCGAGAAACTAAAGTTTGAAGGAGATTAGGGATATCTTAATTCTATAAAAGCATATTTTTATTCTGTTCATTATCCGTATAGAGAGTTTCTATATCTTTTTATTATTTCATTTATTAAGCCAAAAAAAAAAAAAAATAAGTTGCCTTATAATTAAGATTTGAAATAGCACTAACAAACACGTTAAAAATAGAAAATTAATGACTTTAGTTTATTTTATACGAGTAAAGTAGGTATACGGACAGGAATATCATAAAAACTGTTTATGAATCTTAAACTAAGTATTTGGGATGGTGAGTTATATGTATATAGACGATATAATAAATGATCTCTCGGAAAAATATTTTCAATATTATAGAATAAAAAGTTTTCTTTTTTTTGTTTTAATTATAAATAGGTGAAAGGTCAGAACTCATCTTAATTAGTATTATTAAATTGTTGGTAAGGCAAGTTGTATAAAAATATAATAATTAAAAATAGAATGAACTAAAGATGTTTTGTTTAGTTATTAATTAACGTGTCCGAAAATGTTTGTCTGGATTTGAATCGGATAATTTTTAGTTGATTTAAGCTTAACGAAAATCAGAAATTAAAACATTATGAATACCTTCGAGAAAAACAGAGACCAAGCGTTTCTAAGGTCACATACTCCAATGTGATCAAGCTGATTCAATTTGATAAGATTTGGTACACAATAAAAATTATAGGGGCGAAAAGAATCTCGTGCAGGGCCCTCAGGGATCAGGGGTATAACAAACTGTGTGACCTAATTTTAAGATTTTTAAAGCGTCCTGTGGAATTCCCAAATCTGTAAGATCTACCATCCATTTATCTTCATTAACATTTTCGTGACCCATAGCTCTGGAGAAGTTTATTTCTCCTGCTGCAGTAAATTACGAAAATTTTCTCGTTTGATATTTCTTTATTGAAATAAACAATATTTTAATTCCTTGATCGTTGGTCGAAAGATGTTTTCTTCTAGTTTGTATCGGATTTTCACTACATACTACCTAATTATATCTTTTTTTGAATCATGGTTCAAGTGTTTTTGTAGATATCACAATTGGATCAGGTTGGCCACTAGTTTTGTGCCTCTACGCCTAAGTCAAATAAATTACCACTTTGCCAGGCGAAGTTTTTAAAACGGCTAAAAAACAAAATTATGCGAAATGGGGTAAAATTCGAAACAATTGGATCACAAGTTATGTGACTGGAAAAATTACCAAGATGTCCAAAATTGTGTGATATTTGTTATAAGCAATAGGCAGAGTTTTTAATATCACCCTATAAACATTGCTAAATTATTAAATTCCGTGAGATGTTCTAAAGTTCTAAGGGATCGGAAAGGGTTCATCACAAAAAGTAGGCCAGCAGCTGTATTCTTGAAAAAACGTAACTTTGTGATTTACGTTTTTTATGGCAGTTAAAAACGTGAATCGCAAAATTAACGTTATTCCCTATTCTGACCGATGAAAAACGTTCACGTTTCCGATGTTAAAAACACCCACGTTTTTTTGGTTGGGTTTTAAAACCTTTTTTCATTTATATGACAAGAAGTAAGTAATTTAGCAAAAAATTATTTATTTTGTATTATTAAAACGAAAATAATTTGTTTGCCATAAAGTTTCGGAATTCAATAATTAAATGGGCAGTAATTTAATCGACAGACAAGAGAAAAAGCGGCAAACAACAACTAAAGGCAAACAGCGGGATAGAGGAAGTATTCCGATGATTTGAACTAAGTAAAAAAATAATGTTAGTGTCTTTTAAATTTATTTTAGTTGAAAATGTACAGCAAATCCGAGCACGGTTTCGCCAATCTGGCCTTGTTGTTATTAACCTAATGAAACCATCACTATATATTGTGTAATTTAAAATAAATAAAATTTTGTGTTCGGCCAGCATCCAGTGTCGCCGTTGGTTGGCTTAAAGATACATATTATTTCTGTTATATTTACAAACAGACTTGTATACTATTAAAATTGTTGTCAAATGGCATAATTTCACAGAACATTTCTTCGGTTTTCCACTTTTCTATGCTTTTTCGATGTTCGTGAACTTTTTTTTATCGGAATAGGAATTTGACAAAAAAGAAACGTTCACGTTAAGCATTATCACGTTACCCATCACGTTTTTTTTACTTTTTTTCAAAATACAGCTGCAGCCTAGTGCAGTAAAGTTCGTTACAAATAAATAATGTTGGTCAAATAAATATGAACAAGTCTCTGTGGACATCTCGAGAACGAGCGATACGAAATTTTTTTAAATCATTCAAAATAACAAAACTTTAAAATTCTGTGAATTGCATAGGATCACGTTGGTCTAATAGACTGGCATTCAGTCAAGGTAGCAAATAAATGGACATAACCATGGGGATTTATTTAGGATATGCCTAACTAAAAATCATAAAACTTTGTAAAATTCAAGATCAGTGCAAGATCTCAAAAAAATCCAAAATTAAAAATTTTCTTAATTTTGAGAAATATAGAAAAGTTCATTAAAATATGATCAGTTTCACCTTATTCACAGTTAAGAGGTCAACGTTGGGAATAATTTGTATTTAATCTCTGTGCTAACAATTATTATTAAACATCAGACAACTTTCAAATTCGTGAAATATCGTAAATTTCAACACAGCTGATCATTACTGTTGATTAATAGGATAAACAGATCCAGTTACCCGAAAACGATATTAAAAGCCTCATACCTAGTTTTTGATGTACAATTTAAAACAGACTTCGAGAGATCACAAAATCTTGAATCCAAAACATCTTGGTCGATTCCGACTGAAATCTCAAAATTGGCTTGAGAATTATTTTTATTATTTAATAATTTTGTTTTGGGGATTATAATTCCCCGGGTGTTTTTTTATAGGTTCACAACTTTGAGTTGGCAACACTTCTTTATTTGACAACCCATTTAACAGATGATAGTTGCTTTTTGTTTAGTTTGGTTTGGCATTTCATTATGGATAGGCTTACATCAGAGCAACGCTTGCAAATTGTTGAAATTTTTTATCAAAATAATGGTCCTGCTCGTCAAACTTATCGTGCACTTCGTCCATTTAATGGCGTACATAATCGTCCTTCAGGGCGGCTTATTCGAATAACAATAGATCGTTTTCGGACCACATTTACTCTTAATGATAATGTGCATCCAGTGAGATGCCGAACAGTACGCACTGAAGAAGCTATAGCCGCTGTACAGGAAAGCATTGAAGAAGATCTAAATCAATCTATTCGTCGCCGTTCTCAGCAACTGGGGTTGTGTCCTTCCACTTTATGGCAGATTTTACGAAAGGATCTTGGCTTAAAAGCTTTCAAGATTCAACTTGTGCAGCAATTAAAGCCAAACGACCATCATATGCGCCGCCAATTCGCCGAATGGGCTGAATCACAAAGTGATATTGATGTTGAATTTCCATTCAAAATTTTGTTCTCCGATAAAGCCCATTTTTGGTTGAATGGGTAAGTAAATAAGCAGAATAGTCGGATTTGGAGTGAGGATAATCCACAAGCTTTTGTCAAAACACCATTGTTTAAACTAATCTAATAATCTCAATTTCTTGTCGCGCAATCCAACCAACATTTTACCTGACCGTCAACGAGTTAATTACCACTACTATGTATATCATTATTATTTAACAATTTACCAATTATTGTATATAACGCGCATAGACGTTTCTAGATAAGCTATTGTATTTGCATTTTTTTTCTCTTCTATATAACATTATTATTATTCTATGTATTGATTCCCTTACTTTTAGAAATTACCTATTAATTTGTATTACTTATTGCATTATATACATTACAATTATATTTCCCCTTACCATTATTATTATGTACCGCTTATATACCATACTTTCTCTGTTTTTAATATTTTTAAAATAAATTATCAGTTCACGTCCATCCACCAACCAAAAACCTACAACCAACCCAACTTTAAATAAGTACCCATTTAATTAACAAAATCATACTTGTAATTTTTTGTTAAAATAAATAATTGTTTTGAAGTGCGGGTTTTCATTTTTTCCTCATTATTGTGAGTGGAATGTATAACCATTCCTACGTTATACAACCATTATATCGACAGAAAATTACTGTTTGGCGCGCTTTATGGGCTGGCGGGGTCATTGGTCCATATGTCTTCAAAAACGATGATGGTCAGAATGTTACTGTCAATGGTGAGCGGCATAGGGACTTGATTAGAAATTTTTTCGTACCTCGATTAGCTGGCATTAATCTTGCTGACATGTGGTTCCAACAGGATGGAGCCACATGCCACACGGCACACGCTGCAATTGATTTACTCAAAGAAACTTTTGATGAAAGAATAATTTCGCGTAATGGTCCAATTAATTGGCCACCAAGATCGTGTGATTTAACCCCGTTGGATTATTTTATTTGGGGCTATGTAAAGTCACTTGTCTACTGAATCTCTTAGTTACATACACATTTGGAAATCTGTTTCACTAATATTTTAATTTGTAAATAACTGGAAACGAAATTATTTGTAAAAATAATTGTTTACTTCAAAGTTTCCAGCTCATTTTAACTTTATGCATAGACAACTAACAACAACCTTTTTCCATCAACAGCTAATTCACAATTATCAAACAAAATATATCCCAAAACCCCAAAAAATACATATTAAGCAGCTGATTGACAATATGCCATCCAACCGGCTGCCCCAAACAATAACACTAACTTCCCAACAAATTCGCTCAAATGAATCTGGTACAACATTCGAGTCAACGGATAAACTGCTATGAGGGGCATTCTTTGATATTATTGGAACATATAAAATTGGACAATATGTCTGTTATTTTTCACCCTGAAACCATGACCTCTAACACAAATATATTTTGTCTCCCGCATTATACTGTAACTGTTATGTAAGATTCGAGTTAAACGATCAAGTTAAGCAAAGTGTTTGATGGGTCCTTAAAATCTTTAACATCATATACCTAAACGTTAAACTAGATCCCGGATAGTTATTACTGCAAGAATTATTCTCTATTCTGCTTCAATTTTGGATTACACAATTGTATTTTCAGCTAGTTTGGAAGAAACTTCCGGTATAGTTCGGCATATTTGCTGATGATCGTCGTCAGGTAAGAAGCTCCAAACTTGCATTTCTGTTTAGAACAGCGTTACATACCTAAGTTGTAACATGCCATCGCGCTTTACGCATATAATCTATATAACGTATAATACTAACGTGGTAACATGTCATTACGTTATTTAAATTGCAATAGAATAATTTTTTTTTTGAAACAGGTAGCTAAAGTATAACGCTCTCAAAATTTACATAATGTCTGTTATTGTTAATATACATAGGAATTTGGATAAGTTGAGGTTTTCCTGTATGCCGAATAGCGGTAGTAACTTATAAAATGATATTATTTAACCGAAAGTCTTGAACATTTCAAATTGAGATTCTCTAGTGATAACATCGAGTAAATAAAACTAAAATAAAAAAAATAAAAATCATTCACCTCTTTTAATATCCATATATATTAGTGTTAAGAGGCAGAATAAAATTGCGGAAAACTAAGACCGCATAAGAAAATCTTTATCAAACAAATAGTGTGGGATATATAAAATCACATCAATTATTTAAGTAGGTAAAAAAAAATAGAATTAATTTTTTTTATATATCTCGTACATAGTTCTAATAATATTCTTAACGTTGATTATATTTTTGGGTGGTATAGGCTTAGAACCGGCTTTCAAATATAAAGCACGCAAGGTTGTAATATCCGATAGGTAAGGTGCGTACGCATAACACAAATTACAAGCGATAAACAAAAACCCATCGCATAGCTGCACTAACGGGAGTATACGACCTGCGTAGTTTGTTTGCGGAGTTTTTTTTTTATTGTGCTGATGCTGCATTTTCCAACGGGGATACAGACAGATATATCATAGAGGATGTTACACCGGTTCCAAATTTAGTTGCAAATTTGCGTTAATTACCATAGCAGTGCGTTATTTGGCCAATTTCCAGAAGCCATTTTGTCTATTTGTGTTATTAATTTTGTTAACTTTTTGATAGTTAGTTATTTATTTAAATTAGTGGTTCTTTTGTTTATTATTATTAATATTAGTAAATAGACTACTTAGTGCGAAGTGAATATTTTATAGGGGTGAATATACATACTTACCTACATACATTCGGGGCAAGCATTTTTTTCAGCTTTCCTAATGCCGTTTTGGAGGGACACCTTGAGCGCTCGAGTACTCCGACCAAAAGTGGTAAGTTTTCCATAATTTTTTTTATTTATTTACGCTTCTTTTCTCATATTCACCAGAGATAAACTATTCATTTCTCAAAATTTTGGATATTTAGAGTTTAATTATATTTATACAAAGTTTAATCTTTTTAAGATATTGTTAATGGTTATAGTTAATGTGTGAAAAATATAATTAAAAAAAAAAAAAAATGTATTAATTTTTTTTTTGATTGTGATCCATCGTGGTTGAAACTTTGACGCTCGTGACTTCCACCTTGCTAAACTATATGAAGTTTTATTTCAGTTTTGTGATTTTTGTTTAGTTAATTTGGGAATAAATTTTTGATTAGTAAAGCACACAGTTAATTGTTTGTACGTTGTCAAATCGGCTATACATAAGAATCCTCCCAGCCGACGTGGAGACTATCCTATTAGAAGTGTGCGAATGGGCCGATAGCACCAGTCAACAACGTTACAAAGTCTTTGGTAAAATTTGTATAATACTCTAACATTAGTACCTTAATACAAATGATCTTAACTGCTGCATATTAGCTGATTGAAAATAGATAATATGTTGCATTCCTCTTCTTCCTGTGCTTTTCAAGGCCAACATTGAATTAATTTTATGACCTAAACTTCAAGCTACAAAAATTCCAATTCGATTTAGTAGCTTAAAGATTTGTGGGGTTGACGTTTTTTGAAAAGAGTTCCTCAAATTTCAAATATTACAGTTTTATAGAGGAATTTAGTATTCGATATCTTAAGCAGAGTGTATTTGATTGAGAGCAGCGGTAAAAGATAAGAATTTTAAAACAAATTTGCTGAAACAGTTGTTCGAAACTCGTTCTTGTTACTTCCAAATAACCTAGTAGCAGTTATTTGGCCCAAAACTCAACATCATTCGATAGAGTCAAAATATTAAACTTCACCGAAAATATTCAATTTTCATCCATTATTTCTGCCCAAAAAGAGTTAAATCGGTATGGATTTTGTCGAGATATATTTTTGGAGAAATAAATTGTGACTCAATTGATTTTCTGAGTAGTCCCATGGAACTTGAATTTTCATTGAAAAATTCTTGTGCTTAGATTAGAACAAGAGCTGTCAATTAGTACTTTATTTTAATTTAGATTTAGACCACTACTGCTACTGTGGCTTTCTATAGAATATTGTAGAATATTTACTTGTGATGTAAGTGGCTTAAAGAATATAATTGGTATGTAAGCAATTTAAAGTTTTAAATTCGATTTGCACAAATTATGGGTGTCTAATAGTAGAACTTTAGATTACTTTGCGTGGTAGCTTACGTATACCTGGGTATATTATTTTTAAGTTTTATTGCAAAAACTTTTAACACAATTCTGAATTAAATATTAAATATTGCTTAACCGACAGCTCATATCCTTTGAATGCTTTTTTTATAACCAAATATGTAGTAGAACTATTTCTGCCCAATAAAATATATCGGATTTGGCGGTCATATCAAAATTAATTAAGGATTTATAAGGTCTAGTACTAGGACCTTTATTAGGTACATACATATAAACGAGTTTGTAAAAAATTTCGATTGTCAAATCTAATGCTTCTACCTTTACACTTTAAGCTTCTACTTCTACAACGAAACATGTTTGAGTAGAACTTTGTTAGCCCAACAAACGCCAGAATTTGACGCATTCACTGATTTATGAACTAATCCCGTTTAAATTATGGAAAATGATTTTCATTTTGTTGAGAATTAATGACCCCAATTTTAGTGGCATGCAAATTAAGAACTATGATAACCGTGACAACGATTTTTTGATCTTGCTTCCCAGATCCCTTACTTTTAACTTTAAGTAAGGATACTTTTTTTTTTAAAGTTCTAATAAAGAGACCAAAGAAAGCTTATAATATGCGAATAAATCATGCGAATTTAAAGCAACTAGCGAAAATTAATAAAATTTCCATAAAAAATTTGATGACATATTTTTATAGAATTAGTTCTAAACATTTTAAAACCAATCAGAATTTATAGAAATTTTAAAATGAAAGGAAAGAAATTTAAAAATATTATAAATTCAAATTAACTTTCAAATTTTTATTTTTTTGTTTTAATTGGAGAACCTTTAGACGACCAATCAAAATAATTTTAAGGAGAGAAATGTTCCAATAATGAAAAAAATTGAAATTTCCTTTCCAGATTTAAAGTTGTGAGTATTTTAAGAATTCAAAGATGTTTACAAATTAATATTAATAAGCGGCTTTTATAAAAGCGGTGTACATAATAATCTGATCAAATCTAAAAAATATTACGCAAAAAAATTGTATTTCAAAAATTTGTTTAATAATTTAAATCAAAAGGAAGTATGGAATCAAATAAATCAATTCATAAAGCATAATACTAAAGCGGATATCAACTCCATTGTACAAAATGATGTCGAATACAAAGACCTTCCCAGTATTGTAAATATATTCAATAACCATTTTGTAAATGTTGGCAACAGCCTCTCTTCTACAAGTAATGGTAACACTGAATTATACAATCTGCACAATAACAGCCAGAATTAATTTTTTTTGCGCCCAATCTCCGTTACGGAAACATATAATATAATTAATAATTTTGACAATAATAAGGGTGGTGGGTATGATAATATTCATAATACTGTTATAAAACGTAACTCAGCATTCTTTTCTCAAATATTGACGGATTTATTCAACGTAGTGTTTGAAACCGGTATTTATCCTGATTGTTTGAAGATTGCAAAAGTGACACCAATATTTAAATCAGGAGACTGCAAAGCTGCTAGTAACTACCGACCAATTTCTGTTTTGTCTGTGTTTACAAAACACTTGAAAAATTAATTGCAGCTCGCCTGACTGAATATCTAAACGCTTTAGATTTTTTTTAATGTCATCAATATGGTTACCGCTTAGATACCGCTTTAATTGAGATTACTGATCTGATTTACCGAGCTTTCGATAATCAGGAGTATATATGTGGTCTATTTTTAGATCTACATAAAGCGTTTGACTGCATTGATCATGGTCTACTTCTAAATAAGTTGTTTTGCTGTGGCTTTCGGCGCTTGGCTTATAATCTTTTGATGAGTTATCTTCAAAATCGTAAACAATTTGTGGCTTTAGATGGTGTAATTAGTAGCACTCTAACTATAAATTGCGGCGTCCCTCAGGGTAGTGTACTTTGCCCTATTCTATTTCTGATTTTCATAAATGATATATCACACCTACCTCTGGCTGAGAAAATTAGAATGTTTGCTGATGATACCGCAATATTCTATAATTCCAAAGATTGCTCCCAAGCCATGACACACATGGAAAACGACGTTGCTGTACTTATAGAATATTTCAACCAAATTCATTATCTTTCAATCCCCATTCCTCCCTCATTGTGATTTCCAACCCTTGCAAGTTTCAAATGGTATTATCGAGGGAGTTGATAAACTCAAATATCTTGGAGTTTAACTTGATAAGCATATGTCTTGGAATGAACACATTCATACGTTGAGTTTAAAAGTCAGTCCGTTTATTTATTTGATTAAGAAGCTTGCTTCCTTTGTTCCACAACATATTCTAAAAATGATTTATTCTTCATTTATTCACACAAGATTCTATTTTGCGATTGCTTGTTTTGGTCAGTTCGGAAAATCAAAGATAAAAAGGCTGCAAATTTTATAAAACAAAATCTGCAAAGCTATCTATAGGCTTTCACACTTGTTTCCCTCCGTCGAGCTGTATAAGAATGTAACTGAAGGAATCCTGCCAATAAACGCATTATTCCAATTTCATGTTTCACTATATACGAGTATGCATAAATGTTTGCGGTTATCGTCAACGCTATCAAACATTGAGTTTCAGTATGTAAATCATAGCCATACAACCCGTCGTTCTAATCTTTTAAAATGTTATAAAATCAAAACTGAATTCGGTAGAAAATCCATATCGTACTTTGGTCCATATGTATATAACCATTTACCGACTGTTATTACTAGATCTGTGAATGTTCACAATTTCAAGAAAACTTTAAAGACGAATTTGGCTGAACGGGTCGAAGATTATCTTTAACGCGACATATTATCTGTATCTTTTAAATTTGTTTATTCACCTTATTTTATTTTCATTATTTTATATTTTATTTTTTTATTTTGTATTATTATATATTTTACTTTCAGTTTATTACTAAATTATTATTTTATATCTTGTACATTATTTCTGTCTAATTTTTGTTTTAAAGGAGAGCTGATTAGCTTTTAAAGGACCTTAAATCCATTAGCTATCCGCTCTCCTCAAAACTCTTAGTTTTAGTTTAGTGTTAAAATTAATAATTTTAATTAATTTGAATTTCCATAATATATACATACTGGAGATATTTAATAGTTTCAAATACTACAAAAAATAATAATTAATTATCTTTAATAAAAAAATATTTAAATTTTAACTAAAATTTTCCATATGGGAAATTAATTTTTTTAAATAACAAATAGTAAAAGTATAATTACGAAATTAAATATTAAAAGAAAAATAGTTTTAATTACTGTAGTTAGTATTACAAAAATTTAATAAAATTTTAAATTTCAATTTTCATTATTTTAATTTTAATTACCACTTACAAGTTAATAAATCATATTTCTTTAATTAATAAATATGATTATTTGTAATAAAATTGTATTTTTCAATAATTTAATATTTTAATTAAATAAATAAGGAATTAAATTCCTTAAGTAAAATTAAATTTTTATTACTTAAAATTTATTTAAAGTGTTAGTTGTTTTTTTTATTTTATTTTGTAAGTTATTTAAAGTTTATTTCCTTATTTTTTATTTAAAATTAAATCATATTTAAATTATATTTTTCACTATTTGAATTTTAATTATAATTTACAAAATAGGAAATTGAATTTTATTAATAAATATTGAAAATATAATTACGAAATTAAATGCTTAAAGTAGAAATAGTTATAATTAATATTGTTAGTATTATAAAAATTAAATTATATTTAGTTTTAATTTAAATATTAATAAATAAAATTTCTTTTATTAACAAATATTATTGCTTTAAATAATAAAATAGACTATAAGTTTCTTTTAATTATTAGTATGAAAATTAAATTATGTTTATTAATAATAAATATTTAATACTTTCATTACGAAATTAAAATCCTTAAGTAAAATATAGTTTTTATTACTTTAATTATATAATTATAAAAATTAAATTATATTTAAAATTTCAATTTCCATTATTTTATTTTCAATTTATCTAAAAATTTAACAATATTTAAATTATTTTAATTTTAATTATAATTTTCCAAATAAGAAATTATATTAAATTTTATAAATCAATATTAGAAGAAAACACAACAGTGACACAACATTTCCTATCCATCTACGTAGTTGATTATTATTATTATATTTTTTTTGGCAAAGGAAGTTGAATAGTAAAGCGGCAGTAGTGTGGGAAAAATTTAACATTCAGCAATTAACTCATACCGAAAATTTTGCATTTAAAGCTATGAATTTGGGTCCGGGTAATCCGAATTTACAGCTTAAAATGGAAAATTTTACCTAGTATCCTGGAAATTTTATAACTTATGTTATGAAGAATATATTCAGATGGTTTCAGTCACCTTCGCCTTCCCCGATGATAAATTGAAAATTTGTATTTACGTAAAAATTATCATAATCTTCTTCGAAAACACATCTGAATTCATAAGGGTTTACTAGGGCATCTTTTGAATAGAAAACGCTGACCATTGCCAAATGGATCGTATGGTTGTAGTGTAATTTGATTTTCCATTTAATTTCATTGTAGTACTTTCCGTAACTGCTCAGATGTTGCTTTTTGATGAAACACTTTTATTGCTTGACTATACGGCATTTGGTAATGTAGATATTATTTACATAAACCTTCAACGCAGCTCGAGTACCATTAGAATTCAATATTCCACTAAAGGGAAATTAATAGCTGCTCATTTGGCCAACATCTCATTTACATATTCCCTTTTTAGAAATTATTAGTTAATTAGTTTTTCTAGACTCACAAATCGGTTGAAAAATTTTAAGAAAACAGATACTCGATAACGTGGATTTCCTCATAAAATACCCGGGTTATCAAAATCTCGAAAATTAACCTGAAACTTGAAATATGTGTGATTGAACACCATAGCAGCATGAATTGACAATAACTTTTTGTTTAACGTTTATGCAAACCGATCGACTTGTTGATTTAGCAAACAAAACTTCTAAACAATTTTTGTATTTCCAATGCCCCACTGTTACCCATTAAAGTTCCACTTAATCTATAAATTATGTGAATCACTTTGATAGGAAAAAAAATGCCAGTGCAAAATTTTCGAATTTGTGATGACAGTTTTGAAAGTTTTGGCTATACATTCGGTTGCAATCCATTTTGGTAAAAAAAACTTTAAAAGTATATTATTCTTATTCGCTTGGTTGTTCTCTGCGAAGGATACGGGTATCTCCCACTCGTTAAATTAACAGATCGTACGATAATGAAATTACTTTTTTTTAAGAAGCACAAACTTTTTACTGAACCTTATAAAGTTTGAAATAAAAAACATTGTAGTTTTCCAAAACACGAACGCTATAATATTACAATTGCTTAGCGAAGTATTGGGGTATATTAAATGATAAAATTATATCTGACTGTGATTCCGTAATAAAAACTTAATTAAGATAGTGTATTATTAAATATTTTTAAGCACAGACAATGCTGCTGCTTCTGCTAATTATCCTCAAAGACTCGAAGCACGAACAAAATGATTTTATATACATTTTTTGCTCTTTCGACGAAACGCATAAAAAGCAACAAACAAACGCCATTAAATTATTCCAGACAGAATTCATTATTTTTTACGAAATATTTAGTTATCATTAATGATACAAGACAAAACATAGTATACTAACTCCAAAAAAAAAACTCTTGCATTGCACAACTATATCAACAACTTCACATATTTGAACATAATCATGTTTTAATTTGCCTTTGAATGACTTTTTAGAATAAAACTATAGCTTTAAAAGCATATCACGGCAACTATACACAAAAGTCTCTTTAAACAAATGGAAAAGTAAAATAAATTATGCTGCCATCGTTTAAACTCAAAATTTATGATAGGAAAGACACATAAAGCATAAAAAATTATGAATAAGTTTAAACTTACATCGCACAGGTGTTGTCACGAACAATAATATATAATATATAATATTTATATACACAAATCATATCATTTCATATAATTGAGACACATATAGTACAATAACTGTACATATATAACTATACCAAACAAAAGAAACATTTTATTTTTCACAACTTTCTCAAGATTTTTCCTCGTGTTTGTTCGTTCTAATTTTAATGTACCCAGAATCATAATACTATACGGCAAACGGCAGTATAATAATAACAATATTCATGTGTTAAGCTTTATAACGTACGTGTGTATACCTTTAACGCAAAAACTAAAAACAAACATTTATTCCTCCCAATTTAAAAAAGAAAAATGAGAAAAAGCTTTTATGCGTTTGTTTTCCACTTTTTTCACACATGAAACGAGAACAAGTATATTTTTCTACTTGACTTCTATCTTAAAGACGGTAAACAACAACAACAACAACAACGTTTTTTTATCAAAGTTAAATTAAAAATAAGCTTCTTGTTGTGTTAATTAATATACAAAGCAAGGGAAACAAATCCGACTGAACAGAAAAAAAAAAAAAGTAAAAACAATGTTTTTATGGATATGGAATGGAAATATATTGTATATGTACGTAAATAAAATGTATAAATGTTCTTTCCCTTCTCATTATCATTGTACAAACAAACAAAAATGAAATTTTTCACCTGAAAAACAAAGATAATACTTTGAGTTTTCTTTACGCTATATATTTTGTTAGTTAATTTACCTTTCGCTTAATTTCTGATTATGGTAATAAACGTTTTTCCTAGAAATGCTTGTGCTTTCTCCGAACACATATTATGCCTATACGTACACACATTAGGCAAGAATATATTCGATGTGCATTAGCGTGGAAATACGTGTGAATGAAAAATCAATGTTTATAATTTATATTATGTTTAGCAGTAAATTAAATGGTTCGATACATTTATTTCTATACTGTGTTTCTATTCCATATAATGTTAGAGAATAAGCACGGGTATATTTTATATATTATATAAAACAAGAACAAGAATTTCAATTGGTAACATTATGCATTGTCGGATCTTTTATGGAAGCAATTTCAGTTGGAAGGCAAGATTCTAAATATGAAGGTATATGGATTGTATTTCATGGTCAGAATGTATTCAAAACGACAATACAGCTGCAACAGAACAAAACAAAAAAGTTGTTATACCGTTGTTGTTGTTAATCTTTAGGCGCTGTTGTTGTCGGTTGATTTTAAACGAGTAAAGCGAATTTTATTGATTAATTGATTGATTAGAAATGTATGGCCAAGCATTATAGCAAGACTCCCGGACTCCCGGGCACATACCGTGCACCCTTTCACACATAACATAACCGAAGGATTGGATAGGATTATTGGTAGGGACAGACTCGATCCGGTTACTGACACCAAAGCGATCGATAGTTAGTAAATTATTAGTATTGTATATAATAAATAGGTTAGCAGAAGACAGCACAATCTAATTACTTTATTAGATGATCATTTCTCTAGAATCCAGGTTCGGCTACTCAGGGCTCCTAAATCCTAAATCAAAAAAAGAATAACAGGGGTTATTTTTTTATTAATGTTCCTCTTTCTGTCCCATCAAATAAATCCTTTTCATAGTAACGGAAGACAATATAAGTAATTAACCGTTTAAACCTAAAATTTAACTTAAAACCAAACCCCAACTTTACAAAACTTATATAAATTTATTTTAATAATTTAATGGATAATATGACAGCATCATGATAGGCTTAATAATAATTCTATTATTATTTACTATGATTATAACAAGAATTAATCAAAAGTTAATATTACAATTCTCAGACGACTCTGAAATCTAGATATAATTAATATACATTATTATAACTAATTCTGTATCTTAAATTAATAACTTTAATAACAGGATCCATAGATTTCCGGGACACCCATCAATTACTCAATTATATCTTTCTAAACAAAGAGTAAGATAAAATAGCAAACAACACAAAATAAAATAAGAAATACAAAAATACAAAATTTAATAAATTAATTTAAGACTCAAACTAAAGTTAATTTAATTTAAAATAAAATAAAATTAAACTAAAATTAAAATCAAATTAAAATAACATAAAATAAAATAAAATAGAATAAAATAAAATAAAATAAAATAAATATAAAATTAAAATCAAATAAAATTGAAATTAAATTGAAAATTAAAAATTAAAATTAAAATTTTAATTTAAAAATAATATAAATTAGTTACAAGTATTAATCCAAGTCTCCCAACAACCTTTATTCCATAACAGCCTTCACTAAGTATTTATTCACTTTGTATTCACCACACCTCACTACATCCCTACATACCATAAAAAAACAAACAGATCGAAAACTCTTAAAATCATTATCTAACCTACAATAATTTTCATACCAGTAATAATTCATCCTTCCCATTTTCAACTATTACACAGTCCCTTACCAGCTCATTTATCCTTTTTAATCAAAATTCACTATTCTTATTTTACATTCACACTCACTTCATCAAGAATTTTATCAGAATTTGCTTACTACTTTGCTACACAAATTCTCAATAGAAGATACCTAATTTCCTTCATAAGGAAATTAGGTATCTTTATCCTCCAAAATTTTCACAACAATATCTTCAATAACTGATCGGTGCCCAAAAACCCACGATGTGCTGGGACAAAAGATAACTGGGACAAAATATACATTGGTCACAATTCATATCATCAAGTAACCAATGCCAACGGATACTCTTTAGTCCAACTTGTCCATCTAGCACAACTAAACGTACATACTACCAAAGGACGTCGAATAAACATCACAAGATCCGATGGACGGCATCACTCACAAGTAGATCATATTTTAACTGGAGAGAAGAATTACAATATCTATATAAATTCTGTCCAAATTGATATTCTTCGCCCCAGCATAAGCGATCATCGCCTTATATGGTTACATTGTACCTTCCGTAAAGGAAAACATTAATTCTTGAAAGTTTGAAAACTTCCTCACAGCTTATTCTAACTTCACGGACGCCCTTGACTCCAAAACGAAGAAAAGCCCAAGCTCATGTAAAGAGATTAAAGTATTATACCTCAGCCACCTACTAATTGAGAGAAGCCAGTCGAAACTTAAATAAAGCCAATTCCGATCATAAAACCCTAGAATGTGACGAATTTTTTTCAAAACTAGCAAATTTTAAACCTTTTGACCGATTACATATGACAAATCACTTTTTTAGACAGTATAAAAGAACCTCTCAAAAGAACCAGTCACTTTATCTCTATTTCCACCTGGTATAATGAGTTGAAAAAATCCGAAGGTGACTGGCCTCCACTTATAGAGGAGATCGATCATTACCCGCTAGGACCACCCTCAACTCAAGATGAGATCCAAATGACAGTCAGAACACATCTGGATCACCAATCAGGTACCACCAGAATGGATCGATACATTACAAATACCTATCCCAAAGGTACAAAGACCAAAAGAAGTTACCGACTATCGAAGGATCACCTTGTGTAATGTAGGCAAATTTACCCTAAACTTCTATTAGATCGTCTAGATCAGCATTTATATAAGCCTCCTTCTTATCAAGCTTCCTTTCTAACACACCGATCCGCAGATGATCATATGTACACAATACGTCGTATCCTAGATGAAGAATGGCGAACCAGTCATCGAATATACATATTATCACTTGACCTAGCAAAGGCCTTTGATACAATAGATTTAAACACCACAATCGAATGTCTTCAGCAGTATATATCCCATTATTTGGTCAACCGAATAATCGCAGCTTGTTTTTGGGAAACCACCTCTATCAAAAGGTACAATCAAACTGCTGAGAAGGTCAAGAAAAATAAAGGTGTCAAGCAAGGTTGTCCTTTATCACCAAGGCTATTCACCTTCATCTTAAATGAAGTACTTCTTACCGTAGTTGACCGGTTCCCCGAGCTCAAACTAGAGCAGCTCGACCATCTTCAATTACCACTTATGCCTGACTATGCTGATGACCTAGTTTAAGTCACACGAACGATCACTACTTTTGAACCTATTTTAAATGAACTATTAACTGACTTAAAATACGCTGGAATCAACATATAGTAAATCCCCAGAAGTGTACCAGTCTCATTCGGGACCCCAATTCATCTTTTGATACGCCTAATACACTTTTTATATCAGGAATCACCTTTACCGTAGTTAAAATGATGCGATACTTAGGGACATATTTAACCTCTCAGCTATGTAGACCATTCTCAATTAGGACTCGATGTCATCAAGCAAACAATATTGTACACGTTATGCAGAACTTTATAGAAATTAACAAAATTCCAGCACAAACCGCTATCATTATGTACAACACCGTGCTAGTTCCAATGCTTACGTACGGCCTTAAAACAGCAGCTCTTACTTTAGCAAATCGCCGACGACTTCGAAAATACGAATCATTTTTCTTTCGAAAACTATTATAATTTAGTACTCACAAGCCACCATTAAGAAAAGTTAAAGACATTCTAAATGGTAAAACCATAACAAAACGAATCAAAGCCCACCGAATCAATTATTGGGGACATATTTCTTGTCGAGGACCCACCCATCTACTAACAGCAGCATCAACCTATACCGCTGGACCGAAAAAAATAGGACGACCCTGTTTGACCTGGTATGACTCTCTTCAACAAGATTTACAATATTATGAAACAACTACTTCCCATTGGGAGGACATGCTTCCTAATCGGATTGCATTGCGAAACGCTGCCGCTGACATTTATTCAATATTAGATTCCGATTCTAGTGAGTCAATTGGATGCGAGGATGAGGAAGAGCAGGGATGAATACATAATCAACTCTGAATGCTTCTACCCACTCACCTCCAATTCCTACCACCAACTCAGGTACCAGGTTCTATTTGATCAGTTCTTCTTTTAACTAAAAGTGAAATGAAGCTTATTTCCTAAAAGTTATGACGAAAACCGATATTAACCCATATAACACTAATACCTCCAATGTACTTCAAATTTATTCATTCATTTCTATCGACTTCCTATTTCCTACCCAATGAGAACCATATAACTTTACTAAATATTCTTGACTTTAATTCAATATTTCCTGTATTTATCTTTCCTTTAATTATTACAATCATTTAAAACAAAATGCTGAATAGCCTAATAAACTTAAAACTTCTTTCCTAAACTTTGTTTGATTGTCAATGATAAATACAAATCATTTATAAACTTTTTAAAACTTTAATCAAAGAAATCCTACCCACCTCTAACTAACAATACAATACAATCCCTATCTCCACAATAGTTAAGTTTCAGATAATAATGTTATTTTTATGAACATCCTAATAACCTCTGAATTAAATGCAATCCAACAATAACCCAATGTGTTCTTTTATATATAATTTTAATTTTATTAATGTTATTAAATAAGACTCCTTTGTATACTCTGCCACAATCGTAACTAGTATCCCTTCCTTAAGTCCACAACACAATTATAATTAAGGAGTGACTTATTGATTCATTTGAAAAAAGCATCAAGTTTAAAATCAATGTTATTAATTTCTATAATTTATGTATTTTATCTGAACATTTCATTACTACCCACTTAAACATATTTTGATTAGATACATGCTAGGAGTTCAACTATTTACGATTGGTAACAATTACTCCACCTTAAAAATATCTGAACAAATTATTCGAATTTCTCATCAATCGTAATACTAATCATTACCACAATGATAATGATCAATAGTTTTAGCAGGATAATGCCTCCCATACACCACTTCTACATCATATAGACTCTCTCATAATTAATTTTTATTGTTAAGTTAATTTTAGTTACATTATAGTAAAGAAATTTAAATTCTTCTTATCTATATTCAATCTTCCAAAACGAAATTAAAGTTAAAAATTTTATTATTTAGCATAGGCAAATTTTAAATTGTTAAACATTCCAAAAAGTGACCATTTAGAATTAATTTTAAAGTTCAAATCAAATTTATGTGAATTGAAAATATCATTTAAAAAACAATTCTGAATAAGGGAGAATTAATTTTCAAATCAGAAAAGAAATATTTTTAATTTAAAATGTTCTGGAAAAGGAACATTTTATTTTAAAATTAAAGCGGAATAAAGGAAGATACAGTTAAGAAAGTTTCTGGACAAGGGAAAATTAATTTTTGTCCGATATTAGCATAAAATAATTTTCAATTTTAAAATATTGAAAAAAATTTACTCTTTAAATTTGAAAGAAATTTAAAGGCAAATTTATTTTAAAATATTCTGTAAAAAGTAGATTTAATTTGTAAAGATTCTTTAATAGGAAGATTAAATTTCAAAATTAGAATGGGAATATTTTAAATTGTAAAATAATCTGGAAGTGGAAGACTTAATTATAAAATAAAAACGGAATTTCTTTGTACACAGTAAATTGCATTACATATATGTAGGTCCAGTGCAAGGCTGTATTACAAAATGATATAAACCTTGCATTAAAAACTAGTTTGATACAATTTGCATTGATTTGTAATACAGCAATTAAATTCGATTTTATTGCAACATTCCATTACAATATAAATCAAATTGTAGAAGAACCGTCAGTGAACTGCATTAATATTTATCAAAGTCTGCATTAATAAAATATTTTAGAAGTATTATATTTTAAAGCTCCGTAATTTTAGCGATTTGGTTTTGTTTTTTCGGGGTTGTTCTTTGTTTTTGGTGTCTTGAGGTTGAGGGTCGAAATATCAGAGAGCAGTTTACTTAAAAAAATAAAAAAAAATTTATGTTCATCTCATTTTTCAATGGGCGGGCTAGCCTAGTACACTTTATGGTCGCCCAAGGTAATAACTTATAAATTACGAACTGAAAAGCTTACGTTAAAACATAATAGATATTTTCGAATCCGGAAAACAAATTTATTAAAGATTTATTAAGTTGCTTATATGTCATGTAGTCGGTTTGACTTAGTGAATTTTACACCAGTAATGCAAATTCATTCTCTTATTATTCATATATACTTATTATTCATATTCATATTCATATTATTATATACTTATTATTCATATATATTTTATGTTGGTATAATTTTTCAATTTGATCAGGTTGCTTTAAAATGTTTAATAGTTGTATTAAAAATATTTTTTAATGCAAATACTGCTTTAGAAATCTTCATAATTGCATTAAAATTCATTTTAACGCAATCATACTTTACAATTTAAAAATAATTTGCATTACATAGGTCGTAATGCAAGGCTTGCATTAAAAATTGAAGTTATTTTTCAACTGTGTAGGGAGTCAATCTTCCCTATTAGTGGTTATTCCCATATTCTGGAACTAGAAAATTTAATTCTAAAATTCTCATGGAGCTTTTGGAAAAGAAACATTTAAATTTAAAATTCAAACGGAATTTTTCGTTAAAGAAGAATTTAGTTAAAAATATATCGGATAAGGGAGACTTAATTTTAAATTTGGAATGTAGAAATGATTGCTTGTAAACTATTTAGGAAGAGTAACATTTAATTTATTTATGGAAAAGAAAAATTTATTTCTAAAGTATTCTGGAAAAGGGAGATACAACTTTAAATAAATTTACTAATAGAAATATTAAATAACAAAATTAAACGTTCCCTTTCCGGAACATTTTAAATTAAAAAAAATTCCACTCAAATTTTAAAATTAAATTTTCCTTTTCCAGAATATTTTAGAATTACTTCCACTTTTCCAAGAAGCTCAATTATAGTTTTGCAATTAAATCTTTTTTTTCGGAAACTGAACTATTACCTCCAATTCTACATAAAAATTAAACCTTAATTAACCAGATTATTTAAAATTTTTTTTTTTTTTCCTGAAAATTTCTTCTTAATTTCAAAGTAAATTTGGTTATCAATATGTTCTAAAATTAATCTATCTTATGCAGAAATCTTCCTGTTCCGGAATATTTTAAAATTAAAAATATTCCCATTCTAATTTTTAAATTTCTCTTTAAAGAATATTTTAAAATAAAAACTTAATGGTTAAAGCTTTTCAAATATTCAGAAAAAGGAAGATTTATTTTAAAATTAAGATTAAATTTGAGGAAAGTTATATAGGGTTTTAGCAAAACTTAAGTCTACAATATTCTAGATGATGAAGATATAACTTTTAACTTAGAACATAAATATTTTATAATATTCTGGATAACGGAGATTTAGTTTTTGCGTAAAATAAGCATAGACAAATTTTAAAATTTAAAATATTCCAGCAAATTAGAATTTACTTTAAAACTCACAGTGCAATTTCCGGAAATGTAAGACTTAATTTTTAAATTAGAATTAGAATATTTTTTATTTTAAAAGCGAGATTTCATTTTAAAACTAAAATGAAATTTCTAGAAAATGAAGAGTTAGTTTTAAGATATTCTGGAAAAGAAACATTTAGTTTTAAAATTCGCATGGAACTTCCTTTTAAGAAAAATTTATTTTAAATTTTTTTGGAAAACGTAGATTTAATTTTCAAATTTGAGTGGATTTTTTTTAATTTTAAAATGTTCCGGAAGAGGAACATTTAATTTTAAAACTATATTGGATTTTACCGGAAAGAAAGAATTATTTTTAATTAGTTGGAAAAGGGAGAATTCGATTTTTATTTCGAATGAAAATATAACCTTTGAAATATTCAGGAAGAGAAAGTTCTAGTTTTAAAATTAAGATGTAATTTCTAGCACAGGAAGATTGAATTTGTATATGTGCTAGAGAGGTTTTATTTTAAATTACAATGGAATTTATGGAATAGAGAAATTAATTTTAAAATATTCTTGAAAAGTAATATTTAATTTTAAAATTAGGAAGGTTGTTTTGAAAAAGCGGAATTTAGTTTTAAAACATTCTGGAAAGGAAGATATTACTTTAAAATTAGAATAGAAATATTGAAAAATTTTAAATTATTTCGGGAGTAAAAGATTTATTTTTAAAAATTAAGTAAAATTAACATAGACAAATTTTCAAATTTAAAATATTCCGAAAAGGAAAATTTAATTTAAAAAAATTCGGAATAAGTGAAATTTTATTTTAAAATAAGAATAAGAATATTTTTGCTTTAAAATATTCTTTCAAAAGAACATTCAATTTTAAAATTAAAACGGAAAGAAGGAAAACTTAATTAGGAAATATTCTGGAAAAGAGAGAATTAATTTTTGTCTGAAAATAATTTTTAAAATGAAAATATTAAAAACAAATAAATACTTTTTAAATTTGAAGGTACTGAAAAAATTGGTTAGAATTACTGAAAAAATTAGGATTTTATTTTAAATATTCTATAAAAGCAAATTTAATTTAAAAATTAGAAAAGGAATATTTTTAATTATAAAATGGAAATTTTAATTCTAAATAGGAAGATTTAATTCAAATAGGAAGATAAAATAAAAATTAATATACTAAATATATACTGATAAACAAAATTTAATTTTAAAATAATAATAAAATATGTGGAAATGGAAAATTTGAATGCTAAAATGATCCGCTTAAGACATTGTAGATTTAATTTTTATGTAAAATTGGGCAAAATGAAGATTCATATTTAATATTATTCACAAAAAAAAGATTTAATTTCGAAATTATAATGAAATATCTGGAAAAAGAGAAAGCAATTTTAAAATATTCTGGAAAAGAAAGATTTTTTTTTAAATTTTTCTTGGAACTTCTGGAAAAAGAAAATTTTATTCTAAAATATTTTGGAAAACGCAGATTTAATTTTAAAATATAATTGGAATTTTTTTTTAATTAAAAATGTTCCGAAAGAAGAATATTTAATTTTAAAATTGGAAAATGGAAATTTTTTTAAAATGGAATTTTCGGGAAGGAAGAATTAATTATAATGTTTTGGAGAAAGAAGGTTTTAGGAGCTATGGTAATTTTAAAATTAGAATGGAAATAGTTTTAATTTTATAATATTTTAGAAAAGAAAATTTATTTCCACAAACAAAATGGTATTTTTGGAAAAACCAAGTTTATTTTTAAAATATTTTGAAAAAGGCAGATTTAGTTTTAAAATTTTCTGGAAAACGAAGATTTAATTTCGAATTACGAATGGGAATATTTTAAATTTTAAAATATTCTAGAAGTTGTAGATTTAATTATAAAATCAAAATGGAATTTTTGAATTAGGAAGATTAATTTTAAAATATAAGATAAACTAAAGTTAATTTTAAAATTCAAATATAATTTCTGAAAAAATAAGGAGTAATTTTAAAATATACTTTAAAAGGAAGATATAACTTTAATATTAAAATAGAAATATTTTAAAATTTTATAATATTCTGGGAAAGGGGGTTTTGTGTAAAACTAGCCTAGTATAATTTTTAAATTTAAAATTTTCCGAAAAATAAAGATTTACTTTAAAAATTAGAATGGAGTTTCTGGAGAAGGAAAATTTAATTTAAAAATATTCTGGAAAAATTAGGATTTACGGTAACTTTTAAATTAGAATAGAAATAGTTTTAATTTATAATAAAAGGAAGATTTCATCGAAGAACATGCTCGATTTTCTTTTCGTGCACCTTTTTTGTGCGATTTTGAAATAGTGCGGTTTACAAAGTAAGCAAAAAAAAAAATCTCGGCACGCGTAATTTATATCTATAATTGGCAACAATGAAAATTTTAAACTTTTAATCAGTGTGGTATATTGGGAATACGGAAAGTGAGACAAAGGTTTATCCCTTTAATTTTCAATTTTGTTTTTATTTTACATAGAAATCCAAATCTTTTTAGTGCGATTTCTTTATTGCAATTTTTTGGAGAATTTCAGTTGCATAAAAATAAAATCGGCTGTATCAATACTTTTTTTAAATTATTTATTTATTTATTAAGTTATTTAAACTATGAGTTTTTTATTGTTTCTAAAATTCTTAGTATTTAAATTCAAATCGAATTGAAAAAATCATAAAAACATGAATTAAAATAACATCAGATTATGTTAGCAGATTCCTTAAATGCATATGTCGCTCGATGGAAACCAATTTTTCAAATTGGTTTTGGGCAGAAATGCTTTTAAGGTATGAAAAATGAATTAATTTCAAAATATTAGGAGAATCAATTTTACCATTTAATAAATTTGTAACAAAAGTTGTAGAAAATTTGTAATAAACCTACATGGTTTTTTAAAAGATGGCAAATTTCTTATGTTTCCCAATATGAAATAGTTGGGTCATAAGGTCGATTCAATTTTCTAATAATAAACAGCGTGAATTTCTTTTGTACTTGCCCAACCCTGTTAGTATGAACTTGCTGATAATATTGCCAAACTATAGCACTATATTCAAGAATAGAGCAAACGTATCTAAATTATAGCATAGCGATAATACTACGAGTATATCCTTTAATTTCATTAGCCGACCTTATTAAAAGTCCAATCAATAGTTAATATCAAGATATCGAAAGAAATTGAGAACTTCATAAAAAATTACTTCCAAATCTTCTAATTGTTATACACATTTAAGGCTAATAGTTGATGCCTAATAATTATGAACCAAAATTAATTAAAAGCTAGTGGAGGGCACAAGATTGAACAAACGACTACAGATGCGTTTGCACTTCTACAAAGAAACCTTCTACTGGAAATTCAAATCAACAATGAACAATTGTTGAAAATTGCAAGTTGAACCATAACTTTTGGAAAATATACCGATGACGATTATTCTTTATGTGTAACATCTCTAACACACGTGTAGTGGTATGATTTACTTCCTTTTCAGGAACTTTAACATGTTGTAATTTTAAAAATTTCCTTCAAACTATATTGACGTAACTATGAAAATTATTAGAACTTCATAATTGGTTTCCTATAAAACCCATAATAGCCATAATTATGATATATATGTTTGGTTGTACCACTTTGTCATAAAACCATAAATAATTAATAAAACTATTTTAATTTTCGTTATTTCAAATTGAACAACCAACTGTATTACTTTAAGTCAAGGGACTCAATACACAGTACATATAAAAGTTTTTGTTTTGAACATAATTTCTGTAAACGATATTGATTTTTTCTATACGATAGTGTTTTTGTTGTATGAAGTTGTCGTTTTGAACTATACACGGAAATTTAAATAGGGTAGGAACAGTATAAAGCATGAAAAAAATATTTTTCTTTACTTAACAGCTTAATGTAGAAATCTTTTTTCTATCTTGTTATAAGTGTGAGTACATCTGTGCCTATTTTCGAATCTTTTTTTTTTGCCTCAATTGGTTTTATGTTAGTTTGTTGGATTTTAGGATGGTATCCCTTTGTCAGCTTTACTGACAGGCAAAGTAACAACATTTGGAGATGAACTGAACCCTTTTAATTCATCAACATTTAAGTTCTTTGCTATAGTCGTCATTACCTATATCTTGATAATAAAACAGTTAGATTGTAAAAAAATTCTAAAATGATAATTGACAACTTTATATAATATGAAATCAGTAATTTCTCAATTTATATTCCATTTTCCAATACGTAATAATACAAACAATATAAACTTAAAAATACTAAACGATACTATGTACCGTATACACCCACCGCACTATGACAAACAACAGCAATAAAAAGCATATAACACAAAAAACAACAATAGTGTCGGAAACCAAACAAAAAAAAAAAAAAGCTCAACCAAAACTTTTTCCATAAAACGTGACTATAAAATTAGAAAAGAAAACAGAGAGAAAACGTGATGGAGGAAATAGGCTTTTCTCGCTTATAAAACCCACCAAAAAGTAAATAAAATGATCTCTTCTATTAAAAAAACTTAAAAAGTTTGTTTTTCTGGGTGTTTACAAAGCTTTTATTTTTTTTTATCTTGTTCCTGTTCATTATAAAAATTTTATTTTTACTGCGGTTTATGTGTGTGCTTTGAAATGATTATTATCTTCTTGTTTATACAATCAGAAATATTCGAAAACATTTTATTTTATCAATTTTTTATGTTATGGGTTGTTGTTAGAAGTTAATGTTTTAATTGAAAATTGCGAATATAAATGAAATTTTTCAAACAGATTAGTTCCTTTGGCGGTTTTATTTTTACGTTAGTGTTTAGATTAAGAGTTTTATACCTAGTGATTATTTAGGGTATAAAGAGTAAATCTTTAAAAAAAATTTGGACTTTAATTTTATTACCTTGTTTTAACAATTTTATATCTACAGAATTTGAGCAGAAAGATAGATAAAATAATTTAAGAAACTTTTATACATAATTTTGGTGCCAAACAATTATTTTTATAAGAAGTAAAATCCTTCTAGAACTCTTCTCAAATAATAAAAGAATAAAACGTCACATATTAACTCTGTTTTAATGTACCGATTAACCAAACATAGCTCAATCCTTAGCAATAGAAAATGGTTAATATTTTTTGGTTCAGTGCCCTTTTGTATTTTGTTCAAAATAAAAATTTTATTGAATTTTGAGATTTCAATCTTTGCGCCCTAAAAACTTGAAAGACGAATTTTAACTTTTGAATCTTGAACCTGGAATTTTACAGTACCTATATAAAATTGTAAATCTTGAATCTAAATTTTGAATTTTGAATTCCCCATTTCGTATTTAGTAATTTGTATTTTCTATGTTGTAGTCAATTTAAAAAATTTAAACATAAATGATTATCTTAAATTTTCAATTTTGAATTTTAAATCTTGAGTTTGAGTCTTGAACCTTGACTATAGTACCCGTAATCTGGAAACTTATATCTTGTACCTAAAATCTTAAATCTCGTACTTTCGCAACTGAAATCTAATGCTTTGAGCATTGACTCTTGAATCTGTATTTTTAAATCAAGGACTTTGTAATATTTAACTGTAAATTTGGCAAAGGCAAATTAATCAGTCGAAAATCAATTTCTAACTTTTTTAATATTTTCGGATGAAAAAATTAAAAATTCCTCGTTGAGACCGACGAATATCTTCAAAATATTTCGAAAAACGTTAAAATTTTTTAAAAATTAAAACTAAAATCTAAATATCTGTAAATTCCGTCCATGCGAAGGTTATATATAAAAACTAAAATCTTGAAATATGAGTTATTAATATTAAATCTTTAATCATGAATCTTAAACTTTCGAATTTTATATTTTGTAATTTATATTCTGAAATTAAAATTAAATTTGATCGAAAATCTAGATTCTTTAACCTAAAATCTTGAATCTCTTTAATATTGTGAATTGTGGAAATTGAATATTGAATTTTAATTTTCAATCTTTAATCTTGAATTTTGGACGTTGAATTTCAAATCTTTTACCTTGTATCTTGCATTTTTAGTCTTGATGTTTAATCGTTAATCTTAATTTTTACAATTTATAAAATTAGAATTTAGATATTTTAATTTTGAGTTTTGAATCTTAAATCCTGAATCTAGAATGTTGAAAGTATAATGTTGAATCTTGGTTCAACGAATCTTTAATCACAAAACTTGAATCTTTCAACTTGTAATACGAACAGTTGAATCACGAATCTTGTGCCAAGAAACTTGAGTGGTATGTTGGACATTAAAATTTTTGAATTTTGAGTTTTTAATAATTTTTTGGATTCACAACAACGACCTGGGATACGATTTTAACTTTTGAACAGTGAACATACTCAGCCTAAATCGCCCGAGAGTCTTCATCATGAAAGTTAAGAATCACCAAAGCTATAAGATAGGTACTATCTTGGTTCATAAAATCAGACCACCAATTAGACATGGGAGTCGGCACCAACGATGTTGGACTTGTTAAATGATGACGTAAGATGACGCTGAAAGGGACATAATTTCGCGGAACATCGCTCAGGCGGCCAAAATGCGGTTTCTAATGTTGAATCTTGCACCTTAAATCTTGAATCTGAAACTTGTAACTTGAAAACGCTGTATTTGGAAGTGTTTATTGTGTTGTTAGTGTTTTGAATTTTTCATTTTGAAAGTTTCAATTTACAAAACGGATTTTCACACTTGAATGTTGAAGCTTTCATATTGAGACTAAGTTTTCGCTTAATGAATTGAATCATGAAACTTGCACATTATAATATGTAACCTGAACTATAAAACCTTGAATATGGAGAAGAATAAATCTTAAAGATTCTTTTTGGATTTTGAAAACATAACTTTTTAATTTAAATCTGGAATCTTGAATTTTGAACCTCGAATCTTGAATGGTGATAGTTGTATCTTGAATCGTGAATATTGAATCTTCTATCATTATTCTTGAATCTTGAATGTCTTATTTGTAAAGTTGAATGTTGGATGTTGAGTCTTGAGTCCTAAATCTTGAATTTTCGATTTTTGAATTTTAGGTTTGAATTACGAATTTTGATTTTTGGAGCCTAGGATTTGTTCATTATGAATCTTGAATATTGAATCCTAAAAAATTAAAAAAAATAAAAATTGTTGAGTTTTAAAATTTTAAATCTTAAATCTAGGATTTTGAGCCTTAATTCTTGAATATTGAGTCAAGTTTATAAGTTTTTGTCTTAAACGTTAAATCTTGAATTTTAGTCTTGAATCTTAAATGTTGAATTTTCCTTACTGAATTTTTAACTTGCTCAAGATTAGATCGAATATTAAACCGCAAATGTAATGTTTAATCGAGATTTAAGAATTGTTTTAAATTTTTAATTCTCATAATTGAATATGTACCATGAATTTTAAATCGATAATTTAGAATCTTAAACTTTGAATATGGAAACATGAATAATGAATGTTAAATTTTAATTTTAGAGATTTTAAATTTTATTTAAAATTTGTAAATAGAATTTTTATAGTTTTAATTTTCAATCTGGAATTTTGAACCATGGAACTCGAAACCTTGATGGTATTTTTCTTTGATCTTGGAAGAATTTTGATTGTTCAATGTTAAATTTAAAATTTTGGATCTGGAATCTTGAATCTTAAATTTTAAACTTGAACCCTGGCTCTGGAATCTTGAGTTTGAGTTTTGACTTAGTTGATGTAAATCAATCGAGATTTGATGTAAATATTTACTTGTGTATCTTAAATCTATAACTCGAGAACCTTGTATATTGCGCGTTGTTCATTGAATATTGAACCAAATCAAGCTTGAATGATTATTTGTAAATGGAATTTGGAAATTTGGTATTCTGTATTTACAATTTTTAATATCGACAGTTAAAATAAAGAATATTTCAATTTTGAAACTTAAATTTTGAATCTTGTATCTTAACATCTTGAGTGTTAAATCTTGGATTTTGAAGAATCTTGAGCCTTGAATCTTGAATATCTTGCATTTTGAAACTTAAATCGTGAATCTTGAATTTTGAAACTTGAATCCTGAACCTTTAATCTTGAATCCTGAATCTTGGATATTAAACCATGAATCTTTAATTTAGAATTATGAATCTTAAACCTTAAATCTTGAATCTTGAATCTTGAATCTTAAATCTTGAAATTTAAATCTTAAACCTAGAGTCTTGAATCTTGAATCTTGAATCTTCAATCTTGAATCTTAAATCTTAAACCTAGAATCTTGAATGTGAATCTTGAAACTTGAATCCTGAACCTTGAATCTTGAATGTTGGATATTAAACCATGAATCTTTAATTTAGAATTTTAAATCTTAAACTTAAAACCTTGAATCTTGCATCTTGAAACTTAAATCTTGAAACTTAAATCTTAAACCTAGAATCTTGAATCTGAACCTTAAATCTGGAATCTAGAATTTTTAATCTTGAATCATGAATCTTGAATCCTGAATATTGAATCTTGAATCTTAAAACTTAAATCTTAAACCTAGAGTCTTGAATCTTGAATCTTGAATCTTGAATCTTGAATCTTCAATCTTGAAACCTAAATCTTTAACCTAGAATCTTAAATGTGAATCTTGAAACTTGAATCTTGAATCTTGGATATTAAACCACAAATCTTTAATTAAGAATTTTGGATCTAAACCTTGAATATTGAATATTGAATCTTGAATCTTGAATCTTGAATCTTGAATCTTGAATCTTGAACCTGGAATTTTGAAACTTGAATCTTGAAACTTAAATCTTAAACCTATAATCTTGAATCTGAACCTTAAATCTGGAATCTAGAATTTTTAATCTTGAATCATGAATCTTGAATCCTGAATATTGAATCTTGAATCTTAAAACTTAAATCTTAAACCTAGAGTCTTGAATCTTGAATCTTCAATCTTGAAACCTAGATCTTTAACCTAGAATCTTAAATGTGAATCTTGAAACTTGAATCTTGAATCTTGGATATTAAACCACAAATCTTTAATAAACAATTTTGGATCTAAACCTTGATTCTTGAATCTTGAATATTGAATCTTGAATCTTGAACCTGGAATTTTGAAACTTGAATCTTGAAACTTAAATCTTAAACCTAGAATCTTGAATCTGAATCTGGAATCTGGAATTTGGAATTTTTAATCTAGAATCATGAATCCTGAATCATGAATCCTGAATATTGAATCTTGAATCTTGAATCTTCAATCTTCAATCTTCTATCGTGAATCTTGAATCTACAATCTTCAATCTCCAATCTTCAATCTTCAATCTTCAATCTTCAATCTTCAATCATCAATCTTTAATCGTGAATCTTGAATCTTGAATCTTGATTCATTAATCTTATTCCCTAATCCTAAATTTTTAATCTTCAATTTAATATTTTGCAGCTTTAGTTTTTTCAATATCTTTAAAATTTTCATGAATATTGAATCTCGAATCGTGAATCTTGAATCGTGAATCTTGAATCTTGAATCTTGAAACTTAAATCTTAACCCTAGAGTCTTGAATCTTAAATCTTGAATCTTGAATCTTCAATCTTGAAACTTATTTCTTAAACCTAGAATCTTGAATGTGAATCTTGAATCTTGAATCTTGAATTTACAATCTTTTATGTTGAAACTTAAATCTTAAACCTAGAATATTGAATCTTGAATCTTAAACCTTAAATCTTGAATCTTGAATCTTGAATATTGAATCTTGAATCTTGAATTTTGAATCATTAATCTTGAATCTTTAATTGTAAATCTGGAATCTGGAATCTTGAATCTTGAAACTTGAATCCTGAACCTTGAAGTTTGAATCTTGAATCTTGGATATTAAACCATCAATCTTTAATTTAAAATTTTGAATCTTAAACCTTGAATCTTGATTCTTGAATCTTGAATCTGGACTTTTGAAACTTGAATCATGAAAATAAATCTTAAACCTAGAATCTTGAATCTGAATCTTGAATCTGGAATGTAGAATTTTAATCTTGAATCATGAATCATAAATCATGAATCCTGAATATTGAATCTTGAATCTTGAATCTTCAATCATCAATCTTTAATCGTGAATCTTGAATCTTGAATCTTGAATCTTGAATCTTGATTCATTAATCTTATTCCTTAATCCTAAATTTTTAATATTTAATTTAATATTTTGCAGCTTTAGTTTTTTCAATATCTTCAAAATTTTCATGAATATGGAATCATGAATCGTGAATCTTGAATCTTGAATCTTGAAACTTAAATCTTAAACCTAGAATCTTGAATGTGAATCTTTAACATTGAATTAAGAATCTAGAATCTTGAATCTTGAATCTTGGAACTTAAATCTTAAAACTTAATTCTTAAACCTAGAATCTTGAATCTGGAATCTGGAATTTTTAAACTTGAATCATGAATCATGAATCCTGAATCCTGAATCCTGAATATTGAATCTTGAATCTTGAATCTTGAATCTTGAATCTTGAATCTTGAATCTTCATTCTCCAATCTTCAATCGTGAATCTTGAATATTGATTCTTGATTCATTAATCTTATTCCCTAATCCTAAATTATTAATCTTTAATTTAATATTTTGCAGCTTTAGTTTTTTCAATATCTTCAAAATTTTCATGAATAATGAATCTTGAATCTTGAAACTTAAATCTTAAACATAGAGTCTTGAATCTTGAATTTTGAATCTTGAGTCTTCAATCTTGAAACTTTAATCTTAAACCTAGAATCTTAAATGTGAATCTTGAAACTTAAATCCTGAACCTTGAACCTTGAATCTTGAATCATGGATATTAAACCATAATTCTTTAATTCAGAATTTTGAATCTTAATCCTTGAATCTTGAATATTGAATCTTAAATCGTGAATCTTGAATCTTTAATGTTGAACCTTGAATCTTGAATCTTGAATTTTTAATGGTGAATCTTGAATCTTCAATCGTGAATCTTAAATCTGGAATCTTGAATCTTGAAACTTGAATCCTGAACTTTGAATCTTGAATCTTGAATCTTGAATCATGGATATTAAACCATGAATCTTTAATTTAAAATTTTGAATCTTAAACCTTGAATCTTGAATCTTGAATCTGAAATTTTGAAAGTTAAATCTTGAAACTTAAATCCTAAACCTAGAATCTGTAATCTGAATCTTGAATCTGGAATCTAGAATTTTTAATCTTGAATCATGAATCATGAATAATGAATCCTGAATATTGAATCTTCAATCTTGAATCTTCAATCTTTAATCGTAAATCTTGAATCTTAAATCTTGAATCTTGATTCATTAATCTTATTCCCTAACCCTTAATTTTTAATCTTTAATTTAATATTTTGCAGCTTTAGTTTCTTCAATATCTTCAAAATTTACATGAATATGGAATCTTTAATCGTGAATCGTGAATCTTGAATCTTGAAATTTAAATCTTAAACCTAGTGTCTTGAATCTTAAATCTTGAATCCTCAATCTTGAATCTTAAATCTTAAACCTAGAATCTTGAATGTGAATCTTGAAACTTGAATCCTGAACCTTGAATCTTGAATGTTGGATATTAAACCATGAATCTTTAATTTAGAATTTTAAATCTTAAACTTAAAACCTTGAATCTTGCATCTAGAAACTTAAATCTTGAAACTTAAATCTTAAACCTAGAATCTTGAATCTGAACCTTAAATCTGGAATCTAGAATTTTTAATCTTGAATCATGAATCTTGAATCCTAAATATTGAATCTTGAATCATAAAACTTAAATCTTAAACCTAGAGTCTTGAATCTTGAATCTTGAATCTTGGATATTAAACCACAAATCTTTAATTAAGAATTTTGGATCTAAACCTTGAATCTTGAATCTTGAATATTGAATCTTGAATCATGAATTTTGAATCTTGAACCTGGAATTTTGAAACTTGAATCTTGAAACTTAAATCTTAAACCTAGAATCTTGAATCTGAATCTGGAATCTGGAATTTAGAATTTTTAATCTAGAATCATGAATCCTGAATCATGAATCCTGAATATTGAATCTTGAATCTTGAATCTTCAATCTTCAATCTTCAATCTTCAATCTTCAATCTTCAATCTTCAATCTTCAATCTCCAATCTTCAATCTTCAATCATCAATCTTCAATCGTGAATCTTGAATCTTGAATCTTGAATCTTGAATCTTGAATCTTCAATCTTCAATCTTCAATCTTCAATCTTCAATCTTCAATCTTCAATCTTCAATCTTCAATCTTTAATCTTTAATCTTCAATCTGCAATCTTCAATCTTCAATCTTCAATCTTCAATCTTCAATCTTCAATCTTCAATCTTCAATCGTGAATCTTGAATCTTAATTCATTAATCTTATTCCCTAACCCTTAATTTTTAATCTTCAATTTAATATTTTGCAGCTTTAGTTTTTTCAATATCTTCAAAATTTTCATGAATATTGAATTTCGAATCGTGAATCTTGAATCGTGAATCTTGAATCTTAAATCTTGAAACTTAAATCTTAACCCTAGAGTCTTGAATCATAAATCTTGAATCTTGAATCTTCAATCTTGAAACTTATTTCTTAAACCTAGAACCTTGAATGTGAATCTTGAATCTTGAATCTTGAATTTACAATCTTTTATGTTGAAACCTAAATCTTAAACCTATAATATTGAATCTTGAATCTTAAGCCTTAAATCTTGAATCTTGAAAATTGAATCTTGAACCTTAAATTTTGAATCCTTAATCTTGAATCTTCAATTGTAAATCTTGAATCTGGATCTTGAATCTTGAAACTTGAATCCTGAACCTTGAAGTTTGAATCTTGAATCTTGTATATTAAACCATCAAACTTTAATTTAAAATTTTGAATCTTAAACCTTGAATCTTGATTCTTGAATCTTGAATCTGGACTTTTGAAACTTGAATCTTGAAAATAAATCTTAAACCTAGAATCTTGAATCTGAATCTTGAATCTGGAATGTAGAATTTTAATCTTGAATCATGAATCATGAATCATGAATCCTGAATATTGAATCTTGAATCTTGAATCTTCAATCATCAATCTTTAATCGTGAATCTTGAATCTTGAATCTTGAATCTTGATTCATTAATCTTATTCCTTAATCCTAAATTTTTAATGTTCAATTTAATATTTTGAAGCTTTAGTTTTTTCAATATCTTCAAAATTTTCATGAATATGGAATCTTGAATCGTGAATCTTGAATCTTGAATCTTGAAACTTAAATCTTAAACCTAGAATCTTGAATGTGAATCTTTAACATTGAACTAAGAATCTAGAATCTTGAATCTTGAATCTTGAAACTTAAATCTTGAAACTTAATTCTTAAACCTAGAATCTTGAATCTGAACCTAGAATCTGGAATCTAGAATTTTTAATCTGGAATCATGAATCTTGAATCATGAATCGTGAATATTGAATCTTGAATCTTCAATCTTCAATCGTGAATCTTGAATCTTGAATCTTGAATCTTGAATTATTAATCTTAATCCCTAATCCTAAATTTTTAATCTTCAATTTAATATTTTGCAGCTTTAGTTTTTTTAATATCTTCAAAATTTTCATGAATATTGAATCTTGAATCTGAATCTTGAATCTGGAATCTGTAATTTTTAATCTTGAATCATGAATCATGAATCATGAATCCTGAATATTGAATCTTGAATCTTGGATCTTCAATCGTGAATCTTTAATCTTCAATCTTGAATCTTGAATCTTGAATCGATTCATTAATCTTATTCCCTAATCCTAAATTTTTAATCTGCAATTTATAATTTTGCAGCTTTTGTTTTTTCAATATCTTTAAAATTTTTATGAATATTGAATTTTGAATCGTGAATCTTGAATCTTGAATCGTGAAACTTAAATTTTAAACCTAGAGTCTTGAATCTTGAATCTTGAATCTTCAATCTTGAAACTTAAATCTTATACCTAGAATATTGAATCTTGAATCTGGAATCGTGAATCTTCAATCTTGAATCTTGAATCTTGAATCTTGAATCTTGAATCTTGAATATTGAATCTTAAATCTTGAATCTTGAATCGTGAATCTTGAATCTTCAATCGTGAATCTTGAATCTAGAATATTGATTCATTAATCTTGTTCCCTAATTCTAAATTTTTAATATTCAATTAAATATTTTGAAGCTTTAGTTTTTTCAATAACTTCAAAATTTTCATGAATCTTCCTTGAATCGTGAATTTTGAATCTTGAAACTTAAATCTTGAACCTAGAATCTTGAATCTGGAATCTTGAATCTTGAATCTTGAAACTTAAATTTTAAACCTAGAATCTTGAATCTGAAGCCCGAATCTTGAATCTTGAATCTTCAATCTTCAATCTTGAAAATTAAATCTTAAACCTAGAATCTTGAATCTTGAATCTTGAATCTTGAATCTTGAATCTTGAATCTTGAATCTTGAATCTTGAATCTTGAATCTTGAATCTTAAATCTTGAATCTGGAATCGTGAATCTTCAATCTTGAATCTTGAATCTTGAATCTTGAATCTTGAATCTTGAATATTGAATCTTAAATCTTGAATCTTGAATCGTGAATCTTGAATCTTCAATCGTGAATCTTGAATCTAGAATATTGATTCATTAATCTTGTTCCCTAATTCTAAATTTTTAATATTCAATTAAATATTTTGAAGCTTTAGTTTTTTCAATAACTTCAAAATTTTCATGAATCTTCCTTGAATCGTGAATTTTGAATCTTGAAACTTAAATCTTGAACCTAGAATCTTGAATCTGGAATCTTGAATCTTGAATCTTGAAACTTAAATTTTAAACCTAGAATCTTGAATCTGAAGCCCGAATCTTGAATCTTGAATCTTCAATCTTCAATCTTGAAAATTAAATCTTAAACCTAGAATCTTGAATCTTGAATCTTGAATCTTGAATCTTGAATCTTGAATCTTGAATCTTGAATCTTGAATCTTGAATCTTAAATCTTGAATCTTGAATCTTGAATCTTGAATCTTGAATCATGAATCTTTAATCTTGAATCTTCAACCTTCAATCGTTAATCTTGAATTTGGAATCTTGAATCTTGATTCATTAAACTTGTTCCCTAATTCTAAATTTTTAATCTTCAATTAAATATTTTGAAGCTTTAGTTTTTTCAATATCTACAAAATTTTGAACTTCGAATATTTGTTACTAAACCTTGAATCATGTATTTTAAATTTGAATTTAAGTTATTTATAATTTTAACCGTTAATATATTTAGATATATTTTGATTACTTCGAATATCGTATTTTGTTTTTTGAATCCTCTTTTAAAATATCTTTCAGAATTTATTATCTAATCAAATAAATTACAGAGTATTTATTTAAAATATTTTGAATATCTTTAATCATTTGAATGTCTTCATACGTTGAATATTATTATATTAAATATCAGTTTGAAAAAATATGTAAAACATTCCATCTAAAAGTTTTTGAAATTAAACGACTTTTCTTTTGCATTGACTAAAAAGAGTAAACAAAACCTACGTGGAAAATTTTCCACAATAAAAAACGACCACACAAAAAACTGCCCTCGTAGTTATCTTATTCATATTTTTCCAATCACATAGTTTATATGTATCTAAAGTTTTATTGAGATAAATGATTTCAATTGCTAACTTGTTTTGGGTTTATTAGTTCCATTTAACGTTACAAATGGTTGTATGGACATACCTGGCAACTTAATTGCTGGCAAAAGCAAGAATTTTATTTTATTGTTTTTTACTTTGAAAGGAAAATAGAATAAAAGTCAGCTGTTAGGAATAAAACGAAATTAGCATTTTTTAAATTTATCAGTTTTAAAATTCCCTAAAGTTTAATTTTCTTTTATACCGTAATTTTCTTATAAATTTAGAAATTAATTAGAAATATAGAAGATTTCTCAAATATCCCAAGGTACATGGAATTTAAAGCTCATTTTTTTTATTTGTGGTAGCACGATTTAAAGAAAAGTTAGCAAATTTTATTTAGTTCTTCGTATATTGATTATATAGTGACCATAAAGCTTTTATTGTCATGCTGATACACGTACGTTTAGAATTTTTAGCATGATTTCTGTATCCATAAACATGAATTTTAGCTTATTGAATAATCTATTCTACAGGTTGAAACCTTTTTAATTTACAAATTTAGCTTGATTTCAACCGCTCAGCAAAAACGTCCCAGTAAGTAGGTTTTTCTGGACTTGTTGGTTTACTGCAAATTAAAGTAAGATAAACCGTTAAATGAATGACCCTTCGAAATACTAACAACTAAAAGTCGAAAATACCTCTTGTATCCCCCCATTCGTTATCTTTATATTTACAAATAAAATCAATTAACATAGTAAACATTTTTTTGTTTTGCAAATTATGTCCATGTTTTTGCAACAAGACAATCTTGTCACTAAATCATGTGAAATTATTTTAAGAAATAAATTTAACAACATCATTAATTTATTTATATACCCTAAAATAACAAAAAAAAAAAAATAAAAAATCAGCACCCGAACCAAACAAAATTGTAAAGCTTTATAATACATATGCCTACCTTAGGTACTCTCAACTAAATGAAAATAAAAAGGGACAAACAACATAAACAGCATAAAACAAAAATTTGTTGCTACATTTATTTTATTATTTTTTGGCAAAAAATTACATAAAAATTCATTAAACATGTCATGAACATAAATTTTATGTGGTGTGTAAAAAACCCTAAACACAATCACACACAAACACATACACACACACACACACACCCAAAAAATACGAAACCAACAGCTTTAATATCAAAGATTTTATACGTCTCGTGTATATTACATAGAAAACGACATATATGTAGAACATAAAATTGTATGTACGTATACGTATCTAAAAATAAAAATAAAATATTGGAACCGCATCAATAAGGAAACCGAACTGTCATTTTTCGTCCCATTGTTGTTCGTCACAATGTAAAAATATCTCTATCACTGTTTGTGTGCACGAGAATATAATTATGGATCAAATCCAGCAATCACGTAAAATTGTAAACAAAAAATTCGTTTTGCTAATAATATTTTAAGCTTCCTTTCATCCTTATGGCGCTATATCGCGCACCATTCATTCTATATATTTTTGTGTAATCAATCAAACTGAAAATTATTAAATATATTAAAATTAAAAATAGCAGTTTTTACATTAAAATTTCTCATTTTTTATGGCACCCCAAACACAAGACTTCCAAAAGTGTGATGTCATAAAAATTATGTTAATTAATGAGATGGGGGAAGTAGTTTGTGTGATTTTTGAAACACAAAAAATTTATTTAAGTTTTCATATTGTATATAACAACCATAAAAAGTATACTATAAAGATTTGCTTTGCAACAACAAAAAAAGCTCAATAAAAATATGACCTAATGAATAAAAGCTTTTTTTTTGTACAAAATTAGTTTCGTACATAAATATACACACAAAAATTAAATGGGCGTGAATATTTAAGTTATGTTGTTAAAATATTTTTATGGTTGAATTATTATGTAACCTCTTGTTTATACATAAATGTAATGTAAAATTAATGTGCCAGTGGTTTTAATCTATAAACATTTTGTGAAGGAATTTATAATTTTTACACAAGGCTTTGGCCGTTACTCGTAAATGGAATTAGGTACATATGTTTTATTCATTTTTTTGTTACGTTTTTTTCTAATACATTCTTTTATCCTTGGCTAATTTCATGTAATTTTTCTCAAAGACCTTTTTCTTATCGAACGCTTTAATTTAATACGTGTGTGTTCGTGCAGATTGATGTGTGGTTTGATTTAATTTGACCTCACAAAATATTAAACATTTTTATAGATTGATTATGATTGTGTATCAAATCATTGTACATCAAATTCTCGTTTACTTTCTTTTACTATGTACGTACTCGATTTTACTTAGAAAACGTTCTCACGACAATTTTCCGAGTTTTTGTAAATTTTCACGTTTCACACACAGTTTTCCGGTTTGGAAGAAGTGTCCTACGAAATCGTGCCTGCCTGTCGGTTTGTATACCCTTTACCTTTATTTAGCTTAAATGGATTAAGAGAGCTTAGATCAGCTTAAGCTAAAATAATTTTTCAGATTAAATTTGCAGAAAGCCTACTGTTGGTTTTTGTTCAAAACTTAAACCGTAAATGACGATTTAATGATATTTTGTTCTTTTCAATAAAATATTTTGTAAATTTACTTTAGGTGGTACAACGTAATTTATTCATGTTTGTTTCTTAGCTAAACACGTATAAGAGATTTGTTGTTGATTTATTTTACTTAAAAAGTTAATCTAAATGTTTTATTCATGAAACATTTATCTAAACTTGGTGTACGATAATATTTGTTTTAATTAATTTTTGAATATTATTTTCAACAATTTTGAATGTATAAAAATGTGTAAATACAACCAAAAATAATTTATTTACAGAGGCGGCTGATCACAAATGGTGAAACGGCTGAAAATAATGACGCAAAACAAAATTATTTTACTTCAACTTAACGTGTCACTTTCCATAACAATTTCCAATTTTTAAGCAACTTAACATTTTCATTCATCACACTTCCGCATCACAAACAAAAACTGTTGCAGCTGCCGTTTAGCTACTGAAAAAACAATATCAATGCCGCTGTTTGGGTCCCGTTGACCAAAAATCTGGTAGTAGCAATATAGAAGTTTTTAAAATTTGGTTTCATAACACTTTGCTTCTTTTGGAAACTTTGAATACTTTTCTGTATAATATTTTTTTTTCCAAAAGCCTGGGTGTTGTGGCCTAAAACACTGCGACCATTAAGGCCTATTGTGCATCCCTAGAGATTCTTACATAAAATGTAGGTCTATGTTCTTGATAAACGTCGCTATCAAATGCATATCCATTGGGTCGGCGTTAGGCCACTGGATTATGTCGGAATTGAATCCTGTCTCATCGCAATGGAGGACTCCCAGAGTAATTTCCTATAGTTTTGCTTCCAATCCCTTATACCATCTGCCAAGTGGATTCCGGAAAAAGCAATACTAGGACTAGGATCCTGGAAATCTCGGCTTGCTAACATTTTTGCACATTGGTGTGCTGCCTTATTTCCTTTAATGGTGGGGTGCTTTATCCAGTTCTAACAAATTACAGTAGCAGCTTCAGATCAATTTAGAGTTGAACACTGAAGCTCCTAAGGCTAGCAGAGCTGCCCAGCTATCAGAGATTATAAAGATCTCGGTTTCGTAAATTTCTTTTTGAGACATTGAAGCACACATACCTCAATAGCAAAGGTCTCTGCCTGAAAAAGTGTGGGATGCCACCCGGTGGTATGCATAGTTCTAGGTCGGGCCCGACTATCCCTGCACCGGTAACCCCGTCTGTTTTTTACCCATCCGTATAACATACAGAAGCATGGCGAGGGAGGGAGGAGAAAATATTCTTTACCCGTGCCCTATCCGACAAGCTAATGGTAAAATTCTTCCGACAGTCGATTGTCCTTACCATAAAATCTGAAAGTTGGATCAATTCCTCCTTAAAATTTAATTTATGTAGGACACTATTGTGTCCTGGCCTTATGATTTTAATTGTGGCTGTAATTATTAGGTTCAGACCTCTTGAACCGGTAGCTTTTTTAATGTGTAGGTGCAGTGGTGAGAGCCCCAGTATTCTCTCAAGGGCAGCTATTGGACAAGTCCTCATTGCTCCAGTTGCACCCACACAGATTAACCTCTAAATCTGGTCCAGTATTCTTCACCAGTTTATTCTTGCACTAGTCTGCTCCATCTTTGGCCACCACACAAACGCCGCGTTAGAGACTATAGGTCTTATGACGGCCCGGTAGAGCCAAACCAACATTTGTGGACTCAGTCCCCTCGTTTTGCCAATCATTCTTTTGCAGGTGAAGTAGACAGTTCCATATCAATTTCTGATCAAGTACAACACCCAGATATTTAATCTCCTAGGAGAGTTTTTCTCCGGTTAGTAAAGAGAGTGCAGTTAACCTTGTTAGGATTTACCGTTAGGCCCACATTCGTGCACCAATCATTTACTACCTCAAGGGCTTGTTGCATTCTTTCATATACCCTTTTTGCGAATCTGCCCCTAACCATCAAGACTAGGTCGTCCGCATAGGTAATGTTTGAGAAGTATAAATTCCTCAATCTCGTAAGCAAATTGATCCATCACGATAAGGCACAATAAGGTAGAAGAAACACCTCCCTGGGGGCAACCCCTGGTGGCCGCTATGGTGACGGTTTTGTCTCCAAAAGAGGAATTAAGACACAAAATATAATTCGCTAAACTTACATTTTCGACGCCAAATAAAATTCAGCGCCTATTTTTCAAAAGCAAATTTTTTTACAACTACATGCACATTTTTTTTTAAATTAAAATTTTTAAGAACTAAAATTAAATTGTTAGGAACTAAAAATTAAACATAAAACAACGTTTTTTTGTCATATTGTGTATTTTCCAAACTGCCAAATTACAAAAAAAAAAAATTAAAACCATGAAATCTCCGTTTTTCAGATATTTATTTTTTTTTTGTTTTATTTCAGCATTTTCCAAAATAAGCGCTTCACTGGATATCAGTCAAAAAATTAAATTATATCTCATTGAAAATCAATAAAAAAAAACATACCACAGCTTATTCCTTTTATTTCCATTGCAACGGGGTTTTGAAACAACATTTGGAATAAAATGGCATATTTTGGAAGTGAAGAAAGAAAATTCTACTTTTTTCTGTATATTCTAATAAAGCTGCGTTTCTTATTTCTGATTTAATCAATCTGATTGATCCGAGTACTAAAAAGTTGTGTGGCTTTGCAGAAACCTAGGAAAAACTATTGAAAGAAAAGCCATCCCCAGAAAAAACCACTCCCCAGACAAAAAAATTTTCCAGGAAAGTAAAAACAATTGACAAAAAAAACAATTGGCAGAAAAAACAAATGACAGAAAAAACAATTGACAGAACAAGCAATGACAGAAAAACCTCTTGACAGAAAAAGCAATTGGCAAAAAAGACAAGACAATTGACAGAAAAAGCAATTGACCGAAAAAACAATCGACAGAAAAGACATTTATCAGAAAAAAAATTGACAGAAAAAACAATCGACAGAAAAAACATTTATCAGAAAAAATAATTAACAGAAAACAATTGACAGAAAAAAATGAAAGAAAAAACAATTATCAGAAAAAACAATTCACAAAAAAAACAATGGACAGAAAAGACAATTGACTGAAAAAGCAATTGACAGAAAAAGCAATTGACAGAAAAAATAAATGTCAGAAAAAGCAATTCACAGAAAAAATAATTGACAGTAAAAATTATTGACAGAACAAGCAATTGACAGCAAAAATAAATGACAGAATCAATAATTGACAGAAAAAACAATTTTTGCTGTCAATTGTTTTTTCTGTCAATAATTTTTCCTGTCAATTGTTTTTTCTGTCAATTGCTTTTTCTGTCAATTAATGAAAATAAATTGTTTTTTCTGGGGATTTGTTTTTCTGGGATTTGCTTTTCTGTCGATTGTTTTTGAAAACTCTGACTACTTTCAGATAACTTTCAGTCAAGTAAAAAGCGAACGGAACGGAACGGACTTCACTAAATCTCAACGTCAGAGTCGTAAGGTAAGTCGTCTAGTATTCAATCTATTGACGATTGAAGCCGTGGTTTTAGACGTAGGCCTGCTCGAATACTGTAGTCCATCAATCGTTCGTCGTTCAATTAGTTGTGGTCGTAGCTCGTAGCGTGGTTTTGTGAAAGCGTGTTTTTTTAAATTACAATTAAAAATGGAGGAGAAATTTGATCAGCTTCCTAACGATTCATAATCAGCCAAGAAACGAAATCAATCATAATCGGCCAAGAAACAGCGAATTCCATCTTAATTGGCCACATTCCAGAACATTATCCAAAAATCATTTTACAATCACTTTTCCATCACCCATTTCAAATTTCATCAAAATCGGGTAGAAAAAGCAATTGACAGAAAAAATATTTGACAGAAAAAACAATTGACAGAAAAAAGAATTGACAGAAAAAGCAATTGACAGAAAAAGCAATTGAAAGAAAAAATAATTGACAGAAAAAACAATTGACAGAAAAAATATTTGACAGAAAAAACAATTGACAGAAAAAAGAATTGACAGAAAAAGCAATTGAAGAAAAAGCAATTGAAAGAAAAAGCAATTGACAGAAAAACCAATTGACAGAAAAAGCAATTGAAAGAAAAAGCATTTGACAGAAAAACAATTGACGGAAAATACAATTGATAGAAGAAAAAAAATTGACAGAAAAAGCAATTGACAGAAAAAACAAATCACAGAAAAAATAATTGACAGAAAAAGAAACTGACAGAAAAAACAATCGACAGAAAAAATAATTTACAGAAAAAGCAATTGACAAAAAAAACAATTGACAGAAAACCAATTGAAAGAAAAAGCAATTGACAGAAAAAGTAATTGACAGAAACAATAAATGACAGAAAAAACAATTGACAGAAAAAGCAATTGACAGAAAAAGTAATTGACAGAAACAATAAATGACAGAAAAAACAATTGACAGAAAAAATAATTGACAGAAAAAAAAATTCTATATATCTTTTCTGTCAATTTTTTTTTCTCTTTTTCTTTATATATGTCTTTATATATATATATATATAAACGTCGGTATAAATATTAAAAAATAGTTTTATTGGCTGCCAAACCCGAAGACTAGAGGAAATATTAAGATCCAGCCGTTAGGAAAATATATATGAAAATTTATAATTGGGTGAAAAAGAAAAAATAGACAACATGGAACAATCACATCGAGGATTTATTAATTATGTCCGACAGCACTTCAATAATGACGTCTGTCTCACCATCAAGAAATATATGACGGTAAACCGAAAATTGGCCAGTTACACATCAAGGAAAATATTCCTGACACGATGTAGAAGGTATGGTGTATTTCCTAAACATATTATTAATAACGTGAATTGCCTGTTCACAAATACAGAACCGAATATGCCATTCAATAATAAAATTCAAAATTTATTGGAAAATTTTAAAAGAAAAATCCTGAATGTCGAAATTGAAGTTACGTTTTGGAAAATAAAAGATTTCAATCGTATTATTTCGGCCCACAAATATGAACTGAACCAATTAGATTTAGACGGACGGTTTCTCCAAGAATTTTATGCTACACAGGACCAATTATTTTGTAATTTACTAAATTCTTTTTTAAACGTTGTAAATAGGAAGTTCGATGCCATACGCAATCATCAAAATCGCACTTTTGATATTGCACACAATAATGCGTGCCGAAACATAAGTAATGTTGATGTTCCAAACGAAGTCTTGGATATTGTGAGCTTGGGACCAAAATTTAATTTGCCATTTTTTAATAAGGAAGATATTCCGGCGTTTAAAATTTTGGCTCAAACAGAATCAATTATTCAAGGAATTGATGGTGAACATCAACAAAACGTCGCAAGGTTTCAAGTTTGCAATGTTTTTCAAAATTTCTTGTCGCGGAATTGTATCCTAACAATGAAAGAAAAACATTTAAAACATTTGACAATTGAAACAAAAAATTTTTTGAGACACAATCAAAATATTAATATTTTAAGTGCGGATAAAGGAAATATGTCGGTGATAATGTTAAGATCAGAGTATGAGGACAAAATTAAAAATTTGGTGAGCGATCAAAATACATATAAAACATTAAACAGGGACCCCACACTTTCACTACAAAATTTGAACAACAACAAAATTAAAAATTTATTTTTAGACAATCATATTGACCGGGAAACTAAGACCAAGCTTACGACCTACTCTTCAGTTGTACCTAAATTATACGGACTTCCCAAAATCCATAAACTGGATCATCCACTTAGGCCTATTGTATGTTTCATAAATAGTCCTACATATCAAACATCGAAATATTTAGCTGAAACGTTGAAAAGTTCAATTGATAATCGGAGGTACAATTGTAAAAATTCGTACGAATTAGTAGATTTCGTAAAACAACAAAATATTCCAAATCACTATGTATTAATAAGCTTGGACGTAGTTTCCTTGTTCACCAATATTAAGATTGATTTGGCTGTAGAAACAATTTCAGATAGGTGGTCAATGATAGAACCACATACCAGAATACCCAAAATAAAATTTCTAGATATTCTAGAATTTTGTTTAAAATCAGGATATTTCAGCCTGTTTAACAACTATTTTAAACAAATAAATGGCATTGCAATGGGTTCGCCTCTATCTCCAGTAGTGGCTGATGTCGTAATGGAAGTGCTACTTGACACCGTCTTGAGCTCAATTGATTTTAATATTTTATTTATTAAAAAATACGTCGATGATTTATTGTGGTGTGTACCTGATGATAAAATTGGTTGCATACTTTCAAAATTTAATAGTAATCGTTTTGGTTTAGAATTTACTTTAGAAATGGAAGCGGATAATAAATTACCTTTTTTGGACACAATATTAGTTCGGAAGAATAACGGTCAAATTGATACTATTTGGTACGCGAAAAATTTATCGTCCGGTCGAATTCTTAATTTTAATAGTTTTCACCCTTTAAGTCAACGAATTAATACGGCGTTTGGTTTCGTCTACAGAGTTAAAAAATTAACCACAGATGTCACAGTTGATACCAATCAAATTATAAGGGATTATCTGATCAATAATAAATACCCGAAATATTTGATCAACAAATTAATCAATCAGTTTGATCAAACTAACAGTGGACAAATGGTTAGTACGGTCGGTACCAATAACAATGTTCATCAAAATTTAATTTATAAATCAATTTATTACATTAAAAATCTCAGTGACCAAATTTCCAGCACATTGCGCAAATTCAATATAAATTGTAAAATTACATTTTCAGCGGCTAACTCTATCCGTAACATCTTTAGCCAAATCAAAGATATCACACCTAAATTAAATCGTTCGAATATTGTATATTTAATCCCATGTAACCATTGCCAATTGAAATACATCGGTACCACGAAACAATTATTAAAAAATCGAATTTCACAACATAAATCGGACGTCAAACCACCTATCAGAAATTCTCAAGCTACTACATTATGCCAGCATTCCTCTGATACTGGACACACATTTAAATTTGATGAGGTAAAAATTTTGGACAGTGAAAAATTGTATAAAAATCGTTTATTTTTGGAAATGGCTCACATTATTGGTAATAATGAAATTGTGGTCAACAAAAAGAGTGATACTGACGATCTTAACCAAATTTATTCTGGCATCATTGATTTTATATCTAAATTCCCAAAATATAAATCGTTTGTAGATTCTTGAAATTCAAAATTCAAAAAGTTTGTTTACTAAAAATATTTTGATTGTAGTCGTCCAATTTGAATCAATTTGTCGTTTGTGAAAAAATTGTATTTTCGTTTACAAGTTCGTATGACAAGAAATTTTCTTCAAATTTATATATATATATTTAACGGTAAGTCGGAGTATGGCATAATAATTTCTATATATTTTAATAAACTTTGTATGTATGTATTGTTAAAACTGTTGTAGACCTGAAGAAGATAATAAAATTATCGAAACGTCGGTATAAATATTAAAAAATAGTTTTATTGGCTGCCAAACCCGAAGACTAGAGGATATATATATTTATATATATATATATATATATATATATTTCTTATATATTATAAATATATATAAATATATATATATATATATATATATATATATATATATATATATATATATATATATATATATATATATATATATATATATATATATATATATTTTCTGTCATTAATGTTTTCTGTCAAATGTTTTTTCTGTCAGTTGCTTTTTCTGTCAATTATGTTTTCTGTCAAATGCTTTTTATGTTTTCTGTCAAATTGTTTTTTCTTTCAAATGCTTTTTCTGTCATTTATTTTTTCTGTCAATTTTATTTTCTGTCAATTGGTTTTTCTGTCAATTGGTTTTTCTGTCAATTGCTTTTTCTGTAAATTTTTTTTTCTGTCAATTTTATTTTCTGTCGATTATTTTTTCTGTCGATTATTTTTTCTGTCAATTGTTTTTTCTGTCAAATGTTTTTTCTGTCATTTATTTTTTCTGTCATTTAGTTTTTCTGTCAATTGTTTTTTTCTATCAATTGCTTTTTCTGTCAATTTTATTTTCTATCAATTGCTTTTCCTGTCAATTGGTTTTTCTGTCAATTGCTTTTTCTGTCTATTGGTTTTTCTGTCAATTGCTTTTTCTGTCAACTGCTTTTTCTGTCAATTGCTTTTTCTGTCAATTCTTTTTTCTGTCAATTGCTTTTTCTGTCAGTTCTTTTTTCTGTCAAATGTTTTTTCTGTCATTTATTTTTTCAGTCATTTAGTTTTTCTGTCGATTTTTTTTTCTGTCAATTGCTTTTTCTGTCAATTATTTTTTCTGTCAATTGTTTTTTCTGTCGATTATTTTTTCTGTCGATTATTTTTTCTGTCAATTCTTTTTTCTGTCAAATGTTTTTTCTGTCATTTATTTTTTCTGTCATTTATTTTTTCTGTCAATTGCTTTTTTTGTCAATTGCTTTTTCTACCCGATTATGATGAAATTTGAAATGGGTGATGGAAATGGGATTCTAAAATGATTTTTGGATAATGTTCTGGAAAGTGGCCAATTAAGATGGAACTTCGCTGTTTCTTGGCTCATTATGATGATTTCATTTCTTGGCTGATTATGAATCGTTAAGAAGCTGATCAAATTTCTCCTCCATTTTTAATTGTAATTTAAAAAAAACACGGTTTTACAAAACCACGCTACGAGCACCGACCACAACTAATTAAACGACGAACGATTGATGGACTACTACGACTATTCGAGCAGGCCTACGTCTAAAACCACGGCTTCAATCGTCAATAGATTGAATACTAGACGACTTACCTTACGACTCTGACGTTGAGATTTTGTGAAGTCCGTTCCGTTCCGTTCGCTTTTTATCTGCACCGCTTCGCCTGTTTCGTAAACTCGATAATTTAAAATTTCGTGCGAATGTGGCATTCGTTTTATTGCCCTCATTTTGATCTGCCATATTAAAGCTTTAGGATACAAAATTTTATATTTTTCAATTCCTTATGATGAATTGAAATGCAGTTATAAAATTAAAATAAAAAATAAATAAATAATTCAAAACGTCCTTGGCGAGAATCGAACCCGAATTTTTTTTGGAAATGATTAAATATTGAATGAAATAATTTACTGTATCAGTTTTACAAAATTTATTACATACTCATTGTTTTTCAGTACAAAATTTTATGTTTTTCAATTCGTAATAAACAATAAAATACCGTTATTAAAAAAAACATTTTACATATTAAAATTAATACGGATTTAATGAGCATCGAACCCGAAACGTTTTCTGTAAGAAAACATTTTCATTGTCAAATCGACAACACCTATATCACTTAGGCTACTGAGTTACAAAATTTGCAGATGTAAATTGGAAATATAAGAAAAGCGTTCCAGAGTCAGTGAGTAATTATATATTAGATTGACCTTGAAGGAGGTCATAATTTCAAAATCAAAGGAGAATGGGGCCGCCTAGGTTTTTTGTGATTTTTAGAGCTATAGGCATGAGTGCTCTAGGACATTGGGAAGTAATTTTCCATAACAATTTTAGAAAATTTAGTTCAACTTAAGCATCGTATTATAAGAGATAATGATAAATTAGCGTATCGTTGATACAGTTTGTAATCTGGGTCTACGCATGAATAGCAGTCTCACTTGGAGCGACCACATCATTGAAACCTGTCGCAAGCTAAACTCTATTCTGTATGGCTTAAGACTTTACAAAAAGATTTGTCCGAAGAACTTCAGACTATATCCCGTTAAAACGTTGATCATCTCGCACTTTACATACTGTGATTTGATTTATCAACATGGTGATTTACTAAGTATTAGTTTGCTTCAAAAAGCTTTCAATAACTCAGTCAGATATATCTATAACCTACGCAAGTTTGACCATATTTCATTTTATTCAAATAATATTCTTGGTTGCAGTTTAAATGTTTTGTTTATTTTTCATAAATCAGATTTTTTATATAAGTTGCTTAAGGTGAAACAGCCAGTTTATCTCTTTGACAAGGTCAGATTGGATAGGTCTGCCCGAACTCAAAGTTTATTGTAAATAAGGTTTTTAATTATTCAACATTGGTCAGCGGTTATGTTTTATGGAATCGGATGCCAGTTGAAGTTAGATGTGTAAGCTCAATTAGTGTTTTTGTATAATATTTAATACTAGCTTGTAGGAAATTTTAAATGTTTGATGGATGTTGTTCACGCTCTCTGTCTAATTTATGTATATAAAGTTTGTTATTTATATATGTTTTGATTAATCCCGTTTTTTTGTTTCTGTACCATATATAATTGTAATTTATTTATCTATGCATTTGTACATGTTCGGTATTTTTAAATTATATAATATTTTTTTTGTTGCGCTTCTCGCATGTACCGACATAAAATTATATTATTCGGTCATTCGCAAATTAACCACAATTGTAATCACGTTTAAATAAAACAACTTAATAAAATTGTCAATTAAAATAAATTTTGTGGTGCTCTCGTTGTTTTGTGAAAGAAAACAACTGTCGCTGTTTCCATAAGAAACATATGGTCCTTCGAGCCGGATATTACCGCTATCCGCTATATTGGGTTGTTCTCGATAAATCTTCGTCAAATCATCATCGTTTTCGAGTTTCGCATCGCATCATTGGGGAATTGGATTACAACGTGGACAATTTCGTTCAACTAATTTTCATTGGTATCGTTTGGTTTGTGAATCAATAATTAAAATACGAATTGATTAAAAATTTATGGACATTCAAGGTATTTATTCATAAGTTGTAAAAGTGAAAATAATTTCGGTAGTGTAATTGGTGTTTGATCAAATTAAAAAAAGTGTTTTGGTCGATAATGTCGTTGGACGAAGGCCAAAAAAAGACTGTGTTAGCTGAATTGAAGGCACAACGCGTGACTATTCAAAGGGCTCAAACTCGTATTAAAACTGATATCGATACAAATATTCCGACTGAAACTGAAGCAGCCACGAGGTTAGGTTTGCTTGAAAATCATTTCGCAAAGTTTGAAGAAATTCAAACGGAGATCGAAAAGCTAGATGTATTATAGCGATAAACGGGAAGCCTTTGAAGAAGTTTATTGCTATGTGAAAGCGAAATTATTATCAAGAATCGCAGAACACAGACGTCCATCTGTTGAACTAAACCAAAGCAGCACTGATGTGTTAGGACTCAATCGTACGGGTAATCGCTCCAGTTTGGTGAAGTTGCCAAAATTTGAATTACCTCAGTTCTCAGGAGAATACAAACATTGGACCGATTTTATAAATGAATTTAATACGTACATTGATTCAGACAAGAATTTGAGTTCGTTAGAAAAATTCAACTACCTCCGCAAATGTGTGAAAGGCGGAAAGGCTGAAAGTATGTTGATGTCACTGGAGTTAACCGACGCGAATTATACCGAGGCGCTAAATAAGTAGATAAGTTATGACAACAAACGGCTCATTTATCACGCTCACATTCGAGAGATAAATGAAATTCCAGCGATTGACAAATCAGTGTCATCACTGCAAAGGCTTATCGATACAGTCAATGCCAACCTGCGAGCCTTATTGGCATTAGGGAACCATGAACAGCTTGCCAACGCATTATTGCTGCACATTGTTTTCGGAGAATTAGATAGGACTACTCAACTTAAATGGGCAGAAGAAGCACCTACAACTTCTCTACCGACCTGGAATGAATTGCAAGCGTGTCTCGTAAAAAGATATTTTATGCTAGAAAATTCCAATGCCAATCGCCCACAAGTAAATTCTAGTTCGTACAGTCGGCCGCAGTCGTTTCAAAGATCGAATACTTCGTCAAATTTGCGAAACACTTCGTTGACTACAACTGTCAATAATAATCAAGATAATGTGTATTGTGCTTTTTGTGATAAATCTGAACATTTCATTTATAATTGCCCGAAATTTCTAGAATTAACACCGCAATCTCGTTTTAGCGCTGTGAAGCAACATCAATTATGCATTAATTGTTTTAGCAAGAACCACCAAGTACGTTTCTGTCGTGGAAATAGATGTCGCACATGCCATCAGAAGCATCATACTTTGTTGCATATCGAACGAAATCGGCAGATATCGCCCATGCCTAATCCATCATCATTGCTATTGCCGAATTCAGAAGCAATATCTCAGACCAAGCCACCGGAACACAATCAAAAGGCAGCTGGCTTAAGCACGACCGTGCTACATTCATGTAATGATGAATGTAGATCTGAAAACCAGGAAGTTTCTATTATTTTACCTACGGCAGTCGTTCTAGTTTGAGATTATGCTGGTCAATTCATTAAGTTCGTGCATTATTTGATTCTGCATCGCAACTCAACTTCATCACCGAGCGTTTGGCGAAACTTGGGGTTTCAACAAGATGTAAAGCCGTGTTGATCAATGATACAAACAGCCGTGCGTTGATCAATGATACAATTTGTCGATCAGTGGTACAAACGGCATTAACACCCAAGTGAAACACAAAACCAATGTTCTTATTAAATCTTGTTCGAATGAGTTTGAAAATCGTTTGGATATGTTAATATTGCCTAGCATCACATCGAATCAGCCCCCAAGATGCATCGAAATTGAAGATTAGAAAATTCTATCCGATATAGTACTAGCTGATCCATTATCCAACCAACCACATCGTATCGATATGGTAAGAGTGGGCAATTTACAAATAAATACATTTTTTGCAATTTAGTTGCAGAGCCCAATCTTGATGAAGATACAGCGTCATTACATAAACTACTTGAACGGTTTTGGACTATCGAAAGTTATGGTGAAAATAAGTCAATGTTTACTATAGAAGAGGCTGAATGCGAAGCTCAATTCAGCCAAAACTACAGGCAACTGGACTCCGGAAGATTCGTCGTGAAGCTGCCGCTCAAAGAAAATATTTCGTTACTCGGAGATTCGTACTGTGTGGCTAAGAAACGTTTTTTGAATCTCGAATGCAAATTGTTAAAATATCCGGAGCTTAAATGTCAATATAAAGATTTCGTTCATGAGTACATTTTGTTAGGCCACATGGAAGCTGTACCTGCAACTAGGTTACCACAATGCAAGTATTTCATGCAGCTCGACAACAAAATTGCGAGTTGCGTTTGATGCGTTATGCAAGACGTCTTCTGGAAAATCGCTTAATGAAATCATGAAGGTCGGACCGACAATACAAAATGATCTTTTCTTGATACTAGTTCGTTTTCGTTTCAATCGATTTGCGATAACTGCAGACGTCACAAAAATGTATCGCCAACTACAAGTCGAGGAGGAAGATTCTTATTTACAGTGCATCTTGTGGCGTGACAATCCAAACGAGAGGATCCAAGCTATGCGACTTAAAACCGTTACATACGGTACGGCAGAGGCACCGTTTCTCGCAACTCGTTGCCTGCATCAAATGGGTCAAGATAAATCGTCGAGTCACCCTGTCGGTTCAAACGTAATTCTTAATGACTTCTACGTTGACGATATGCTCAGCGGAGGTGATACTGTCGAAGAAGTTTTGAAAATACAAAAGGAAGTGTCTGAGATTTTACGCTGTGGGTGTTTTGAATTACGCAAATGAGCATCAAACGACGAACGTTTGCTGCGGAGCGTAACAAAACGTCAAGTTTTATCCGAAAAATATTCTTCCGGCATTCCGGCAAAAATATTCTTGCAACACATGTGGAAATTAAAAATCGAATGGGATGTGACTTTACCGGAGCATTACGTCACACAATGGGTCAAATTTCGAAGTCAATATCCAGTAATCAATCACATCAAAATTCCTCGTTTCGTTTTATCGTCAAATTATAATGTTGTTGAGATACATGGGTTTTCAGATGCATCAATCACCGCGTATGGATGTTGCATCTACATTCGTTCAATCGTGCAATCAGAAGTTTCGACCAGACTATTATGCGCCAAGTCTCGTGTTGCTCTAATCAAAACCATTTCGCTGCCGCGATTGGAACTCTGTGCTGCAGTCCTGTTGGCCAATTTAATGGATCGTATCAGGTCAAACCTTAAAATCAACCGATTCCGAAATCGTGCTAAACTGGTTGGCCGCACATCAATCAACGTGGGCCACTTTCGTCGCAAATCGTGTTGCCATCATACAGAATCTGACACCATCTTTGGTCTGGAATCATGTTAGTTCCAAGGATAACCCGGCTGATCTGGTTTCGCGCGGAGTGTTACCTGAAAAATTAATTACCAACAAATTATGGTTTTGCGGATCGGAAATTTGACAGTGCACAAGCAAATCAAAAACATACGGTTATTTAACTGTCGCTGAACTAAACCAGTTGCTAAAATTTATCATCAAAAACTTACAACGCCAAGGATTTCGTGAAGAATTTTCGTTGATGTTGGCTAAGAAAGAAATTCGATTGAAGAGTTCAATTAAGAATTTAAATCCATTTCTCGGCGAAGATTAAATCATTCGAGTGGGAGGCCAATTACAGCAATCAGATTTATCATTCGAATCTAAATATCCGATAATTTTGCCAAATTCTCATGTATTTAATTTTTCTATTTGTAGTCATTTTCGCGTCAAGAATTGTCATGCTGGTCCTCAAGCATTACTCGCTGCTGTGAGACAGCAATTCTGGATCATTCGTGGTCGCGATGTAGTGAGGAAAGTGGTACACAATTGTAACCAATGTTTTAGAGCTCGGCCGAAGTTATACACTCAAATCATGGGAAATTTGCCGCTACATCGGGTTGAACATGCGAGACCATTTTTGCACGCTGGTGTTGATTTTTGCGGGCCAGTCTGGGTTCATTACAAAGGTCGTGGCCATCGGTCGGATAAAGCATTTATTGCTGTGTTCGTATGCTTTGCAATGAAAGCCGTTCATATCGAAGTCGTCAGCGATCTGTCTTCCAAGGCTTTCCTCAATGCACTCGATCGTTTCGTTAGCCGCAGAGGATTTTGTCGTTACCTTTACTGCGACAACGGAACCAATTTCGTTGGAGGTAATCGGGAGCTGAAAGATCTGCATGCATTATTTTTCGATCAAAAGATGAATGACCAAATAGCTCGAACCTGCGCTGAGTCAAGCATTCAATTTGTTACTTTGTTAGCATACAACTATACACTTGGTGCCATACGATGGGGATTAGGCATATTTCTGGGGTCAAATTCAATCAACTAACCATATTCACAAAAAAAAACTAAGAAATTCATGATTTGATGTAATGAGTTTTTTTTGTGAGTATGGTTAGTTGATTGAATTTGACCTCAGAAATATGCCTAATCCCGATCGTATGGCAACAAGTGTATGGTTGTATATCAAGAATGGTCCCACACATCGAACTGTTTATGTCATTATAGGGTGCAATCTCTGTGAACAGAGATTCATAGTTTGATGTAATGGTTTTTTTTTGTGATGAACTTTTCATTGTACATATGGTATGTGCGTACTAATGCTAATTCTTAGTTTTGGGTGTGTTGTGTCATTTGATGTACCACTTAGACACTTTAATAAGCTTAATCATCATTTTATTTGAGAAATTGCGTTTTTGAGTTTATAAATAAGTAATTCAAAAATTTAAATAAGTAATTCATTTTCAATCTCTATAAGTAATTCATTTTCAATCTCTAAAGAAAAGATAAATTTTAGCTAGGTACTAAAATTTATTTATGATACTTTCTAATATATTTAAACAGTTTACTCGGACATACTAGTACAAAGATACAATTAACGTTCTGCAATTTTGCCAAATGGTATTTTTTAATTTTAAATATTTTTTTATTTTTCGGGATAGAGTACGATTTGGAGGTTAATTTGTAAATTTTTCGGGATAAGAGGCTTTTTTATTGTATTTAGTTATGACACAAACCAATTTATAGAAAAAACCTTTTTCGGGCTGGTTTTTGGGCTATCTTCACATACATGTCAATTAAAATAAATTTTGTGGTGCTCTCGTTGTTTTGTGAAAGAAAACAACTGTCGCTGTTTCCATAAGAAACAGATGTATTGTATGGAAGGGTGGAAAAGCCATGAGCTTATGCCCGTTTAATATAAATAAATAAATATTCCAAAATTATAATATTGAAATAAGTATATTTAATTGGCTACAAAACAAGGAAAGTAATTTCAAAACAATAAATATTCCAAAAGAGTTCAGCATCACAAATTCAGCTAAATTCTTACTAAACGCCCTTGTTAGGCTGTTGAGGAAACACTATTTTGATGTAGGAAGTATTCATTTTTTAAGATTTTCTATATGGTTAGAAACTCTAAAGAACAAGCCAAATTCTAAAGTGACTTGTGCTTAATGTGTAAAAATAAACATTTAATGGATTCAACCATTTCTCTTCAAATACTCCATTTTTATTTTTATTTTAGCAAATCATTAAGATTTTAACTACAGCCAAACGAAAAGTAAGCGATTATGGTAATACAACATCGACGCTCTAGATAATTTTTTTTTTAGTCATAAAGCACAAGTTTTGTAGCACATTTTGCATGTAGAAAACTTTTTTGATTAGATTTATAGACAACCAAACTAAAATTTTTTAGTTCTTATAAAATTTAGACGAACTTTTAATTTATAAAATTTAAAGTGTTTTTATAGTATACATAGGTAGTATTACCACCCCGCCACAAAACCTCCAAAGTAATTTTATTTCACATTTTTACAATCTTAACTAATTTTCATCTCGTATGTATGGTACATAAAATGAACTTAACGTATCTGCTGTGAAACAGATCATGAAAATTTGTACTATTTTCCACCATAAACTGGAATTAAGTTTTTAAGTTTCAGTTTGTTTTTGTTTTTAATACTGTTGTTCCATTCCAAACACATCGTTATTACAGTAATGGCTTCTATAAAACATAATAAATTTGTTGTTAGATTTATGTTTGCTTAAAAAACCATAAAAATATTATCATCAAAAATATGGATTAGATGCCATAATATACTTACACATAGCAGTGTATGTATTCGAGTGATATATTGTTATTTACGAGAAACATTTCCCAAAAGGCATTGAAGAAAATGGTTTAAATTTTTTTTTTAACATTTTCCAAAATACCAAAAGCAAAAAATTTTAAAAACTACTTATTGTGTACAAAACACTGTGAAGCAAACGAGAAGTACACTTGTAAATAAAAAGCCATAAAATATGAACAGTGTAAAAGTTTCCCTACACATTAGACATTTTCTTCTTCTTCTTATTCCTCTCGGTATTATGACTATTTATTTTTATTTTTATTTAAATATTTTGTTTGTTGTGCTTGCCTTGGAAATTTTATAAAAGCTAGTTCTTAGTTTTGGTTTTTATGAATTTATGTAATTAAATGTCGTTTTCGAGTTGTTAATATATAGAGCTTTTAGTATTTTTATGCTTTTCAAGATATTTTCTGTTGGTTGCCGTTGTTGTAATAAAATAAATTCTAATGGCTTTGAATAAACTGTAGAATCATTTTGTTATATAGTTAAAACCAGTTTTTATTTTATTTGAAAGATCCTTTAGAGTACATGAAGAGAGATTAAAAACTAAATAAAGACTTACCTGGCACTGGTCCACAAACACGTGGAATTATTTCTAAAATAGCTGAACACGATGGATCTTCAAAACATAATTGTCTTGCTAATATGCAATTTAGTATTGCACTTGCAGTCTTTATATGTGAACCTGCGAATAGAAAAAAGAAAAAAATTATGTCAGTAACATAAATAGCTGCTTTCAAACTACAACACCTTTCACATATTATATATGTTCATTAAAAGTTTTATTATGTTGTTACATTAAAATAAAACCACCGCATAACACATACGACATGTAGAATTCTAGACAATAAAGAATGAGTTTTTTTTATAAAAGGGGTTTATATTAGCTGGATGGATATCCTTTATTTAAATTTGCGTAGGACCACCCATGATGATTCAAACCCAAACAACACATTTATATGTATGTTTATGTACGTACGGTTTATGATTAAATCGTCAAAAAAGGCAAACATCTATAAATATGTATGGTAATATTTTTTTATTATTTTTGGAGAGTATTTTTATCATAAAAAACATGAATAGTATGTTGTATGTATATTCCGCAAAACAGGTGTGTTATGCTCAAATATATATTTTTTTTGTTTTTAAGGTCAGAGCCATATATTCTGTCAAAATTTTTTTTTCACCTAACTTTAATGTATGTACTATTCTAAAAATGTGTTATCTTCCTAAGAAGCAATTTGTTATGATACCAATTTAGTAAATATGCGTGCTTTTGCTGTAATATGTTTGGTTAGAGGTGCTTATAGTTTATATCATTCATATAGGCACCCAAAACAAGTAACGTTTAATTAGATTATCGTGATCGAATTAAAGGGGTTAAAAAATTTAGCTCATTGTGGATCTTTGGCTCTCTTTGGCTTTACAGTTAAAGTTTGATAATCTTAAGAATAATGTCCTCGCCGCGATTTTTTCTCTCTTTTTATAGGTAAATTTTGTACCCGCCAAAATAAAGTTAAATTGGTGGAACGAAATCATTGGTTTACAAATCAGCGATCGCCACATCATCCGAATTTGTGTACAAAATTATACCTATCACTTAACTACTAAAGATGATATCTATCTTTCAAATATGGTACTAATTAAAACCAAAAGTTCGGTATACTCATCAGGTAGCTCTAGCTACCCTACGACCAAACTACAAAAATAAAATTATTATAATTTTTTTTTTTATTCAAAAAATGTTTACAATGACTAATATTAACATATACCTATTTCTTAATTAAGATTCTTAACCTAGGTTTTATCATCTATGACTCTAAGCTATTGTTATTTATTTTCTTTAAATTCTCTTAGATTGATTTAACTACATGTGTACAAGCTTAAAATTACCAAAGTGTCAGGTGAGATTAGATCCCCGCGAGTTCCACGTCCCATGAATGAAGGATTTTGCGGAGGAATTCTGCCTCAGAGTGCTCAGAGTTCCACGAACTTTGCCTGGATACGCCGGCCAAAGTTGTAGAGAGTTTCGAGGTTTGCGCCCTCCTCAAGTTTGGATGAAGGGGTACATTTAAAGGACGGAGGTTTCGACCAATCGTCGAAAGCGAAGCGAAGGGAGTTTGCCTGTATTGAGGAGAGACTTTTCCAATGGGTGTTGTACAAGTCTCCCATCCAAGCAGGGATGGCGTAGGTAAGGATTGGTCTGATGTAGGCTTTATAGAATCTCAACTTGTTTTTAGGGGAGAGACCACTATTTCGGTTGAGGAATCGATAGAGATTATGGCGGGCAGTAAACGCTTTTTACTTTATGTATTTGATTTGAGGCAGCGGTGATAGCTTCCTATCGAGAATGACTCCCAGATATTTGACTTGAGGTTTGAATTCAAGGACGTTACCCTCGAATGAAATGGGATTGGCCTTGTACATTTTGGAGTATCTGTTGTAATGGAAGTGGTTATGTACATGATCACACTTATTTACATACTTATTTGTACATGACCTATTTATATAAAGCCTATTCGTATTGTACATGGCCTACGAATCGGTATTGATACATAGCCTACGATTATGATATTTTTAATAATAAACTTGAGTCTTGTTCTCATACGTGAAGCTATGATGTTTCATTTACTGTATCGTAGTTACGATTCCAATATACAACATCTGGCGGCGAAGCGGTAAACATAATTTTTTTTTTTTTGTGTTTTGTTGAAACGCACGCGTGTTGGCTATATATATTTTTTTTAAGTGAGAGTAATTTTTTTTTTTGTGAATATTATGGCAAACCAAAGTGCCTTTATTGGTTCAATTGAATGCTTTGATAAATCAAAGTGCGATTTCGAAACGTATATGGAACGATTTTCCGAATTAATTAAGATTAATAAAACAGTAATAACTGCGGAAACCAAGTTACCGTTTTTTCTTACTTCTATTGGTGCGGATGCTTTTATTACTTTAAAAAACCTGTGTACACCTAACTCGTCCGCAGAAAAATCCTATAACGAGTGCGTAGAGTTGCTTAAACAACATTATAATCCAAAAAAATTGGTCGTTTTGGAACGTTTTAAATTTAAGAAACGGGAACAAAAAGCAACAGAAACAATTGGCGATTACATCATGGAATTGAAAAGAATGGCGCGTACATGTGAGTTTGGTACATTTCTAAATGACGCGCTACGGGATCGGTTTATTAGTGGTTTATGTAGTAGTGCTATCCAAAACCGTTTAGTGGAAAGTGATATCTCGTTTGAAAATGCATGTACTAAGGCGTTAAGTATGGAATTAGCTGCGAGTGAAACAAAACATTTTCATACAGAAACGGAAATTTCATATATACAGTTTAATAAGAGAAATCAAGTGAGAAATACAAACGTGAAACAATCGACAACAACAAAGCAAGCTTCAAGTATGAAAGGTTATAAAAATAACGAAAATAATAAAGCGTGTTCGAGGTGTGGCAAAGTACATAACGGGGAAGAATGCCCAGCAATCAAGAGGTCATGTTTCAAGTGCAAGCGAAGGGGTCATACAGCTAAAATGTGTCACGCAAATCGGTCGGTTCATCAGGTTGAAGATGAAATACCGGGTGATAAAAGTTCGGATGATGACGTGTTAGGGTATATTTATCAGATAAACGGCAATAAAACTAAACCGGTGTTTATAGTTTTATCGGTAAATAATATCGACCTTCGTTTTGAAGTGGATACTGGAGCCTGTGGAACCGTTATTTGTGCGTCGACATTTCAGAAGATTTTTGGAGTGTTACCTCTACAGCCACATAATAGTTTGAAAACCGTGAGTGGAGAAACAATAGCGGTTGATGGATTTACAGTAGTCAATGTAAATCATCGAAATAAAAATCATGCATTAGAATTGATTGTAGTGAAAACAGACAAACAATTTGTACCGTTATTGGGGCGTACTTGGTTAAGCGTACTCTTTCCCAAGTGGGAACAACAATTCATGGTGAGCCACGTGGATTGGAAAAGCAACGGCGACAATGACCTTCAAGTACTTGTAGACTCGTACAAGGTCAAATTTCCAAATGTGTTTTCAGAAGAAAATTTGTCAATTAAATTGCACAAAGCATCAATTGAATTGAAAGATAATTGGATGCCGGTGTTCTGCAAGCCGTATACTGTACCATATTCACTCCGATCAAAAGTGGAGGAGGAACTTCGAAAAATGCAAGCTAATGGTACAATATTCCCTGTACATACAAGTGAATGGGCCAGTCCAATTGTTACAACGTTTAAGAAAGACGGCCGTTTACGTATTTGTGTTGACTTTAAAACAACAGTTAATCGGGTTATAAATAACGATTCGTATCCATTACCACAATGTGATGAGATTCTAGCTAGTTTAACGGGAGGTCAAAGATTTACAGTATTGGATTTGTCCGGAGCCTACCAGCAATTGGAGATTGATGAAAAGTCGAAACCATTATTTACAATCAACACGCATTTGGGATTGTTCCGTTTTAACCGTTTAACATATGGTATATCATCGGCTCCTGCTATTTTCCAGCGCACAATGGACCAAATTTTAAACGGAGTGCCTCGAACGTTTTGCTACTTAGATGACGTAATTATAACGGGTTGTACTATGGAAGAATGTGCTGCCAATACGGAAAAGGTCTTGGAGCGTCTTTCGAACTTTAACGTACGAGTAAATTTGAACAAGTGTTTATTCTATCAGCCTAGTGTGGAATATTTAGGTCATGTGATCAACAAAGACGGAGTGCAACCGTGCCCGAAGAAAGTGGTGGCTATCAAAGAAGCGCCAACACCTACCAACATCACCGAGTTGAAATCCTATTTAGGATTGGTCAACTATTATAGAAAATTTGCACCAATGCAAGCAGATGTGTTGACATCACTGTACCGTCTTACTCAAAAAGACGTAGATTTTACATGGGGTGCGGAAAGTCAGCAGGCGTTTGAGTTATCGAAAGCAATTATCTCCGAAAAAAGTTTATTGGTACATTATGACCCTACAAAGCAACTGTTCCTGTCATGTGACGCAAGTTCTACAGTTGTAGGAGCTGTCTTAAGCCAAATGTGCAACAAAGTGGAGCAGCCCGTAATATTTGCTTCAGCAACGTTGTCGGAAGCTGAGCGAAAGTATTCGCAACTGGAAAAAGAGGCGTTAAGTATAATTTTTGGCTTAAAAAAATTTAATAAATTTGTACTTGGCAGGTCCTTTGTAATTTATACTGATCATCAGCCTTTGATTAGTATTTTCAACCCACGGAAAGGCATTTCAATAACAGCTGCATCCAGGTTACATCGTTGGGCCATAATTTTATCGGCATATAACTACTCCATTAGTTATAAACGAGGCCGAGAAAATTCGGTAGCTGACGCGTTGTCGCGTTTAGCGCTGCCATCTACACAAAGTATCGACATTATATCTAGTCTTATCAATCTGTTAATGGATTGTGAGGAATTGCCAATATCAGCGGAAGATGTTGCTAAAAACACTAATTTGGACCCATTAATGTCGAGACTAGTAACAACAATAACTAATGGTTGGTCTAATTCTTGCGAAGACCCTCATTGGAAACCATATTTTGTTCGACGTTTCGAATTGACGGTAGAAAAAGGATGTATTGTTTGGGGTAATCGAGTTGTCATACCGACTGCTCTAAGACATCATGTATTGAAACTTCTACACGAAAACCACCCTGGCATGGTCAAGATGAAACTATTGGCTAGGTCTACGCTATGGTGGCCAGGTCTAAATCAAGAAATCGAGGAATTGGTGCGTGAATGTGAGCCGTGCCAACGCTTCCAAACAAACAACAAAATGGACGAAACATACTTAGGCTGGCCAAAATTACAACGTCCTTGGACCAGACTACACGCCGATTTCTTCTACTTCAATGATACTAAGTTTCTTTTACTGATCGACTCAACATCAAAGTGGATTGATTTGCACGTAATGGAAGCAACAGCAGCAGTGGATGTTATTGACAATCCTTTAGCTATTTTGGTATACCACATCAGTTAGTAACGGACAATGGTCCGCCGTTTTCGTCCGAACGATTTTTAAAGTTTTTAAGGTGTAATGGAATTGAGCCAATGAAGAGTCCACCATATTTACCACAAGCTAACGGAATGGTAGAACGAGCGGTTCAGACAGTAAAGCAAAACTTCAAGAAGTCATGGGGAGATTTAAAATCAACTAAAGCCGATTTGAAGAAACACGTTCAGAATTTCTTGTTTACATACCGCACCACACCGACACCGAGTACTTCAAAAAGTCCGGCGGAATTTCTACTTAAGTATTCGCCTAGAACGTTATTAAGTCAATTGCGACCGAATTACGGAGATTCACAGATTCTATCCGGCCCGAAAAATTTGACGTTTCCCTCAAAAATATTCGAATCTAAAGACCCCGTGTGGGTAAAGCTTAACAAACCATTTTGGGAGTCCGCTACAGTCGAGAAGCCTATCAGTTGGAATCGATATATCATCACGTACGAAGGCAAACTGAGAATAGTACACCAACGACAATTACGGCCACGTGCTTTGCCTGGTGGAACGGGTAACTATTTACAGCCGTCTTCTATGAATTCATCTACAGTACTACACCCCTCAAAGGAGAATGAAAATACAACATCGCAATTGCAACAACCAACCAGTACCAGAAAATCTATACTACCAACTGAAAATTACGCAGTCAACGGAGAAGACAATCCGTCTCTAAGCAATCACGAAGTGGAACTACGACGTTCAGCCAGAATACGAAGACCTCCTGAAAGATTGCACTATTAAACGGTTTTGTTTAAATTTAAGCCTTAAAATTTTGTATAATTATTAAATTTTGAAACTGAATTTTTATTAGAAGAAGGAAAATGTTATGTACATGATCACACTTATTTACATACTTATTTGTACATGACCTATTTATATAAAGCCTATTCGTATTGTACATGGCCTATGAATCGGTATTGATACATAGCCTACGATTATGATATTTTTAATAATAAACTTGAGTCTTGTTCTCATACTTGAAGCTGGTGTTTCATTTACTGTATCGTAGTTACGATTCCAATATACAACAGTTTTTAGGGGAGAGACCACTATTTAGGTTGAGGAATCGATAGAGATTATGGCGGGCATAAACGCTTTTTTCTTTATGTATTTGATTTGAGGCAGCGGTGGTAGCTTCCTATCGAGAATGACTTCCAGATATTTGACTTGAGGTTTGAATTCAAGGACGTTAACCCTCGAATGAAATGGGATTGGTCTTTTACATTTTGGAGTATATGTTGTAATGGAAGTGGATGATTTCGGTTTTACAGGAATTGATTTTAATCTTCCACTTCCTCGCATATTCCGAGTACCTTTCAAGGTATTTGGCGATCCTTTCGCTCGACTTGCGAGCGCTTGTCGACGAAGTAAATATAGCCGTATCGTCGGCGTATATTTGAATTTTTGTTTCCTTATTGTCTGGCCTCGGAATATCGTGGTAGTAGAAAGAGAAGAGGTGTGGGCCAAGTATGGATCCCTGAGCAACCCCCGCAGCTACTGATTTGATACTGGAACCGTGGTTGTTCAACGAGACATAGAATTTCCGGTTTCTAAGGTAGGAATAGGTTAGTTTGATTAGATAGTGGGGGAAGTTGCATTTTATCTTTTTGTAGATTAACCCTTCGTGCCAGACGGTGTCGAAGGCTTTTTCTATGTCAATAAAGGCGACGATGGTCGATCGGCCGAACCGTTTGGAGTTTTTGATGCATTTTTTGAGCCTTAATATAGCTTGCGTTGAAGAGTGTCCAGCACGGAATCCGAATTGTTTTTCAGGAGTGTAGGGTTGGAGCAGTAGAAGTAATCTATTCAGAATGACTATTTCTGTTATTTTGCTAAAACCGTTTAGGAGTGAAATAGGGCGAGTGTTTTCTATTCTGTTGCATGGCTTTCCTGGTTTAGGAATAGGTATGACTTTGCCGATCTTCCAGCAGTCTGGAAAGTAACCAGTGTTTATTATTCCGTTTAGGATATTGGTGAAGTGAGTGACTGCTTTCTCGGGGAGGTTTTTTAGAGCTGTGTTAGGAATATTGTCATCGCCAGGAGCTTTTCCCTTGTTGAGGTGACGAATAATGTTAAAAATTTCGTCTTTATCGACCGTCGTACTGATTGGATCGTACGGTTGGGAGTTAAGAAAATTTGCAATGTTGTTATTGACTAACATCTCGAATTGGGGGTCTTTTAATGCCTCGTTCTGAGTATGTACTTTTTCGTAGTGGGATGCGATTTGTTCAGAAATTTGTTTAGGTTCTATGATAGGATGGGGATCTTGCATAATCTGGGTGATGAATTGAATTTCTTGCCGTTGAGCTTCCTAATTTCGTTAAAAATTTCGGAGGAATTATCGGGCACTTCTTTCAATCTTCTTTTGAAGCTTGCATTTTTCAGTTCTCTGAACCAACAGGAAATCAGCTTCGAAAGCAGATTGATTTCAGTTTTTGAGACGGAACCTGGATATTTATAATGGAGACGGTTCATGCGGTTTCGTTGCTTAATTAGGGATTTGAGCTGGTGTGATAATTTTGCGTTATCCTTACTTTGGGTAAGCGGAATAGTTTTCTCAATGGCAAGCTGGATTGTTTTGGTAAGAGTGGAAGCCCTTTTCTCAATTTCAACAATAGTGACAGGGATCGGGTGCTCATCTGGGAGGTTTTGATAAATATATGGACTTTGAATTTGGCCCAATCGGCTTGGGCGAAGTTCCGGTAGTTCTTTTTTGATTGGAATTGAGTTTTGAACGGGACTGTAAAAAACACCGGAAAGTGGTCGGAACGAAACTCATGTAAAGTTTGGGGATTGTTTGGCAAAGTGATATTCTTGGATAATATCAAGTCGAGTATTGAATTTCCCCTAGGAAAGATTGGGTCACTCGGGACATTTAATTGTAGATTAGAATTTAAGCATAGCTTAAAGAGTGCTAGACCATTCTGGTTGTTGTTTGGGCAGTTCCAGGCTTCGTGTCGGGAGTTGAAATCTCCAGCCAGTATGGTTTGGTTGCCAGAGTTTAGGAGATGTACTATATTTGGTATATTGATCTTCCCAACGTAGGTTGAACAAAACGTAATACATCGATTTGGGGTCCCTACGTTTAGTAAGGTAGCCTCAATGTCGTTTGAGACGAATGTTTGGGCTAGAAAATGAGGGATACCATTCTGCATCAGAATGGCAGTGCCTCCGGTATTATCTTTTGTCCTGTCACACCTAAAGATATTGTACCCCGGGACAAAGAATCTGTGTCGCTGACGGACTAGATTGGGTTTATGACGAGACAACATTTCCATTAGCTCTTTACGTCGGACTAGTGAGACTAGACTGTTGGCGTTCAGATTAATGCAGGTCAGTTGTTCAATCATGGGTTGTTGGGTAGGGCGGCTATGAATCTCATGTAGGCAAAGCGTTTCTGAACTATGTTGGATATGGGGATGCGATCATATTCCGTGAAGAATCGCTCGCACTTGACCTTAAGGTCGAAAAGGTTGGTTCCGAATAGTTCCTCACACTCCTCTAACAGGCGATCGACACTATTCTTGGGAGCAGGAGATGGTTGGGAATTTAATGAATTACTGCCAGTTATACTGGCGTATGAGATACCTTCTCTCCGCAACCCGAGTCCTGATGGGATTCGGGCCGGACCTGGATTACGCAGGTTAATTTAGGAAATAAATCTTTGTCTCACCCGACATTTGTTGTAGTTGGCGGGATGTTGCTCTCCGCAGTTCACACATTCGGCCGGCTTTTGTAATTCCACGAAGTTTCCGCATTTACCAGGCTCGTGGCTCTCTTTACACTTGACACATCTGTAGTAGCAACCACAGTTGGTCGCTGTGTGTCCGAATCTCTGGCAGTTGCGACACTGAGTCACCTGGGCTCGGCCTCTTTTCTTCTCCCAGGTGACTCGGTAATGGCTCATTTCTCTTATCGAAATAAGTTTTTCAATTAACGTGTTCTAGTCGATGATGACTTGAAACAACGGCATTGGTACATTCACTGAAGTACTTTCCGATGTTTTCCTTCGGAAAGTCATCACCGAAACTTTGGCTTCGATACTATACTTATCTTTAAGGGTGAGCTCGATCTCCTCCGGGTTTAGAGATGAGTGGGCTCCGCGCATGACGTATACGAGTCGCTTTTCGTCAGGATGCGTATATGTGTAATACTCTAGATTTTTATCTTTCTCTAGTTCGTCTTTCACTTTCGTCCAGTCTTCCTTGTTTGTAGTGATGATAATGATGGATTTACTGCCACATCTTAAGGACGCTCGACCTCCGGCTGCGGATATAATTTTCCTTGTTTTATCATCAACTTTGTCCGCTACCACGTTGTGAAGGACGATCGGTGGTGGACGTTTCAGTATAGTTTCCTGAATTTCGCTCTTGGTGCTTTTCGCTTCGACACTTGTGAACGATTCGTCCATTGATGTGAGCAATTCTGGTAACACTTGCTTCGTTTTTCTAGCTTTTTTTGATTTCCTCTGGATGTATACAGTATCAGGACAACTTAAATCGTTGTTCCCTGACTCCGCTGGTTCTTCTTCGCCAGATTCGTGTCCGCGTTTGTTCGACGAGCTTGACTCTGAATCTGCTAAAGATACTGGCTCTATGTTTGGTTGGATCGGAGCTCCCTGGACGGCGTTGATTAACTTTTCGATTTGTTCGAATAGTTTGTTCATCCGACTTTCCATTAAGTTCATTCTAGAGTTTGTAACTTTTTTTTCCAATTTTTTAGACATTTTTCCACACTAAGAAAAAAAAAATATTTAATTTGTTTTGTAAAAAACAGATTGGTTTGTACACTTTTTTAAAATTTGCACTTCAAAAAATTTTTACTTTTAACACTTACGTGATTAAGACTCTCTCGATGACTCCCGTAGCTTCTAAGTAGAAGTCAACTTACAAAAATAAAATTCTAACTTTATACATTACGTATGAGGCAAGAACGCATTGACTTAGCGAATTATAAAATTCACCAAATCAAAAACTCAAGGAAAACTCTCATTTCTGTGTATTTTATGCCCACACAAATAATAGAAAGAGAAAGTTTGTCTGTATTAAATCAATAAGATTCTTTCGACTTTTATTTTTAATATATTTTGTCTATAACAAGCCAACTTTGTCTTTCTATTTAAATTCTAATACTAATTTTAATTTCAGGATGGCATATTTAACATTCTCCCCCGTGTAAATGATTCCAGTCATTAACTATTGGTAGTTTGCCTATAGTGGTAATTGGCCTCTTAAATGTTGATGTTGCTGTTTTCACCGTCACAACTTGAACAAGGTTATATTTGCCAGGATGCACCAACTGTATTCTCATTGGCCAATAGGTCGTGGGTACATTTTTTTCGTTTAGGATGACAATATCTCCAACTTTGATGTTATCGTGTTTATGTTGCCATTTGTTTCGCTGATTTAAATTACTCAAGTACTCGAGATGAAACCGCTTCCAAACCAATCTCAGTATAAATTTTTAGCTTGGGTTTGTTGATGTCATCATTCAGAAATAAGCATTCAGGAAGTGTGATCATTGGCTGGCCAATCAGAAAATGCTTCATAGCTTTCATCATCAGTTAGTAGTGCACAAATTGGTCTTGAATTTAAGATTGCTTCAATGGAACATAAAAGTGTTGTCATTTCTTCGAAGGTTAAATTAATGTTTGTTTTGGTCTTGATTAGGTGAATTTTTACGCTTTTGACTGCAACTTCCCAAATTCCACCAAAATGAGGAGCAGGAGGAGGGATGAATTGCCAAGCGATATTGTTCTGTGCATAAAATGATCCAATAATCTCGTTGCACACCACTGGGTTAGTTAAGTTGTCTCTGGTTTTTTCTCAGCTGTCTATGTGCGCCTATGAAGTTACTGCCATTGTCGCTGAATATTATGCTGGGTAATCCTAGTATTGCAGTGAATCTTTTGAAGGTATTTAGAAATGCCGTAGTTGATAATTCATAGACTACTTCAATATGAACTGCTTTGGTAACCAGGCAAACAAAAACTGCAATGAAGCCTTTGTTGGTCTGAACACGTCTTGCTCTTCTCGACAACAGCAACACTGGCTCTTCACAACAACAGCGCTCCTCTGGTAAATTACCCGTCATTTGTTGCGATACGGACGGTTTAACCCTGGCACTGGTGAAACAATTTCTAACTTCCTTGCGTATCATGGTACGACGGTTGATAATCCAATATTATAACCTTATGTGATGAAAAGTTAATGAACATCCGGGGTGCAAATACGATTAATGCCTGTGTTGAACGATTATTTTGCTAAGCAGATGACCAGCAGGTAAAATAACTGGATGTTTTGTTTTATAAGTACATGTTGCGTTCTGCAGTCTTCCGCCAACTCTTAGAACACCAATACTATCAATAAAAGATGCTAGTGACCTCAACTTATTGCTTTTGCTGACATAGAAAAATTTGGTAAGTACATAGACTAAATTCTTCTGAAAACTGTTCATGTTGTACGACTTTTACTAGTATTTCGCCAGCGTTGTTTAATTCTGCCATTGTACGATATGGTGTAAATGGCTTCTGATCCATTTTCTTTATCCCTTTTTTAAATCTCAGGACTTAACTAAGAATTCTAATTAATTTTGAAAAATTTGGTTTCTTATTCTCTCTTTGAACGCAACTTTTGTATCCCATTCGCTTGGATGTTGTTTTGGCCATTCAGTTTGCGTCATTAGCCAGCTTGGACCATGCCACCATTTATCACAGGTCAGCAAAGCAGATGGTGAAATGCCTCGTGAAGCCTTATCCGCGGGGTAAGATTGAGATGGAACGTAATTCCAGCATTCCCGTGGAATTTTCTGTTGTATATATGCGACTCTACGTTACGATTTTGACGATTATGACAACATTACACATACACTACAGATAGTAAAAGAGTGTTTGTATGTTCTTCCAATATGACTCGGTAATAAATGATGCTTGTGACCTACCATGATCCGAGCAGCATGCTTCGCGCCAAAATTATCATCCAAAGTCGTTGTGCATTCTTCAATACTGTTGACGTTAGTCTAAAGCAAGTTAACCTTGTTAGATGTTACCCTTTGATCAGCTTGGTGTAGCATAGTATGATGGCGTCGTCGGCAAATGTTGCAATTTCTAGTCGATTTGCACTTGTCTGCTTTGTGTGATGTGCCCAAGCAATTAAAACACAAACCCTTATTTGTCACAAATAACCTGCGTTCGGGAACTGACAATCCGTTGAATTTCTTACATTTCATCAACAAGGCAGGAACTGGGTCGTGATTCAAAAGTGGCTACGTTGACTATGTTTTTTAAAACAATCTTTTTTGTTATCGTTTGGCATGCTTTCAATGTATTACATTCTGAATTTTAAAACGTCAACAAATTTTCAATTGTTGGGAATTCAATACCGTTCGAATATTTTGCCCATTCGTGGTTTGATTCCATATCAAGCTTCTCCACTAGAATATATATTACCCAAGGGTCACGAGTTAGAGCTTTGGGACCTAACCCTTTGAAACCTCTAATAACTTCATCAACAGAATCATGCATGGTCTTAGATTACTCGTATTTAAATTATTAATCATGGGTTGATCAGTAACGTTTCTAATGAGCTCGGTGATTATAAATCTCTTCTTATTATACCTTTCACATACCATTTCCCATGTTTCGGTATGTGTATATGCAAAGCTATGTGTTTAACTAACGCTGCAGCGTCCCCTTGCAGTAAACCTTTCAGGTATTATAATTTTTTTATTGAATAAAACTTATACAACGTTGATTTTGGTTTTGGTTTGGTTTGTATTTGTGTTATTTTCCCGTGTTAATATTTTGCCGTGAGTTGTAAACTCTTCGAAGGTGAAACAATACCCATTCACTCATGGCGACTTTTGCTGAGTTATATTTGTCAATTGGACGTTTTTCTTGCGCTTTAAATGTAACTTTTTCTCAGGGAAAGTCGTGTGAACTTTGTTTCATTTTTGGCTTGTAATATCATCAGTTGCGCAAACATAGGTGCTTCGAGCCGGAACCTTCGATTCATCAATTTACTCATAAAGATAATAATTCTAGAAAGTGTAATAAACAATAGTGACTTTAAATGGCTCCTGATAACGGAAAAGATCAAAGGGATACCTTGAACGATTAAAAAGATTAGAAGTAAATTTAAAAAAATCACCTAAAGCTCGTTTTACTAAAATCCATCTCAAAACGCGGTTGAATATTATTAAAGAACATTGGATGGAGTACAAGAACCTGTTTTCAGAAATAAATCGTGCTGGCAAATTAGAGGAAATCGACTTAGATGCTTATATAATTGAAGAAGAACAATACATCAGTTTAATGGGTGAAATTTCTGAAATGTTGGAAAAACACATACCACCAGCATCTACAACCATGATGCCAAAATAACACAAAGTCTGACATCAAGTTGCCACACATCAATTTACCTGTATGTTCCGGAGATTATTTAGCATGGACATCATTTGAGACATGTTTAAGACGCTTATTCATGACAATAAACCCATTTCTAATGTAGAAAAGCTGCATTACTTGAAAACGAATTTATCTGGGAAAGCAGAGGAGTTACTTCGAAACATTCAAACCACAGTTGCTAATTATGACAATGCCTGGAAAACTTTGGTAAATCGATACGACAACAAAAGAGTAATTGTTTATCACCATTTTAAATTCTTGATGTCACAGCCAAATTTGCATATCGAGTCATCGACAGATAATAAAAAAAATGTTAGATAAAACTAATGAAACCTTAAGAGCATTAGAAAACCTTAACTTACCAACTCAACATTGTGACGATTGGATCGTTTTTATGGCCGTACAAAAACTAGATTGTGAAAGCTTAAAACAAGCTTCTATCTTGGGAGAATCTGCGATTGTTTCTGCAAGATAGGTTTAGAGTTCTAGAAGCCTTAGAACCACATAAATCGAAGTCAAAACCGGTATATCCGGTAAAACTCATACTCGTTTTTCCTGTTTTAGATTTCGAGGAATGAACGTAGATGATCGGTGGAACTTTGTGAAAGCCAACCAATTATGCTTCAACTGAAGAAGTGGTCATAGTAGCAATAAGTGTTTAAATACGAAAAACTGTTCACGATGCATCCAACGACATCACACATTGGTTCATGAAATAACAAAGAAAACTACATCGGCTGAATTTAAATAAGCTGAAAACTAACAACAACAAAGTAAAGAGGCTACTACTCCAAACGTCAATTTATTGGGCGCCCATGTTACATCACTTATCAAAGTACGGTCGACATTTGGCGCACACATGATGTTTAAGGCCTGTGAAGCTGTGAAGAAGTTAGGTCTTAAAGGAAACCCGAATACGATTCCTATTATGGGAGTTGGCTCTGTAAATACCGGCAAGGCAAATTCTGTGGTGACGCTCAGTATTCAATCTATTTTCAACTCTGACTATAAGTGTTCAACGCACGTACTTGTGCATAAAACAATAACTGCACAACTACCTTCGCATATCTCAAACCTACAACTCGCCAATCCGTTCCATTTCAAATCAAGTGTCATCGACATATTGTTAGGCGTAAAATACAACACTCGGTTGGATATTATCGGGGGAAATTCTTCAAATAAATGACAATCCATCTACTAGCATCATAAACTATCACTCGTGCATTGATATCTCAGAACAATTGAAATCATTTTGGGAGATTGACACACAAAAGATCATTAGAAGGTAAATATATCGTTAAACGTCCGCTTGTTAATTATAGACCCCATGAAATCACTTTTGGCAATTTACGAAATGGAGCGATTGCCACACTATATTGTCAATGGAAAAACGTTTTCGTCAAAACTCATGGACAATTTCATGGACGATTATTTAGTGCAACTGCACATGAAAATCGTCAAAAATCTCCAAACTAACATTAATCGTGCATTCTACATGCCACATCACTCTGTGTTGAAGTAAAGCAGTACCACTACTAAACTTCGGGTGGTATTTGATGTCTCTCGAAAGCCATCAAAGGGTGTCTCATTGAATCAAAAATTAATAACGGGACCAAGGATTCAACCTGAATTCATTTCGATACTCATGAATTGACGCACTTATATAATTGCATTCACGGCAGGCATTAAACAAATGTACCGGTAAATTAAGGTGAACATTGATGACACCGATTTTCAACGTTCAACTTCCGATGAACCAATTACTGATCTTCGCTTAAGCACGTTAACCTATGGGACCGCGAGTGCTCCGTACTTGGCTATCAAAACAGTAATACAATTAGCTCGCGATGACAGGTAAAGATTTCCATTAGCATCTGAAAGTGTACGGTACGAGATGTATGTTGAAGACGTAATGTCTGGTGAAGATTCGATCGAGGCAGCGCTGAAACTACAAACAGAATTGATTAAACTTCTGAAATCTGGTGGATTTGAACTTCGAAAATGGTCATCGAATCATGCTGATATTCAGCCATCTATTCCGAGCGAATTACACGAAAATAAATCAGCATTGGATATCTACAACGATGATTTAACAGTTGGCATTTCTTGGAATCCAACGACCGATGAGTTTAGCTACACCACTTCCATGTCCAATAATGAGGATATAACCAAAAGCGGAATCCTCTCTGAAAAAGAAAATACTGCGGATTAATATGTGATAGTGTTCTGAAAAAAGAGACAACCTTACATTTGGCCACATTCAGCAATAATATGTTCGTAAACAATCAACTGGAAAATGTACTAAAATCACGTTGGAACTTTAGAATGCAAGAAGGCAATGTGCAGCTTTAAAACGCTTCACAGCATCATTAATAAATCAAGAGAACAGAAGTGGACCAATGTGATTACTTTGCGGTACTCCAGAAATTACACGAAATAAAAATAAATGAGAAGCAGAATTATTAATATTGATGTATTGTGACCGGTTAGAAAAGTTAGACAGCAACCATTTGCTAGGCATGAACTGACAATTTAGTTTCTCTAGCTTATGAATAATAATTGAATCCTCAATTTTATCAAAAGCTATTGAAATTACAACATTATTTACATCAAGAAGAGAGAAGCAGTCATAAATCGCTGTTTCAATGAATTTTATTAAATTATAATCAGTACGATTACAAGCAGGTGGAGACATGTTATCTGATGGAAATAACGTCGCGAATGTTTCATACACGGACGCAATATATTTGGCGAACAGATTGCAGATATCAGAGGGCTGACTCGCCAAACAATTTTGGTAAATCATCGGTAAAGGAAACCCAACTGCTTTAATTTTACAATGGAAAAAATTCGAGAATATTCTTGGATTGGACGTCAAATCAACTTTAATCTGCAAAATTTAGTTATTAGAAATCAATTTAAAATTTAAAATTCCTTTCGAGCTACATCAAATCCAAAATAAAACTCCATACCAAGTGTCCTATATATAATGAATGAAACTTGTTACGCTGTTTTTCCAGGCGCAATAGTTTCATATGTACCATGATAATTAAAGGGACATAGTTTTAACATAAGTCTTGAGTACTACATTGAACAATAAAAGTGCTTCAATCAAATTTTTTCCACACCTAAGGAATTTCCAATCAGAGTTAAAAAGTAATTCGTTCTTCATCACATGAAGAAATATCCGAATACATAACATCAGATGAAAACACCAAATCCTATAGCTTTCCTCGACTGTTGCTTATCTATACTAGCAAAGTAATCGGTGGTAGCCAATGCTTTTTGATCATTAGAAGAGAGCGTGAGGACACTATCAACGTCAAACCAAATAATGTCTCGGTTGAAATCACCAATGATCTTGAGTTGTTCATTACAGTACTGACATCTCAACAAATTCAAGATAAACTTCTAAAGTTGATCCACAGGTCACATATACAGGGACCACGAAAATAAAAGAAATATCGGCTTTAATACGTACAGCCATAATGTCGTATATCGGATGAAAAGCTATAACCTCACTCGAAAGTAAATTTTTCATGGCCATCAGCACACCTCCACCTTTAAGGTTGGTATCAAAATTATGTCGGCCTTTTCTAAAGACCACGTAATCTGATAGATATTATTAGTTTTCAGAATTAAAAATTTTTGTAAGCCATATTTCACCAATACACTTAACAATCCTTGTCGGGAACGCCCAACAGAAGCCATTTAGATTTTCTTCGATTACCGTTATAAATAGGGAATATTGTTGGTTGTCTTGAGACTATAAACCGGATCATCCTCTTGTTTAAAACAATATCCCTCAAACCTTGAGGATCTTGATGTCTACAATTAGGTTCAGAAATTTTACGTTTGAGACAACTGCGTTCCGAAAATTCTGATTCTTAAATGGTCTAATATAAATGGCAGTTTGCCAGGTTTCCAAACATAAAGCCTTGCCCTTGAGATCTTCGTTTATCCGCAATTAGTATAGCAACATGATAGACACTTGTTATCAAAGACTTATTAGCCAGAGCTAAAACATGGAATCTGGCAAACTCTGGATAGATGAAGCAATTTTGAATATAATATCTGGCAAGGTATTAGAACCTCGTACTGGTTGTTGATTCCATATGATCAACTGGGTAATAGCTTAGGATATTACCCCAATATTCAGTGGCTGCTGTGATGAATCATTATTTATGGGCTTAGTTGTTGATTCTGCTTGAGTCGTAGTCCGGTCATTTACCACTTCCACATTGCCCCTTTTTAAACGTTCTTTCTGGCGATATGTCGGCTTTATGCTGCTGTCAAAAACGACCTTACCTGCAGGTTATAATTTGTTTAATATTAAACTAATATTTTCCTTCGTCGTCCCAATCTACTTCTGCAAGCACTTCACTATAACCCGCTGTGCAATATTAATTTGCTTATGATTGGGAATGTTAAAAATAACATTAGGTAAAAATATTTTTAAGAAAATTGTATTCTTAATTAGACCTCGATGTTCGGTCCACTTCTGCACAACCCTAATGGTATGCCCTGTTGCAAAAACCCGAGCAGCCGATTTTTTCGTTTAAAGTGGATATATCCTCCTCATCACTATAGCTGATTGGAAATTCATTTTTTTAAATTACACGCAAGCGTGAACTCGTCTCAAGACAACTTATTCCAACCTTCCAACTTAAGCTTAGTCCAACCGAAATCTGAACCCTCAATAAAAAATATAAACCCAAAAACTCAGCTCCATCAATGCAATCGTACCTTTTAAAGAACCCTCAGATAATTATCAAACTGAACGCTTTCCTCATCCCCAGCCAAACTTAAATCTTACCCCAGCTCGAGCCAAACCTCAACCCTCTAATCAACCTAACTCAATACCCAGATCATTCCCAAAATCAGTTCGATTTGAAAACGACATGCGCATAAGAACCTAACTTAATCTAACCAACAACTAAACCCTCAACTCTCAAATTAATTTCTCAACCAAACTACTCATTTAACCCTAATTTAATTTCAACTCTACTCCTATTGAACCCTAACACGATCATAATCTCAACCCGCCACTCAACCCAATATTGAAGTTGAGTATCTAAACCCCTACTTCACCTTAATTAAACCACTGACTCAACTTTAAACTGAACCCCATACTCAATGCTCGATTTTAACTTTAAAACAACTCAGTCAAAAACTGCACGCTTACCTTAACTCATAATCTAACCCCAAATTAAACTCTTGACTCAACGCGAACTCAGCATGAGCTCAGCAATAACTCAAACCTCAACTCAAAATTCAACTCCCAAATCAATTTTCTATTCAGCAAGACCAAAAACTACATCTATACATTAGCTCAACTCAGAACACTCCAAGTTATCTTCCATCACAAATCGTAACAAACCTCCTAAATAAATCCACAAATGAACAAGTAAATTAACCTCACTTTAACCTTAACCCAACTCAAACTCAACAGCAAATCCATCCACAAACTCACCCCTCAACTCAACAACAAACTGATCAAACTCAATGCTCAACTTGAATCCCCAAATCAATATTATCCGAAAAATACGAGTATACATCAGCTAAATTCCCATTCAACATTTAACCCACTCTAAATAATTCCCCTATTGAAGCGCTTTGCTCAAAACCGATCTTACATTTAACTCAATACTGTTCAACTCAATTCCTAAAACATCACAGACCATAAACTGCACACATACATGAATTCAACTAAATCAGAAATTCGACCTCTAAACTCAACCCTAAACTTGGCCCCACACTAAACGCCTACATCAATTCTCACAATATAACCCATTTGTTCATAGGGTCAATTGATCTTCTCGGCCATCTCTTTAGTAAGGCCTTTCATCATTTGATGTCAACAGGTGTTTTTCCATCTACAGATTTGAGAAACAGACCAAATATTGTCGGTTCTATTCCTGCTATGAGTTCCGCTAGTTGACTTAGCTGCGTCAGATGTTGTAAGCACTTTTTAATTCTTGTCCATATTTAACTATTTGCATGCAGAAAAATTCTAACATATAGGCAGAGGCCCCTAATAGGGACGTCGGTATATTATGTGTTTTTTATAAATACTGAGACAGCCCAAAGTTCGATTAAATTAAACGAGCTAAGCTTTCGCTTGTGAAAGTATTCGGACGCATTAGTAAATATATAAAGCCATTTTTATCCCGACTGTGGAATAAACATGACGGAGGGTGCAATTTAATAGAGCCAAGTTGAAAATAATGTCATCGCATGGTTATTAATAGAATCAAAATTCATTCCAGTTAAAACTGTATCATTTCCAATAAATTTAAAAAAATCAACCGTTTCATAAAAGAAGAAAGCGGAAAAGTGTTAACTAACTAATCTATAGGAACTTTAGCACTTCTTTGTGCAAATGGACGTAAGGGCACCTATATCAATTATTTGTTTATTCAAGGTTGAAACGTAAAATTGTTTAAAGGCATTTAGATGATAAAGCAATTAAAATGTTTGCATAGATTCTCGTTAGACTTAAAATGGAAAAAAAACATTAATTACCTGTATTTATATCGTTAGATTTTATCTATATAGCACTTCCTGAATTATAACTAAATAGACAAAACACTACATAAATCATGGCACAATTTAATTGAGCAACCCATTATTACAAAATTTAATTAATCATCGAAATATAGTATACAGCGAAACAAGCAGCCAACGAACGTGAACCGCAGAAATCTAAACGTTTTTCACAACAAACATTAATAGTTGGTATTAAAATTTTAGTCACGAATATTAATTTTTCAAACCAAAAATTAAATTTATTATTTCATAATTTGAAATTATTAATGATGGCTTATATGTATAACATAGAAAAACGATCGTTTCATGTGGCTTTGACTCCAACAATTACTATACCTTGTATAAACAAAGCTATATGCGAACGATAAATTACAAAAAAATATTTAAATACATTTTGTTCAATAAAAATTTTCATTTAACTTCTTATTATTTATTAAATTAATTTTCATTTTTCAAAACTAGCTTCAATTTATATTTTATATACTTCACAGCTGGAATAAATTATATTAGAGCTCTATATAAATATGGAAAGATAGATAGATAGATTCATTGACTTCAAGTTACAATATATGTCTGTAAATGGATATATAGCGTGGGTGAAGTTGGAAAATACTCCACATTTTATTTATTACATTTTATATTATGGTACTCAATGGATAGCCAAAAATCTTACCAATTTGTAATGTTTTGATAACGAATACGAAAAATTGTTGTTAATAATGACTAAGAGTTTTTATTTTTTGTTTCCAGTAAATTTTCTACTGCTGCTAAAAGTTGTAAAAATATTGAAAAATTATGTCTATGTGTGCTCACTAGTATATCGCAAAGAAGTGTTTTCGTTATTAAGAAATAAAATAACAAGTGTGATGATAAGAGCATAAACAACTTACAACCTTGTTTCTAGTTTATTTTCCCATTAGAATTTTCCATTTTTTTTTTTTTTGCAGTTTAATTTTAAATTGAGTTTTTAACAAGTTTGTTGAAAAATATGTGAACGTCGTCGCTCCAGTTGTATTTTACGCATTTGGGCTTGGTTGAATGGGCTATGTTTAAAGTTAAACAAATGCTATTTGTGTGAAAAGCAGGTAATTTTTTGAAATGTTAGGTAAATATTACCAAACTAGCTAATTTAAACATTTTTAATTTTTTATGTCTGTCAGAATTTTAAATGTTTTCATCGCGATTTCTAAACTTTTAGAATGGTGTCTGGAAATTTTGTATTTTTTGGTCAATGAAACAAATTAATCCCTTGTTCCTTTGTCGGAGCCACCAAACTAGGTACTTAAATTTAACGGTTCATTAGATTTCGATTGGATCCTAACTTTTTATTGAAGTTTGTTCTAAAAAAAAATGGTCTATGGTCAGATATTTTTCGGAAAGATGAAGCTTTGTTACCAAATCCATTAAAAATTCAATGTTGCAATGTTTAGTCTTTAACTCAATATAAAGAAAATTACATAGAGCTTAAAAGCTTAAATTTTAAGTATACTCAGCTTGTCATGAACTCAAAATTTAAGCTTTTAAGCTCTACATAATTTTCTGTAACTGTAGCAAACAACGATTAATTAAATATACTACGATGATATTTTGTTGTTGTCAAAATAGTAATTGATACATTGTTGTAGTCAAATCTAATAAAATTTAAAATATTTTTGATTTTGAAGGTTGACCATTATTCTTAAGCTCCAAAAACCTAACAAGTGTAACAGTGACAAAAATTCTTGAATATAATTCAATGACAGTAGTTAATCTAAATGTATTCTCTTCCTGCATGTAATTCATTGTCTATAATAATTAGTCGTGTATTTCTCTACTGAAATAATAATATTTTACGAATTTATCAACATCGCGATTCGTTTTATTAGTTGTATAAGTGGAAACGTAGCACTGAAGTTTGCTCGTATAAAAAACAAACATAAAAGCATTTAATTCGCTCGCCATTTTAGGTATATATTGCTTATTTATTGCTACGGAAATGATTAAATGTTCAACTGTTGTAAAGTGGTTTACGAAGTTTCCTGATGAAAATTCTAACCTTGAAGACAATCCACGATCAATTCCTGAAAAACAGTTTTAAAATGAAAAACTTTAAGCTTTACTTGATGAAAACCCATGTCAAACTGAACAAGCACCTCGAAAACAGTTAGGAGTTACTCAACAAAGAAGGAAAATGGGTTACTCAAGAGCTAACCGAAGAGAACAAAAATCGCAGAGTCGATATTTGTTTAAATTTGCTTTTTCGCTTCAAAAAAAAAAAATAATTTTTTGCTCAAAATCATTACTGGAGACGAAAAGTGGATGTATACGATAGTACTAGATGAAGAAAAACATGGGTTGTTTAAGGTCAGCCAACTTCACCCGTTGCAAAGCCCAATAATTATAATAATAAAATGTTATTGTGTGCCTGGTGCGAATGGAAAATAATCAAATACTACGAACTTCTTGAACCTGATCAAACTATCACGACTGAACGTTTTCAAGCTCAACTAAACAAATTGGCTGATGCATTAGAGGGTAAACTATTCACAGGCCAATGAACACAACACTATTCGCAGGCCAATGAAGCAACCAGGGAAGTGATCTTCAACTTGGGCTGGGAATATCTTTTCTTCAGATGATTTACGATACCCGACTTTCGGCTTGTGCCGATAAACTTCATCTTCGTGAATAACAGCTATCATTATATGCCCATTGAATAATGTAATATTAACAAAATAAATTCTCTTCCTGCATGAAATTAATTGACTGTGGTAACCAATCAAATGTTTCTTAGCTCAATTGATATTATTTTATGAAATTATCGTTAGCGCGAGTCATCTCAAATGTCGTTTAGGGTTTACGATATGTTTTAATATTTTTATTGGGTTGTTAAAGAAGTTTTAGAGTAAATTTGATTAAATATATTCTCTTCCTGCATGTAATACATTGACGGTGGTAACAAACAGTACTACTATTTTACGAATTTGCCGTGATGTGATTTGTTTTATATTTTTTATTGGTTTGTTAAAGAAGTTTTTAACTAAATATTTTCTCTTCCTGTATGCAAATCACTAGGTGTGATAAACAATCTTGCGTTTCTTTGCTCCAGTAATAATATTTTACCAATTTATTATTATTCTGAGCCGTGTTAAATGTTTATTGTTGTTCCGATTTGTTTAAATTTTTTGTTGGGCTATTACAGAAGTTTTCGAGTAAATGTAACCAAATATTTTCTCTTCTTGCATGTAATACAATGATCTCGGTTGCTAATCGTGCGTTTCTATGCTAAAATAATTATATTTTACGAAGTTATCATATTCTGATTTATTTTAAACTTTTTATTCGTTTGTTGCAAATGTTTTTAATTAAATGTTTTCCCTTCCTGCATGCAAACCATTGAGTGTGATAAACAATCGTACATTCCTTTGCTCAAATAATAACATTTAACCAATTTGTTGTCATTCCGAGTCTAGTTAAACGTCTTTTTTTACTTTCGATTTGTTTTAAATTTTTGGGTTGTTAAAAAAGTTTTACGGTAAATTTATTCAAATCTATTAATCTTGTAAATTTATACTCTCTTCGTGCATGTAATTCCTTGATTGTGAAAATTCAATATGCTTAAATAATAATATTTTACGAATTTGAAGGTTATCAGATTTCGTTTTAAATTTTTTATTGGGTTAATTAATTTTTATAGTACGAGTAAATTCAAAATTTTTATATTAACAAACATTAGTTACTTCCGGCATGTAATATATTCCATGAGGTAACCAATCGCACATTTTTCTGCTCAACAATAATATTTTACGAATTTATCGTTATCGCGATCCATCTTAAATCGGATTTAGAATTTAGGATGTGTTTTAATATTTTTATTGGTTTGTTAAAGAAGTGTTAGAGTCAATTTATTATTTTCCTGCATGTAATTCATTGTCTGTGAAATCGAATCGGGCGTTTCTTTGCTCAAATAATAATATTTTACAAAAGTTATTTTTATTCCGAGTAGTGTCAAAAGACTTTTGTTGATTCCTGAATTATAAATAATTTATTCCGCTATTAAAGAAGTTTTTAAGAAAATCTTTTAAATCTCTTCCTGCATGTAACACATTTACTGTGGTAACTAGTTGTGCATTTCTATGCTAAAGTCATAAATCTTACGAATTTGTTTTAAATTTTTTATTGGTTTGTTGCAAAAGATTTTAACTAAAAGTTTTCTCTTCCTGCATTCAAATCATTGATAGTGATAACCAAACGTGCGTTTTCTTACGTAAATTTTTTGTTGGAATATTAAAGAAGTTTTACAGTAAATATATTTTCTCTTCCTGCAAGTAATAGTCTACCTGCTTTCTATGATAAAATAATAATATTTTAAGAAGTTATCGTAAAGTGATTTGTTTTCTACTTTTATTCGTTTTTTGCAGAAATTTTTAACTAAATGTTTTCTCTTCCTGCATAAAAATCATTGAGAGTGACACACAGTCAGGCGTTTCTTTGCTCCTTGCAATAATAATATTTTATCAATTTATTGTTATTCCGATTCGTGTTACATATCTTTTTCTGTTTCTTATTTGTTTTAAATATTTTATTGGAAAGTTAAACAATTTTTTAGAGTAAAGTTAACTATGCATCTATTCTATTCCCACATGTCAAGTAATAATATTTCACGAATTTATCGTTATCCCGAGTCGCCTCAAATATCATTTATGGTTAACGATGTGTTTTAATATTTACAGTGGGTTGTTAAATAAGTTTAAGAGCAAATTTAACTTAATATATTCTCTTCCTGCATATAATACATTCACGGTGGTAACTAATCGTGCGTTTTCTGCTCAAATTATAATATTTTACAAAATTATTGTTATCGCGGGTTGTCTTAAATCTCATTTAGAATTTACGATGTGTTTTAATTTTTTAATTGGTTTGTTAAAGAAGTTTTAGGGTCAATTTAACTAAATTTATTCCTTTCCTGCATGTAATACATCGTCTGCGAAAACGAATCGTGCGTTTCTTTGCTCAAATAGTAATATTTTACAAAATTTATTTTTATTTCGAGCAGTGTTAAACGTCTTTTGTTGTTTCCGATTGGTTTAAATTTTTTGTTGGGCTGTTACAGAAGTTTTAGAGTAAATTTAACTAAATATTTTCACTTCCTGCATGTAATACAATGGTTGCGGTTACCAATTGTGCATTTATATGCTAAAATAATCATATTTTACGAAGTGTTCCCAATCAGATTTATTTTAAACCTTTTGTTCAAATCAGCTGCTACCTGTGCAGCTAGATTGAAGCTCGCGAATCAATACAGTCATGATGACCATATGGGTCACCTGGACATTTTGAATGAACTTCCAGACCTGAATATGTTCTTTAGTGTCCCGGACGTTATGCCGAAAGAACTCTGCTTTGGCAGGAATTTCGTGGTAACAATCCCCGATAGAACAGACTGGGATACTGGGTTACCGCAGATGGAACCTAACAGCCTAGTCTGGTACACTGATGGATCAAAAATGGATAGTGGAGTCGGCATTGGTGTCTTTGGACCCAATCACAAAATATCGAAATCACTGGGTACTTACCCCAGTGTTTTCTAGCCGAAATTCACGCCATCGAAATCTGCGCCTCTATTATTATGACCAAAGGTCTTAAAGGCGCATCCATCCACATTTTGTCTGACAGCCAAGCAGCACTGAAAGCATTGGCTTCTAACTGCTTGGTTTCCAAGTCGGTTCAAAGTTGTTATTAACTGCTACAATCTCTCTCTTGTCAAAACAAAGTAAGGTTGTGGTGGGTGCCTGGTCACATGGGCATCACTGGAAATGAGATAGCCGACGAACTTGCACGGGCAGGCTCGTCGACTACACTCATTGGCCCTGAGCCTTTTTGTGGTATCCCGTGGGCTTCTGCAACCTACACAATCAGTAAATAGGAAAAAATACAGTGCTTGACTTATTGGAACTGTATTCCCGGCCTTAGACAAGCCAAATCTTTGATCAGACCATTTCACCACAAAAATTTGGCGATCAATTTCAGCAAAGGAAATATTAGGAAACTTGTGAGTTTTCTCTCAGGTCACTGTAACCTGAGATATCATTTGAACAAAATGAACCTGTCCACAGAGACGGAGTGCCGACTCTGTTTGGAAGAGACAGAAACCGCAGAACACATACTATGTGAGTGTGTTGCTCTGTGCACACGGAGGTGGATTCATTTTGAAGAGAGGTATCTGACCCCGGAGAAATGTAAATTGGCCTCTATAAATAGCATTCTCGCCTTTATTAGAGAGGTGGAGAAGCTCCTGGAGTAACAGTACCCAACAGCACAAAAGATCTTTTAGGTCGTAGTGCTAGCCGCTTTTGGGCAGGGACGAAAAAAAAAAAAAAAAAAAAAAAAAAAAAACCTTTTGTTCGTTTGTTGCAGATGTTTTTAACGAAATGGTTTTTCTTTTTGCATGCAAACCATTGAATGTGAAAAACAATCGTGCATTTCTGTGCTAAAATAATAACATTAAACCAAATTGTTGTCATTCCGAGTCTAGTTAAACGTCTTTTTTTGCTTTCGATTTGTTTTAAATTTTTTGTTGGGTAGTTAAAAATATTGTACGGTAAATTTAATTAAATCTATTAATTTAGTGAATTAATACTCTCTTCCTGCATGTAATTCTTTGATTGTGAGAATTTATTATGCTTAAATAATAATATTTTACGATTTTGAAGGTTATCAGATTTCATTTTAAATTTTTTATTGGGTTATAAAAATTTTATAGTAAATTCAAAATTTGTATATTAACAAAATTTATTCTCTTCCTGCATGTAATATATTCTCTGGGGTAATCAATCGTGCATTTTTCTGCTTAAATAGTAATATTTTAAGAATTTATCGTTATCGCGAGTCGTGTTAAATCTCATATAGAATTTACGATGTGTTTTAATATTTTAATTGGTTTGTTAAAGAAGTGTTAGAGTCAACTTAATTAAATTTATTCTTTTCCCGCATGTAATTCATTGTCTGTGAAAACGAATCGTGCGTTTCTTTGCTCAAATGACAATATATTACAAAATTTATTTTTTGATTCCGAGTAGTGTTAAAAGACTTTTGTTGTTCCCGATTTGTTTTAAATATTTTATTCCGCTGTTAAAGAAGTTTTGGAGTAAATCTTTTAAATCTCTTCCTGCATGTAACACATTTACTGTGGTAACTAATTGTGCATTTCTATGCTAAAGTAATAATATTTTATAAATTTTTCGTGGTGTGATTTATTTTAAATTTTTTATTGGTTTGTTGCAAAAGATTTAAACTAAAAGTTTTCTCTTGCTGCATTCAAATTATTAGGTGTGGCAACCAAACGTGCGTTTCCTTGCTTCAATTATTATATTTTACCAATTTATTGTTGTTCTGAGCCGCAATAAATGTCTTTTGTTGTTTCCGATTTGTTTAAATTTTTTGTTGGACTATTAAAGAAGTTTTACTGTAAATTTAACAAAATATTTTCTCTTCCTGCATGTAATATATTGATTGTGGTTACCAATCGTGCGTTTCTATGCTAAAATAATAATGTTATAAGAAGTTATCGTAAAGTGATTTATTTTCAACTTTTTAGTCGTTTTTTGCAGAAGTTTTTAACTAAATGTTTTCTCTTCCTGCAAACAGATCATTAAGAATGATAAACAATCTTACTTTTTTTTTGCTCCATTAATAATATTTTATCAATTTTTTGTTATTCCGATTCGTGTTACATGTATTTTTTTGTTTCTTATTTGTTTATAATATTTTATTAAGAAAGTAAAACAATGTTTAAAGTAAATTTAATTAAATCTATTCTATTCCTAAAAGTAACACATTATCTGTGGTAAGAAATTGTACGTTTTCTGCTTAAATAATAATATTTCACAAATTTATCGTTATCCCGAGTCGCTTCAAATATCATTTGGGGTTAACGATGTGTTTTAATATTTATAGTTGGCTGTTAAATAAGTTTTAGAGTAAGTTTTACTTAATATATTCTCTTCCTGCTTATAATACATTGACTGTGGTAACTATTCGTGCGTTTTCTGCTTAAATAATAATATGTCTTGGATCTATCGTTATCCCAAATACTCTCAAATATCATTTAGTGTCAACGATGTTTTTTTAATATTTATAGTGGGTTGTTTAATAAGTTCTAGTGTAAATTTAACTTAATATATTCTTTTCCTACATGTAATACATTGACTTTGGTAATCAGTAGTACATTTTTTTTGCTTAAATAGTAATATTTAAGCAAAAAAATGTAATACTGATTACCACCGTAGAGCTGTGAGTCGTCTTAAATCGCATTTAGAATCTGCGATGTGTTTTAATATTTTTATTGGTTTGTTAAAGAAGCGTTAGAGTAAATTTAACTAAATTTATTCTTTTCTTGCTTGTTATTAATTGTCTGTGAAAATGAATCGTGTGTTTTTTGCTCAAATAATAATATTTTACAAAATTAATTTTGTTATTCCGAGTAGTGTTAAACGTCTTTTTTTGTTTCCGATTTGTTTTAAATTATTTATTCCGCTGTTAAAGAAGTTTTAGAATAAATCTTTTAAATGTTTTCCTGCAAGCATTTACTGTGGTAACCAATTGTGCATTTCTATGCTAAAGTAATAATATTTTACGAATATATCGTGATGTGATTTATTTTAAGTTTTTTATTGCTTTGTTGCAGAAGATTTTAACTAAAAGTTTTCTCGTTGTTCTAAACCGCAATAAATGTCTTTTGTTGTTTCCGATTTTTTTAAATTTGTTGGACTATTAAAGAAGTTTTACAGTAAATTTAACAAAATATTTTCTCTTCCTGCATGTAATACATTGATTGTGGTTACCAATCGTGCGTTTCTATTCTAAAATATAAATATTTTAAGAAGTTATCGTAAAGTGATTTGTTTTTAACTTTTTATTCGTTTTTTGTAGAAGTTTTTAACTAAATGTTTACTCTTCCTGCATACAAATCATTGAGAGTGATAAACAACCTTATGTTTCTTTGCTCCAATAATAATATTTTATCAATTTATTGTTATTCCGATTCGTGTTACATTTCTTTTTGTGTTTCTTATTTGTTTTAAATATTTTATTGAGAAGGTAAAAAATTGTTTAGAGTAAAGTTAACCAAATCTATTCTATTCCTACAGTGCGGTAAGAAATCGTGCGTTTTCTGCTCAAATAATAATATTTTAAGAAGTTATCATTATCGCGAGTCGTTCTTAATCTCATTTAGAATTTACGATGTGTTTTAATATTTTTATTGGTTTGTTAAAGAAGTTTTAGAGTCAATTTAACTAAATTTATTCCTTTCCTGCATGTAATTCATTGTCTGTGAAAACGAATCGTGCGTTTCTTTGCTCAAATAGTAATATTTTACAAAATTTATTTTTATTTCGAGCAGTGTTAAATGTCTTTTGTTGTTTCCGATTTGCTTAAATTTTTTGTTGGGCTGTTACAGAAGTTTTAGAGTAAATTTAACTAAATTTTTTCTCTTCCTGCATGTACTACAATGGTTGTGGTTACCAATTGAGCGTTTATATGCTAAAATAATCATATTTTACGAAGTATTCCCAATCAAGCTTATTTTGAACCTTTTATTCGTTTGTTGCAGAAGTTTTTAACTAAATGTTTTTTCTTCTTGCATTCAAACCATTGAGTGTGATAAACAATCGTGCATTTATTTGCTCAAATAATAACATTAAACCAATTTTTTCTTATTCAGAGTCTAGTTAAGTGTCTTTTTTTGCTTTCGATTTGTTTTAAATTTTTTGTTAGGTTGTTAAAAAGTTTTACGGTAAATTGAATTAAATCTATTAATAAAGTAAATTTATGCTGCATGTAATTCTTTGATTGTGAGAAATAACTGCTTAAATAATAATATTTTACGAATTTAAACTTTTTGAGGTTTCGTTTTAAATTTGTTATTGGGTTACTAAAATTTTATAGTTAATTCAAAATTTTTATATTAACAAAATTTATTCTCTTCCTGCATGTAATATATTCTCTGGGGTAACCAATCGTGTATTTTTCTGCTCAAATAATAATATTCTACGAATTTATCGTGAAGGGGGTTTGTTTTAAATTTTTTATTGTTTGGTTCAAAGTTTAACTAAATATTTTCTCTTTCTGCATAGAAATGATTGAGTGTTGTAACCAATCGTTCCAATACTCATTTTAATGTTTTCAAACAATTTTTTTAACGATAGTTATAGTATAAACTGCAAAAATATTTAATGATATAAGGTTTCAATTTTGTAACATTTTATTTCATTATATTACTAAATAATGAACAAATTATGCCGCAAGGAGAGCGAGAATACAAATTAATGGAAATAAACTATTCAGCGTAAAAACGAAATTCGCGATAACTAAAATTTCAGTAAGTTTCATTTGTAGGCCAGAATCAAAACCAAAAAATTTAAAATTGTTGACGCTCCACTTAGAACGCGTTGTGGTCGAGTTCCAAAATAAAATTGTCCCTTTTTCAGAATTTACGAACTAGTCTGAATTACTTTTAGATAAGGAAAATTTTTAATTTTAAAAAATTCAGAACGTATTTTGGGTCGGTCTCAAAATTAAATTTACCCCTTTCCGGAATAAGTTGAAGGCGGATAAAACAATGAAGTACGTGGAAATTTTGTTTGGATACTTTGCAGATACTTTAAGCAAGACTTAAAATCTTATCACCAGGCACAAGAGGAACATTTGTTAGAAGTGTGTTCTTAGTAAGCGATGAAATAAAAAACGATAGTATAGCTCACGTTAAGTATTTTCCGCAGGTCGAACCGCACTTTACGCATAAAACGACAAGCAAACTGTAAATACTTGAAGAAAACTAAGAAAGAATATTTTGCGCTAAAATATTTATGCTATACAATGAATTGTATGCTGAAAAACCTGGGTTACTAAGAGCTGATATTCGTCAATATCGTGACATATTCAATTCGGTATTCAATATTTGATGTTTCGTACCATAGTTGGATCAGTATTGTTTTTACCAACTTCAACGAACGCGAGAAGGAAGCAACTAAGGCACAACATGCGAAATATTTGGCGCTTAAAATGGAAAGCAGAAGGCTTAATAATGAAGACATGTAGCATCCGATTGAGAGTACTGAAAATAAATTTTCCAACATTCAATTTACTATTTTCAAAATGGGCGCAAAGGAAGCAACATGTTACGTATGTGAAAAATCACATTTTGCGTTGTGAAAACGAAGTGGCTAATTGCTAGTATCATTTCTTAAATTTAGAGCATGCAAAGGGATTTGATTATGCCAAAAATTCATTTTATCCCATATATATTTTGTGAATAATGATCGTGACGTATATTTTGTCGCTACTCCTACCATTGTAAAATCTAAACTATTAAGGGAACATTATAAGCGAATTAATTATAGTCTTATCGTGGCACCTAAATTTGTACTTGAAATAAAAGCGCTGGAAAGAAGAGAAAGCCGTAATGCATAATTTTGTTAAATAAATTATTAGCCGCACAAATTAATTTCATATAAAACATATCATCCTGAACATTTCCGTTTACAACCCAATTTCGCGCATAACAGCAATAAACCAAATTTATTATTAATGCGACATAATCTACATGCAAATAACAAAAAAAAACATTTAAAGCCTTTTAATACTGTGTTCTCTTTATTAATTTTTGTCGCTGTTAGAATTTATACACAAAATACTAAACAAAATAGAAAATTAAAAATGGAAAAATGGTACATCCCCACCTCTGAATATGTAGCTCTGTATATTTGAATATTCATATAGATGACAAAACAAATAATCACAAATTTATTGTAACCATTTTAATAGCAAGCGATGAGACAACAACATACATAAACTCATATACAATAGTAAATTTGTTGTACAAGCTTTCTGTAATGTATGTATATAGCGCGCGTATAATATTGAAAATTTGTATTTTATATAAAACGGTTAATACACCCTCGCGGTAGCTATCAAATTATTATTAGAAGTATACAAACATCGCTAATTTTAGAAAACAATTATTTATAAATAAGCCACCCCTCAACAAATCTGTTTTCACATACAAAGAGGCACCCACAAAAAATACACTTAGAAAGGTGTAAATTAATATTTAATCCTATTTGAAATATGAGACAGAGATTATACTTGTGTACATATTTTTCACGGAAGGGGTGGTGAAAATATATTTTTAACGGGTGCTTATTAGGCAATATACACATGTTATACTACATAATAATCGTAAACATACCGTACACGAAATTATATCTCTATAAAATATGTAAACGTACATACAACGTATAATCAAATTAAATATTCGGTATAGGTATACCGGCAGGTAGCATCGTACCGTACGTAATTAATTGCTTGTGTTAAAATCATTTTCATGTACATACACACATTAAGTATCCTACGTAATCCTTTGATGTTATGTACATATACATATAAATATTGGATTGTCCAAGAGTTTAACGATGGAAATTAATTTAAATTTGTATACACTCTCTCAAGAATCATTTTACGCTTTTTAATTTTGTAATCTCCTTTGACATACATACGTATCTGTGCCTTAATAATTTTGTTGTGTGTACTGAAACTAAACGATTTTTTTTAAATTTCCTACTCTACAGTTTTAATTTGTGCATAAAATCTTGTAACTTAACTTTCATCGACATCTCATGATGAAAGTTTTTTGTATATACATAATTATGTGAGTTGAAAAGTTAATTAATTTTCTCAGCATACAGCAATAACAACCAAAAACTTAAGTTTAAGTATCATCAATTCCAAACTTTTCATGGAATAAAAAAAGTTTTGTCCGGAACATACAAAATTTTTGTTTTTTTTAGTTTTTTCAGATCTGGATAGTCTTTTACATTTGATAAGATATTAATTTTTTTTTTTTTTTTTTTTTTGTAAAACTAAGAAAACTTTTACTTTTTTTTGTTGTTGTTTTGTATACTGTACTAGTCTTATGGGTTTGAGGATATATACATATATTCTGCTGTACAAAAAATAAACAAAAATAAAAATCAGGAAATAAAAGTTATTGATTTCATTAAGTTTTTTTGCTTTCGTATCTCGCTTAAGATATTGTTGTCTAACTTGTAAGCAAACATAAATCTGAATTCCCATATCTAAATGTCACACAAAATGTGTTAAAGTCTGATGTTTAAATCATATATTTTGTGTATGTGTGTGTTGTTCATCGTTTTTAATTTATCGTGTGTTTTCAAGAGATTATTACAGAATGTGTTTTGAGAGGGCGGGGGAACGCTTTTTTGCAGTTACTTAAAGTGTGTCGATTATAAAGCATGTTAGATAATGTTTATTTTTATATAGAAAGAAAGTGATATGATAAAAATTTCAAATAAACAAAATCCTTAATACATAAAAATGTGTGTTTAATGATGAAATTCGATTTTGTTGATTTAGAACCAACAAAATAAATCTGTAAGAATGGTTTGGGTGATAAGTGTAAGCTCCTTCAAAACGAATGATTGTAATAAATACATTTTTAATACAGTGGATTACAGGTAACTGTTTATTTGGTCCCAATGTTGCAGAACCCAAATCCAATCGAGAAAGCGAACCATAATTGCCACCAGGATACTGTTAGTAATCAGGATAAATGAATTGAACATTTAAAATTTGTCTAAATTTTGTATATCAAACTCCTCGAAATTGGTCCCGCTATTTAATTGGGGAAACATGATCCTGTCTTGATTTGTCCTAATTCACCGGAATTTACAGTATATATAGAAATATTTATTAATATTTAGACTTTTAGTTTGAAAAGTCCTCTGATCAGCAAAGTGCACCTATACATCTTTGACTGAATCTAATGAGACCGGCCTTCTCTAAGCTCACTGCAACCTTTTGTTCTACCAGGTAAAATAGTTCATACCTATTTTGTGTCTTATAAAATGTTTAGTGGCGGGAAATAATTAGTGAAAAATCCGATTTGTCTTACGTATAAAATCATCGTTGTTTAAACCAATCAATGAATATAAAACATTATATTTTGTTACCGCAACAGTTCTTCTCGCCAAATTACTTATATTTTGATCAAATGCTCACTTAAAACACTCTTCATCTCGACTAAATTTAAAGCAAAAGTAAGCTTCTTAGCTCTTGCAAAAATATTATCCCTGAAAATTTGCGATTCTGTTGAATTTCCAAATTAATTGTTGTCCAAATTAAAGCCTCTGAGCAGTTATAATTTTAGTGCAAAGTAAAAAAAGTTGTTTGGCATTGTGTCATTTGAATACATATACGGTTCCTGTAAAGCTTTTAGCAGCGATTTTGTTGCCTCTTCTGCAAACGACTGAAAACAATCGTATAACCTAATAAATCATTTACAAAATTAACCTGCTGGAGGGGAAATATTTCAGTGTGACAACTAAACAAAAGGAACGTCTTGCTTTAAATACATAGGGTAAAATATAAAGAGCTAAAACCTCATGAGATCAGCAGAACTTCGGTCTTGAAAATTAATTCAACTCCCAATAAATCTTTAACTGAACCTCTTAAGTGAATCTTCAGCTCAACCTCCAACTCAATTTACATCTCAATACCCTAACTCTGCTCAACTCAATTAAATTCGATTCGAAAACTACATGCATGTATGAACTTAACTCAATCTAACCTCCCAATCACTCAAATTCAACCTAATTTAAAATTAAAGCCCATTTCACTATCATAAAATAATAGCAACATACAATCATACCAGCATACGTAACGTCTTACCATCATAGCCTTAAACAATTTCATCAAATCATTATTCCATTTTACCATCATACCATCATGACACTATACAAGATTCCACGATAATAATTTACATAAGAAGCAGCACCCGATTTAAAAACAGGAATATTAAACGAGGTCTTATGGTGCAATCAACAAGTGCATTATTCATGCCCAGTTGCACCCTATTGTTGAATGAGTTAATCGATCAAACAAAAATATAAAAATTCAAATCTTTAAAAGGAATGACAAAAACGAATGAGAGATTGTTATGGACATAACATACAATGTGTTCCAGTATGCCATATCGCTTGCTACAATGGATAGAATGACGGAAATTAAATTCTTGCTTGTTCAGTATTTCTCTCTAATTGTATTATGTATATTTGACTCATTTATTTAGAATAAGAAATAAATATTGTATAACTTATGTATGTATCTCTATCATCATCGCAATAATGATAATGGATAAACAATAAAGGTATGAATTAAAAAAAAACGAAAAAAGATCATTATTGCGGTGACCATCTTATGGAAATTATATACACGCCAAATTTTGTATATTTTATATATTTTTATAAATTGTGAAAATATAAAATAAAAACTTATAATTGAAATAAAATAAAATTATTATTATTTATTATTATAAATGGTGATTGTGTTTGATTAATTGGAGTCAGTAAAAAAACAATTAGATGTTAGTGGTTTCCGAGACATCAAATTAGAACCGCGAAGTTTAGCGGTATTGTAGAGGAAACGCTACAATTGGTGACGCCGAGTTGAATGCCGCTACTCAAATCACGCCAACAGTAACGTGAATAGTGCTAATAAAAAAGCATTTTACCATTAAAATAACGCTCATAATAGCGTGGTTCAAAATCAAATTTGCACCACCAAATCCACACACAAATTACATCAAAAAAAAAAAATTCGTCGAAAAATGAACTAAAATTTTAAAACAAAATTTATTTGTTGCCGCAACCTGCAAAATATTTTACAAATTAACAACGCAGCCATACATATTAGTTACTCGCAGCTCAATTGCCAACGAGTTAATTCAGACAAAAATTTAAACGAGAAATTCCTCTGAACGAAATTTATCATCCTGTCGCCGTTTAAGGTTTTACAACAGCAAGCTGAAATCAACCACCTGATTTAAAAAAAAAAAAAGGGAAATCATCAAAGTTTTAAGGACACTCTTCTTAACAGCTACTCGCTAAGGCATATACATCTAGCTACAACATTGTGATCAGTATAACTGTCAAGGTCATCAACTGCACTGGACGCATGTTAGTTAAAGTTAACGTATCGTTCCATCCTAAATACGGTTTTGTGATTTATTTTATTACCAATTTTCTTTTTCTTATTTATATTAGATTTTGCTTATAATAAATTGTGAAGAAAAGAAATATTGAATTGAAGTGCCGCAATCCTTGAAGCAAGGCGAATTCTAAATAAAACAATCATCGCAACAATACTGAAACGGGTGAGTTGTATGTTTAGTTTAGCTTAATTTCTCATTCGTTTGCTCCATTTTCTTTTTATTCAAAATTTTTTTTTTCTCGTTATATTTTCGAGTTTGTTATTACTTTCGATTACTTCATTCAAATTATTTTTCTACTTTTCCACTTCGCATTAGTTACGTACCCCAAATAATAAAAAAAACATGTCGGACGAAGAAAAAGAGGTTGAAAAAAAATAATCGGTAAATGAAGCAGCCCCTATCTACCCCAGTTTTGGAAAGACCTTCCAGAATTGTGGTTTAAACAACTTGAGGCATTAGTTAAGGTGAAAAGAATTAGTACTGACGAGAACAGGTTTAATTTTGCGATAGCTCATCTACCGGTGGATGTCATAGCTTCGGTAGCAAGCATAGTTCGCAACCCACCGGATACCAATAAATACGACACACTCAGGGATGAAGTTATTAAAAGGCGTTCCATGTCAGAGCAAGGAAGAATTTAAACCCTGCTTAAATCAACTGATATGGGAGACTTCACGCCATCTGACTTTTACAGACATCTTGAAGAGAAAGCAGGTAGCTCGACTGCTGTAAATGCTCAGCTTTTAAAAACTCTTTGGTTAGGTCGACTTCCAGATTCGGTAAGATCGATAGTTGCAATACGCGAGGCTGATAATATCAATGAATTAATAAAATTCGCAGATCGAATATTTGAAATACATAAGCCTAATTTCAATTGCAATACCATGGAATCGAAACCTTCGAAACAACCAAAAACGTTAAGTCAAACAGAAATCACCCTTGCTAATCTCCAAAAATCGATTGACCAACTAACGCCCAGATTCAATCAAGAATTTATTAACAGGTGGTCACGATCCAGACAGCGATCGAATAGTAGAGACAACCAGCGCTCTGGATCCCGCAATGAATCTAGCCAAAGAAGTGGTTACTGGTTATGCTGGTACCATCGAAAATTTGGAAATCGAGCCAAAAAATGCGGAGGTTGCACATTTGCCCAAAAGCCAAAAGCACAGGCTAAATCCAATCTGGAAAACTAACTCGTCCCATAGTACAAGCGACGAGCGATGGGACATTTCAAAATCGTCGCCTTACCATTAGATCCCCTAAAACCAAATTGCGTTTTCTGATCGACACTGGCACAGATGTTTCCGTCGTACCCAAAATCCATTTCAAAAATCTTCTGAACGATTCTGAAAGCGGTTTAGTGGCAGCAAACGGTTCTAAAATTAGTACTTACGGCACCCGATTATTACACATAGATTTGGGTTTGCGTCGTGAGTATCGACATCCGTTTGTAGTAGCTTCAGTCACTAAACCAATAATTGGGGCCGATTTTCTTGTAAAGTTTGGATTAGTTGTCGATCTAAAACACAAGCGTCTGATAGACACATGTACGAAACTGTCTGTCAGCATAATAGATAACAAGGTTATCACTGATTCAATACCACGTCTATTTACCATTGATGGACCATACGGCGAACTTCTCCGTCAATATCCGTACCTGACAAAAGATTCTCGCTATGACCTTTCTGTGAAGCACAGTGTAGTGCACCATATCGTCACAGAAGGTCACTTACCATTTTCACGTCCAAGACGTTTGGACTGTGAAAAACACAAAATAGCGAGAACTGAATTTGAGTATATGTTACAATTGGGGTTGTGCAGACAAAGTTCATCCAGCGCTGCTTCACCTTTGCACTTAGTGCCAAAACGTAACAGCAACGACTGGCGACCTTGTGGAGACTACCGTCGACTTAATGCGATTACGGTACCAGATAGATATCCTCTCCCCCACATCCACAATTTTCCCCTCAACCTTTCAAAAATAGATCTCGTGCGTGCTTATCATCAGATTCCGGTTAATGCAGAAGACATCCACAAGACGGCCATTACTACACCGTTTGGACTTTACGAGTTCACTAGAATTCCATACGGCCTTAGAAACGCGGCACAAACGTTTCAACGTTTAATAGACGAGGTAACAAAAGGTATTGATTTCGTTTATGTTTACATCGACGACATTTTAGTCTCAAGCAAAAACGAATCTGAGCACCGCGAGCACTTCAATATTCTATTCGAAAGATTAAACGAATTTGGTTTAACAATCAAACCTTCCAAGTGTGAATTCGGTGCAGCTTCCATTAATTTCCTTAGCCACGAAATCACCAAGGATGGCATCAAACCATCTGCGGATCGAATCGTGGCAATACAATCCTTTCCTCAACCAACTTCTATCAGGCAAGTGCAGCGTTTTGTAAGCATGATTAATTATTATCATCGTTTTATCCCTCACTTAGCCGAACATTTAGCTCCAATACACAGCCATCTCAGTAAACTTGGAAAAGTCAACAAGAGAAACCCATTTTCATGGCCACATGATTGCGAAGCGGCTTTAAATGCAGTTAAAGCTGCCCTCGCTCGGGCTACTCTTCTCACGCATCCTGTGGGTTACGGACTGCGCATCAGCACTGACGCTTCAAGTATTGCTGTGGGGGCTGTATTGGAACAACTTTATGATAGAAGTTGGAAACTTCTTTCCTTTTTCTCTAAGAAGCTTTCCCCTCCCGAACAGAAGTATTCAGCTTTCAATAGGGAGCTTCTGGCTATATATTATGCCATTAAGCACTTTCGGTGTTTTGTCGAGGGCAGAATATTTTTCATCAACACTGATCACAAACCACTGACTACCGCAATCTCATCTAAGTCAGAACGTAGTTCTCGCCAGAGTCGTCAGCTCGACTACATCGCGCAATTTACAAGTGACATAAGGTACGTCAAAGGTGATAGCAATGTGGTGGCAGATACTTTGTCACGACCACAAGAAGTTAAAATGTCCGCTATTTGTCATACCTTGCTCGATCTAGACAATTTAGTCTCTCTCCAACAATCGGACGACGGGCTTAGGTCACTAATAGCAGACAGTCAAAACACGCACTGCGCTAAACGCAAACTGGAATGCTTCACGGTCTTTCTCACCCAGGGGTTCGTGCAACACGCAAAATAATTGCGTCAAAATATTTCTGGCCAGGTATGAATGTAGATACGGGGTACTGGTCCAAAACTTGCATTCCTTGCCAGAAGTCGAAAGTTAATCGACACACACGTTCAGAACATGGTCATTTCAATATTCCTTCTGGCAGGTTTGAACATTTTCATTTAGATTTGGTTGGACCATTACCTCCATCAAACGGAAATTTCTACATTCTTACGATAATTGACAGATTTATCATCCACATGCAAATGGTATGGTAGAACGTCTACATCGCCATTTAAAAGCCTCTTTGTATGCTAGATCAAATTGCCCTTATTGGAGTGAAGAACTCCCATTCATTCTTCTTGGAATAAGAACTTCGATTAAAACTGATCTTGGATACACTCCTGCTGATCTTGTCTGCGGACAACCGCTTAAGGTCCCAGGAGAGCTCGTAATGCATCCCAATCTTGCGTTATCGACTGATCCAACTTCACTGGTCGAACAATTACGTGAGTCGATGCGCAACGTCGTTCCCAAAGACACGCGGAATAGTCCTCAGGACAACGTTTACATTCCAAAGGATTTAACGGACTGCGACCACGGACTGCCCACGTTTTCGTCCGGGTGGACAAAGTTAAAACAGGATTAACACCACCATATGAAGGACCATTTTTAGTTAAGCGAAGATTCCGCAAATATTTCGTTGTTGATTACAAAGGTAAAAATGAATTAATCGCCATCGACCAACTAAAACCAGCGTACGTAACGAACGAAAAAAAATGAATCGCAAATATTAAATACACGACATGTCAATTTTAAGTAAAATATTCCTGTATAAAGATATATCTGCAGGGTGAGTGATATGGTGCAATCAACAAGTGCATTATTCATGCCCAGTTGCACCCTATTGTTGAATGAGTTAATCGATTAAACAAAAATATAAAAATTCAAATCTTTAAAAGAAATGACAAAAACGAATGAGAGATTGTTATGGACATAACATACAATGTGTTCCAGTATGCCATATCGCTTGCTACAATGGATAGAATGACGGAAATTAAATTCTTGCTTGTTCAGTATTTCTCTCTAATTATATTATGTATATTTGATTCATTTATTTAGAATAAGAAATAAATATTGTATAACTTATGTATGCATCTCTATCATCATCGCAATAATGATAATGGATAAACAATAAAGGTATGAATTAAAAAAAAACGAAAAAAGATCATTATTGCGGTGACCATCTTATGGAAATTATATACACGCCAAATTTTGTATATTTTATATATTTTTATAAATTGTGAAAATATAAAATAAAAACTTATAATTAAAATAAAATAAAATTATTATTATTTATTATTATAAATGGTGATTGTGTTTGATTAATTGGAGTCAGTAAAAAAAACAAGTAGATGTTAGTGGTTTCCGAGACATCAAATTAGAACCGCGAAGTTTAGCGGTATTGTAGAGGAAACGCTACAGTCTTCCGTGCCTTAGGAAATACGAAACTATTAATGTATTCATTAAAATCAAAATCAATTTACTCGGAATATTATCAGAACCAACCACTTCGTTTGTTAAAATCGAGTTTCTTAATAGTCATTTCAGAGATGCCATTTTGTCCACCCAAAAACCTCTAATTACGATAATTAAAATTAAATAAATTAACTAGACTTCTGAAGTAATCATAAAAACAATTACAAATCTTTATATAATAGTTCGATCTATTATCTAAATAGTTCATAACGCTAAGAAATTCCGCGGTTTAGTAGACAATGTTTTATTAAACTTCCAGAAGAATTTCGGATCTCTTTTAATTGAATTTAAACTACAGATCAAAGTTATTATAACAAATTCAGTACAAGAACCGAATTGAATAGATTCACTTGCGTATACCACCATATTTAGTTAGACTAGATAAACTAAATTTATTAAGTTTGATATCACGCCGAATGTACTTGGACGAATTACTCTTATATAAGGTCATTAATGGAATTGTTCGCACTTCTTTCCTTACTGAAATTAACTTTTTATATCGCAGCCTACCGGTCAAGATGTTTAAATTTAAATAAAACTGGCGGATAAACGCGGTGTTACCCGTGAAAATATTATTAACTATTTGTGGAATTACCAAAATATGAATTATAATGGGTGAAAGTTTATGAATCAAAAAGATATTTCAGACCGTATTCTGGGATTTAAAATTGAATTTTAAGTTACTATTGATTTTCCAATGGAAATTCTAATAAGAAGCCTGGAAATAACCTAATATAACATGGATTTATGGTCCCATAATTAAGGGCATTGCCTCGTTTCCAGTGCAATAAAATTGATTTTATGTTATTTTATTTTCTCGTTTCCGGTTTGAATTTGGCTTGTAAAAACAAAAGTAATATAACCTAACAAACAATTTTAAATCATAGAGTATGGCGTAATATTTTTCGTTTTTTCTATTTTAAGCAAACAGATTATTAGGTTTTGAATATGCAAATATTTTTTTCAAATTATTGCCAAGTAAAGGAAGTATTTCCACGGGCTGGTTTTACACTTCGTTGAAAATTACAAACGACTGGAACGCGTATTAGCGGGAATCTCTGAAATCCTCTTAATGAAGGTGCGTTTTATTTTACGTAGTCACAAACTTAGAAGACCTAATAAGAAAGAGAGAGTACAGCCGATCTGTTGGATAGAGTCTTGCGTAACGCTTCGTTGTCGGTATTAATTGCTAACTTATTTGTATGAGGTTGGGAAGTAAATATTGTATGGGAGCTTGTGAGAGAGGATTACCATGTAATCGAGTTATATGTTTATAAGAATGTTTCCCTCTAGCCCTTTTTCCCTTTATAACCTTCTTGCTCTACATTGTGGAGGAAGTTGGTGAAAACACTCTTACGATGAGGAGTAGATTGGCATATGAACTCCTGTTTTGTTATTGAAATTAGTTTGACGTGCTTCCAAAGGCGTACCATTAAACCATAACATGATCAGACTATCGTATAACCATGGTATAATACAAGTCATACCCTTACACCACAATACAACATTCACTAATAACATCATACCGGCATACCAGCATACCATCACACCATTTTACATGTTACCATTATACCTTCATACTATCATAAATTTAAACGACCGTATTTTCATACCATCAATTATCAAACAATCAAACCATCAAAACCATCACCCAATCATTCCATTTCCCGGATTTGTTTTGTTCCCGGGAAACGGGAAATTTGAAACCAACTTTCTCGCGTTTCCCGGGATTCCCGAGAAATTAAAAAAAAAGAAATAATACATTAAATTAATTTCAAAATATAAAAATAAAATAAAATCATAAATTACGAACATGTCAACACATATAAAACTACTTCAACGATCCTCGCTTCTTTGAGCAAAAATTAGATAAGGCCGAAAATACCCTTTCACTTTCAATTGAAGTAGGTTGGATGAGTATTAGCATCCAGCAACTGCAGGTTCAACACCTCTGCAGATTTGTTGTAATGTTTCCCGTATTTCCGTATATTTGACGAACGGCAAAAGATTTTTATTTCTTCGTTCTTTAATGCGACGTGATAAAACTTCCAATAACTCTGTTGAAATATTATCTTCATTTGCACGTAAAGATTCAAACGAAAACTTTAAAATCACAATCACAATCACAATCACAATCACAATCACAATCACAATCACAATCACAATCACAATCATAATCATAATCACAATCATAATCACAATCACAATCACAATTACAATCACAATCACAATCACAATCACAATCACAATCACAATCACAATCACAATCACAATCACAATCACAATCACAATCACAATCACAATCACAATCACAATCACAATCACAATCACAATCAAAATCACAATCACAATCACAATCACAATCACAATCACAATCACAATCACAATCACAATCACAATCACAATCACAATCACCATCACCATCACCATCACCATCACCATCACCATCACCATCACCATCACCATCACCATCACCATCACCATCACCATCACCATCACCATCACCATCACCATCACCATCACCATCACCATCACCATCACCATCACCATCACAATCACAATCACAATCACCATCACCATCACCATCACCATCACCATCACCATCACCATCACCATCACCATCACCATCACCATCACCATCACCATCACCATCACCATCACCATCACCATCACCATCACCATCACCATCACCATCACCATCACCATCACCATCACCATCACCATCACCATCACCATCACCATCACCATCACCATCACCATCACCATCACCATCACCATCACCATCACCATCACCATCACCATCACCATCACCATCACCATCACCATCACCATCACCATCACCATCACCATCACCATCACCATCACCATCACCATCACCATCACCATCACCATCACCATCACCATCACCATCACCATCACCATCACCATCACCATCACCATCACAATTTTAGTTTTCATCATCATCATCAACATGTTCAATACCATCCCCATCACCATTTTTCAATAATTTGGTGTTTTTAGACCGAAGTAATAACGAGATGCACATCGAACAATGGACAAAGATTTTCCACATTTCTAAGTGTTTGCCAAATCTATTGAAATAAACTAATGCATCGGAGTGATATGCATATTGGAAGGAAACATATAGAAATACACTATCTGTGAGGAGTGATAATTCGTAGTAATTTCTGTGCAGACGACGTATTTAACATTACAAATTATGAGCAAGCATCAAAATCACCTAAAGCACAAGTCAAAAATATTAAAAATATAATAAAAAGCTTTGAATGTTTAAAGAGCACCAACCAAGCCAATTAATTAAAACCCAGTTCAATCATTTGAATAATATTCGAGAACTAGCTATTTTGTACATACGCATTTTGTTGTTCATGGCTTCAATGGCGCAAGTGGGTCAGCATTGACTCTGCAGTAGTCTAAATATTCATACCCAAAACGAATGATAAGATTGCAGTGAACCACTTAGCTATGAATAAAGATAGATATCACTTTTAGTTAGTAGATTATTTCAATTTATAGAAGATATGTTTATTTATTTAAGGCGTTAAATAAATTATTGTTATAAAGCTCATAAGCTGCAAATAAAGCTACTACTATATAATGATGTTTTATTGAAGCTATCAATACAGCCTACGAAAAGTCGGCTACACAAATAAATTTGAAGCTTTTAGCTCCTCAACCACCTCATTTCCAGTTAATCAAATAGAATTGTTGGTTTTTACGTGTTTGTTTTGGCATTTAAAATAGAATGACTCAAGGATCAGCTAAAGAGACTGTCTCAAACAGATGAACTGAACAGTAGTAGGCTCCTTTCTGTGATAGATTTTAACTGACGATTTTTAGTTTCGTTGCCTAGATTATTACTAAACACATTATCTCTAACTTGAATTGGTTTTTTCCGGTTTGAGCTTACTTTAAAATTTAAACATAATAGTCAACCTGGTTATACACCTTTGAATGAATGGAGTGTTTTGCTCTATGAGTGTATTTTTTACCATTGGCTGCAGTCAGTATCCAAAATTAAAGATTTACTGGAGAATCGGTATGAATTGCTTTCCAAAAAATTCCATTAAGTTTTTGCTCAAAGTGATTGTAAGTGACTAATTTTTATAAAATCTTAAAAATAGAGATAATTAGAATAATTCAATTTTTTTTTTGTTTTACTTTAATTTAAATTGGTTAATTAATTCGTGTAATTTCTAATATTCAACTGATCCTTAGATCATTTTAAAGTATTTCACAGAAAACATGTAAAGTATGTGTGTTTACGAATAATTATTCAACACTCCATAGATACCATAGCTAGGTTCACGTACTCAATATATAATTTTTTGTTTATTTGCATTTAATATTTCCAAAAAATATAAGATAATTTAATCCAGTTTCGAACAGATCTGCCTGAAGAATATTTACTTCTCTTACATTTTTCGGAAATATTATATTCAAATAAATAAAAAATTAAATAGAAATGGCGCGTGTTATCTAGAAATAAATAAAAATTGAAGAAAACAAGCACAAAATTTTCAGATTTTTTTTCTTGCTCTGCAGAAAAACGCCTTCGAGCCGCGATTAACATTTTTTGTTCCCCAACCCAATCGTATGTCCTCAACATAATACGGTTGAATATTCTAAAGATGAAAACTAATAATGTTCGATCATTTTGTACTCCTGACCTTGTTATTTAATTTACCTTTATCCCAGGTTGGCCAGAAAATAAAGAGCTGTTACACCCTGGATAAAGTTCGGTTGATCAAGGCGACCTTATATTGAGAATTTAATAAAAAAAAAACTTATTAAAATTGGTTGAGGTAAATAGCAACCTTAACTATTTTTGGTTAACCAGCAATCTTATGTTATATGTTAAGGCTGAAACAGCCAAATTGACAAAATCAAAGTGAAAAATAATGCACTCGATGATGGCTACCTTTTCTATAGGTGGTGGAGCCGAAATGGACACACCAATACTCACCATACAGAAGATGAATTGAACAATAAATTGGATTGGGGTTTTATGTACAAATTAATACATTTCAAATCTCAAAGACACAGCTAAGAGTATTTTAAAAATAAATTCAGTGCCTCTTTACTTTTATACCAACAAGTTTATTTCGCTGAAACTTTATGGAATTGAAATGTTTCTAACTATAACATCTGTCGTGTGTTAAGTTGGTGAGTGTTGCAATTCCATTCAAACCGTAGTTCCCGTTTGTATTTATAAATAATTATTATTATGCAACTCACTGTAAATGATAATGATTAAAGATAAATTAATCATCATCATCACTAATATGATTTGGCTTGGTATTTGCATTTTTGATGGTCAAACAAACAAGATCAATTTTTAAAATAGTTAAAAATAAAGAACTGCAATATAAAATTGGATGTGTTTTATTGTGAGAAAACAAAATAGTAACGACGAGGATTTAACTAAAAAAAAGGAATTAAAATCAGAAACAGTAATTTAAAGTTATAGTGAACATATTAAGAGATAGTGCCAAGTGGTCGAAAAATATGTATAAAGATTTAATAATAATAAAAAATAAATAAAAAGTCAAGCGGTTCAAACATCATTTACGGTAAATTGTGCCGTATTTGAAATTCAAATAGTGTCCTGTTAAAGGTATCCAATTAAGAGTTTTTTTTTAAACCACGCGTTTTGAAATGGATGATGCTAAAAACGTTATATCAAATGTACATTCGTTTGCGGGATCGATATCAGCATTTGTACCTCGGAACGATTTTGTCGCGCATAAAGATCGAGTTGAACAGTTTTTCATAGTGAACCGTGTCGAAGAAACAATGAAAGTTCCACTCTTTATAACGCTTATGGGGCAAGATACGTACAAAGTTTTGAAGTCATTGTGTGCTCCATATTTACAGTTAACTGCTTATTAATCACTAAAAGTGAACAAGCGAGCGGAACGGTTAAAATTTCCAAAAATTGTTCAAGAAAATGGGGAACCATTAAAATATTTTGTGGTTAGGTTATGAAGTCAAGCAGAAACGTGTTATTTTGTAGAATTTTTGAATAATGCAAGCGATAAACAAAAATCCTTGGAAGATGCTCTAACGGATCGTTTCATAGTTGGTCTACGTAATGATAAAATGCAACAAAATTTATTAAATAACGATAACTATATGATTTCGGTCAATGTGTCGAAGTTACAATGAATATAGAAATGTCTCTTAAACGGCAACAGAAAATTAAGTTATTGTGTGAATGGATTTCCATTTTTTCACTATTTTGTGTGCTTTTGTTACTTTGTAAAATTTTTTTATATAAAAAAGAAAAATTCTTTATTATTATTTATTTTTATTATTTTAATATTTTTATCTTCCTTATAGTAACAATCTGTTTTATTTTTTAAAAAAATCGATTTCGGATGCTTTCGCCTTCCTTTCTCAATTTTTAATTTAATATTATTACAAAATTATTAAAGTTAAGTCCTTATATACTATTTGTTTTACCCCTTCCACTCTTTGTATTGTTGATTATTGCTTCGTATAACCTATTTGTTCTAGTGTTGATTTTGTCGTTTAAGATGTTACTATTGTCTTTGTGTTTGTATATCTCTAATTCTTCTAGCCGATCTAGGGTTTTTCCTTTTTTTACTTTGTGTACAATTGTTAAGTTTTTGTCATAACTAGTGTATTCGTGGTTTTCTGTTTTTAAATGATGTGCGTAATTGGATTTTATTGTTTTCTTTGTTAGGTCGCTGGTGTGTTCTTTAAATCTCGTTAAAAAGGAACGTCCCGTTTGACCCAGGTAGAATTTTTCGCAATTATCACAGGTCAATTTATATACTCCGGTGTCTATTTTTTCATTTTTGTTGTTTTGTTTAAATAATTGTTCCATTTTATTGTTGTTTTTGTATGCGGCGGTGTATCCATATTTTTTGAAATTTCTCTCGATTATTTTACTGGTTGTTTTATTATACTCTATGCTGATGTATTTGTTTTCTAATCCTTTTTCTATTTTTTGTAATGTTGTTGCTTTCTTTTGGTTGTTTGTAGCTTTGTGTTTTTCGTTGATTTTTGTTATTAATGTGGCCTGGTATCCATTTTGTGCGGCTATATATTTTATTGTGTTGAGTTCTTCTTCGTAGTCCTTTTTGTTCATGGGTATGTTGTTCAATCGTTGGATCATGTGATTGTATGCAGCCATTTTGTGTTGGTGCGGATGGTGTGGGTTGTTATGTATCGTTTGGTCCGTTTGTGTTGGTTTTCTGTATATTTTAAATGCATGTCTTAAGTTATCGTTTTTTATTGTAAGGTCAAGGAAATTTATTTGTTGGTTCGTTTCAGTTTCTAATGTGAATTTTATGGTTGGTTGTCTCGTGTTGATGTATTGATGTAATTTGTCTAACTGTCTGTTCGTGCCTCTAAAAAGTAATAATATGTCGTCGACGTATCTGTACCAGTAAACTATGTTGTTTTTGTATATGTTGTCTAAGTTGTGTATGTATTTTTTCTCAAAATTGTTTAAATATATTTCAGCTAATGTACCTGATAGTGGGCTTCCCATTGGTAAACCTACAGTCTGTTTGTAGTATTGTTTGTTGTGAGTGAAGTAGTTTTGTCTAGTTATCTCAGTGATTAAGTTTATGATTTCGTTTGTGTCTGTTGTCTTTAGTCCGTTGTTCAATAGTAGGTTTTTAGTTATTTCTATTGTTTCTTCTATTGGTATATTTGTATACATGTTTGTTATGTCGAACGATGCCAGTTTTGCGTTATGTGGTATTGTTATGTTAAGCATGAAGAAGAAAGAAAATTAAGCATGAAAGTCGGCCTTCAACATCAACGATAAAACAGCATCATACAAATTAAAACAACAAACAAAAGAACCAATAACAATCAATCAAAAGGTTGTCACCGTTGTGGGCGTATGCATGATAGTTGATCATGTCTTGCAAAAGATTGGATCTGTTTTTGCTGCAATAAAAGAGGTCATACATCCAAAGTATGTTATAGACGTGAGAATAACAAATTAAAACCAATTAATTTCATCGATAATCTATCAACATCAGCGGAAATCAAATTACTCATTGAAGGAGTGGTAGTCGAATTGGAAGTGGATACAGAATGTATAAATAAGTTTAGTCATAAAGTAAAATTATTAGATTGTCATAACTGTTTGTCAACTATTTCAGGTCAAAATTTAGTAATAATGGTTGGACGTCATGCAACGAAATTGGCGTAAATTTTTTTGTCAGTCAAATCAATCAAATCAATTTCCGAATTTGGTATCAGAGGACAACAATCATGTTATTCTTGGATATAAAACTGATATCCATATTAAGTCGCGTACTCCAATTTTTCATAAATCGTATGCAGTTCCGTTGCAATTGAAAGAAAAGTGTCAGCGGAAATTATTAGGTTGGTAAGTGATGGAATAATAGTTCCAGTTAAATATTCCGAATGGGCTAGTCCTGTAGTTGTGGTGCCAAAGGCAAACCGAAATATTCGTTTATGTATTGACTGTAAAGGCACCATAAATCGGTTTATTCATATGGAACAATATCCCCTTCCGAATATAGAGGATATTTTTGCCAATCTCAGTAATTGTTCATATTCCAGTGTGCTAGATTTGTCCGGGGCATCGGACACATCGTGGTCTTTTTCAATTTACTCGTATTCCGTTTGGTGTAGCAAGTGCACGTTCTTTGTTTCAGTCTTCAGTTTATTGTTATTTGGATGATATAATCATCGGTGGCTCGTCGTTAGAGGAATGTCGAAATAATTTATTTCAAACTTTAGAACGTCTCAATAGCCACAATGTGAAAATTAATTTTAGGAATGTTGGTTTCTTCAAACAGAAGTTGAATATTTAGGTCATGTCTTGTCAAACAACACTATTCAGCCGAATCCTAAAAAAATACATGCAATAATCGATACGCCATCGCCTAAAAATGTCACGGAGTTGCAATCCTTTTTAGGATTACTTAACTACTATCGGCGATTTATTCCCAATTTGTCCGCCAAATTAGTCGATTTGTATGCGTTATTAAATAAAGGCGCTAAATACGAATGGTCTGATCGTTTGGCAAAGCCTTTTCAAGAAGCAAATATGTTAATAACTAATAACAATGTCCTGGAATTATTTGATTCGAATAACCCAATAATAATATCTACGGATGCAAACCCTTACGGAATTGGGGCTGTACTTTCCCATCATTATAACGGGGAGGAAAAGCCGGTAGTGTTTGCATCATGTACTTTATCAGCAGCTGAGAAGAATTATTCTCAGTTTCATAGAGAGGCATTGGCTGTTGTATATATTGAAAATATTTAATCCTAGAGTAGCAAGATTGCAGCGATTCTCGATTATTTTTTCGATGTACAAATATAAAATACTACATTGACCTGGGTCAAAAATGTCGAATGCAGATTGTTTGTCACGATTGCCGCGTCTAAGTAGTACGAATATTAAGCACATAAGTGTGAATTCAATAAATGATCACATCAACATCAAACAGGTCAAGAAAGCTATGTTACGAGATACCGTTTTAAGCGTAGTATTAGAATATATCAAAAATGGGTGGCCTAAGTCAATAAGCGCAGATGTAAAACCATATAAAGATAAAAAATCTGAGTTATGTTGTGATGATGGGTGTATATTTTATGGTAACCGTTTAGTAATTCCAGTGAGTTTTCGCCAAGGAATTTTATATTTATGTTATCGAAATCACTGGGGAACTGTTAAAATGAAAATGCAGATTAGATCTTACTTTTGGTGGCACTCAATAGACATCGAAATCGAAAATGAATGTCAAATGTACCAAAGGAGCGCATAAATTCCAGTTGGTCAGCCACCACTGTTCCATTTAAACGAATATATTTGGATTTTTTTCACTTCGGAGGTAATATATATTCAATATTAGTAGATGCTTACAGCAAGTTTTTAGATATACGTACAACAAATGCATAATACCACATGTCAAAACCTATGTCAGAAGTTGTCAAATTTTTTCTCAATATTCCGGTTGCCGTCTGAAATTGTTACGGAATGGACCTTTTTTCGGATCATACGATTTTAAACAATTTTGCAACAAATGAAAAATAATACTTACTCATATAGTCCACCATATCACCCGCAATCAAACGGGTTAGTGGAACTAGAGTTTTTGCTCGAGAAATCTCATCTCGAGAATTTCGAGAAAATTTTCAAATTTTTTACTCTCGAAATCTCGAGATTCCCATTTCTCGAGAAATATGAGAAATATAATCGAGATTCTCGAAAAATTAAATTTTTTTTAGCGGCATGCGGCTTTTATTGTCAATATTTTTTTATTTAAAAATTTTGTTACTAATGCTCGAGATGAGATGTCACTTAAACCATTAAAATGTTTTATTGCAAAATTCTCTATTGTATATGTTTAAATTAACCAAATGCGGGACTCAGATGATCAATAAGTATTGCCAATATTTCAGTATTGACAATACTATTGAGCATGTGAGGACAATAATTGAAGGATTGTCAATACACAAAATATTGTGGCGATGGTTTGATGAAAACCAAAATATTTTTAATATTGATAAAATATTTACAATAGTATTAATCTTCTGAGATACTTTATTGACAAAATATCAATGCGAGGAGCTGTGAACTTTGGAGTTTGGTGTACATAACCAACAAAGCGAAACAATTACGTTAGTATAGCGCATTTATGCAAATATAAATATTAAATTAAATTTATAAAATATAAGACATATATACTACATGCGCGGTATGGTATTACAGAGAGAACAAGTCAAGCCTCATGGGAAACCAACAGCAACATACCAGACACCTCCGATAATCAGGAAGCGTTATTTAGCTTTATTACCACATATAGAGAACTTCCAGTTTTGTGGGATATTACATCGATAGATTATACCAACAAAGATAAAAAAAATCTTTCATATGCCAAAATAATGGCTACACAAACTTTACTTTTGTCTGCCATGATTCAGAGTGGAGTATTAACCTGAAAATAATTTTTTTTATTGTTTGACATTTAAGTGTATTGCCAATAGTATTGGTCGTCTGAGACGATTGCTGTTTGTCATTGGTTTTTTCCAACATTGACAATATTATATTGGCAATACTTATTGATCATCTGAGGCCCGCTAAACAATTTTCACTCATCAATCAGTTGTCATTTGTCAATAAATTTTACATGCAAAAAAATCTTTCCGATAAAATCGTAATTTATTTTTACAGATCAAATAGTGTTTGTTGATGTATGTTAGCTTTGATTAATAAAATTCTCAGTTGGTTGGTATAAAAAACAGATTTTTTAATACCCAAATTGTACTGATATGTCTGAATATGATAGCGAAGATGTTTGGAAACATTTTAAAAGAGGCAAGCTTAATAAAGATAGAGCTACGTGCACCCATTGCGCAAAGTCACGCGCGTGTAAGGCCTCATCAACGACGGGTTTACATCGGCATTTAACAATTGTCCATAACTTGAAGAGAAAATTAAAAGAATGTTCTACCTGTGCAGTTTCTGAACCGACAACCAAAAAAATTTAGCGCATCGGCGAGTATTTCACAACTTCTGATAAAAGTCTTACACTGGCAAGAATTGTTTCTAAACTTGCTGCAAAGGAAATGAATTTCAATTAATGCAATAAGTAAAAGTTCATTTATCCGAAAAAGTTAACAATTACAAGGTTTTTCATTGCTAAAAAATCCATCAGATGTGATAATTAATATTTAAATTTTATGATACTGTCAAAAATCAAAATGAATGCGGCAAATAAAAAATTTAGTATATCTATTGATGAATGAACGAGTTTCCGTAATCGTTGTTATTTAAATGTGCATTTATATTTTTCCGTTGGATCAACAGAAAATTTAGGTTTGATGAGAATATAAGGTTCATACCCTGCTGATAAGGCCATAGAAATGGTTATCAGTAAAATTCGATCATTTGAATTGAATTACGAAACAGACATTGTTTTTACCACAAATGATAGGGCCAGTATAATGTTGAAATATGGTAGGTTGTCGCCGGATTTTCAACAACTGTGCTATAATCACACAATTCACTTGGCGGTTATGAAAGTTTTTTACGAAAAAAAAGTTTCTTCGTGTAACAACTTAAGTGCTGAGGTTAAGAATGAGGATTCAGATAATGATGATTTTGGGTCAGATGATTTAATTGAAAATGAATTTGTTGCAGATAACATTCAAATTAATTCTAGTATGCAGATTAAAAAAACAATAATAAAAATAAGAGGAATTGTAAAATTATTCCAAAACTCTTACGACGAATTACAGTTGTTGTTAGATTGTAAGATCCGATGGAATACAATCGAAAGTATGTACGACTGAACGTTTTTTAAAACTTAAACCAGCTATTTTAAAAACGTTAAGTGATCACAATCTTGAACGTCTATGGGATCCCAAAACTAATGATATTGTGGCCTCTAATATATTTAATAGTCTAACACCAGTTAAAAAATCTATAGAAGCATTAAGCCGTCAAGATGCGTCATTACTCTTTTCAGACAAATCATTTCGAGATAAGTCGAAAATGTGAAACTAAAAACCAGATTTTTAAAAGAAGGGACAATTTGATGATTTCACTACTAAAGTTTCTTCAGAATCCTAATTACCTTAATAAGCCTAAAGAAATTATCGAAACTGCTAAAACATTGTCTCGTAGATTATTTCAAAATTTAAAAAAATTTTCAGGCGAAAACATTTCATCTTTTGACTATGATTTCCATGGTAGTTCATCAACGTCTCAGGATTATTTTATTTCTTTAGAACAACATTTGGAGGAGAGTATTCGGGAACGTACACAATTGCCAACAAAAATAGACGATGACTTCCGCATTTTATCTAGGGAATTAATGGTTTATGAAGTAACTGGTAAAATAATATTTTTAATTAAACCCACATCAACGCAAAACGAAAAGAATTTTTCGGCTTCCAGAAATTTTTGTAGTAAGCGAAGAGTGCGTTTAAATGACAAATCATTAGATAGTCTAGTAATTTTAAAACATTACTTTTTAAATAACGATAAACAAAAATAAGCTATGTATAATTTTGATATTTTTGAACAATTATCAACTATGTCTTTTATTATTTTAAATTTGAAAAGATTTTATTTATATTATGAAGTGATATTCATTTTTTACGAAGGGAGAAATTATCGAGAAATTTTGCCAGTTTCAGTTTCGATCTACTCGATATTAATTATGTTCCTTGAATTATTTAATTATTTATTGTTTTTTAATAAAGAAATTATTATTAGATTTAATTTATTGTTAAAATATTTTTCATTTTTCGAGGGTAAAATTAATATTCAAATATTCTCGAGAATCTCAAGAAAATTTTTTGGAATTCTCGAATTCTCGAGAATTAAAATTGTTGAAAACTCGAGATTCTCGAATCTCGAGAACGAAAAAAGTTCGAGAAAACAGAAACTCTAAGCGAAACGTAACGTACAAACCGTAAAGAATGCTTTCAAAAAACTTACCCTTGAACAAAAGAATTTACCAATAGCAGATCAATTAAACCGGTTTCTATCATATGTGTGAAAGTATATTTAACAATGTGTAATGTTAGGAACTTATATATGGATATTACTGATTTTGTTTTCTAATAAAAACTATCGAGTCGTCGATTCCAAAAAAATAAATGAAACAACGCCCGATTTTTTTAACTTCGCACAATGCGTGTTTATTTTATCCACGAACTTAATATATTTTTTAGACAGTATTAAAGATATTATATAATTTACCACCGTAAATATTCGCGCACGCACGTTATCATTATCAAAAATTATCAACCAATATGGCCGTTTGCTATACTTCAATTTTTTTAAGTTGTGTTTTCGTTCACTGAAAATATTTGTTTTTTTAGACTCTGTTTTTGTAAAAATCAATTTTTTTGTTAACTTTGTTTTTATAAAGTTTTTTTATATATATGTAGATATAAAGTGCTGCCAACATAATGTTGTGCAGGCGCGTTCGATTGAATGCGTGTGAGTGCGTTTGAACTGACTATATTTATAATTGTGGCGGTGGGTGAATGTAGAATGTATGAACGAATATATGAATTATTGAGCGAGCCGCCACAGGACTCCCCTGCAAGTGATTTTCCCTCATTAGGGAATGATTGAGTGAGTACTCGCAATACGGACTCGTTTGTGTATACGAGGGCTTGATGTTTGATCAGCTGAGAGAATTCCGTATGCTGGCTTGAGTCGATCGATTGAAATGTTTTGATTTTTACCATTAATCGATACGATGAAATGCTTGCGAAGACGCCGTATGACTTTATATGGACCTTCGCAGGGAGGAGATAATCCCGTGCGAACCTTATCTGTTCTGATGAAAACAAAATCACAATTGTTAAGTGATTTCGGAACAAAGACGTCATCTTGTTTGGCTTGACGAGTTGACTTTGGTACAAGGTTTTGCATGGTTTGTCGCAGTTGGTCGACGACTGTGTCGCTAGTTGGTAAAGGTGAAAGAGGATTTTCGATGAAGAACTCACCGGGTAGCTTGATGGTTTGTCCGTAAACCATTTCGGCTGGTGAGCACTTGAGATCTTCTTTTACCGTTGCTCGGATTCCAAGTAGAACGATTGGTATTTCCGAACTCCAATGCATTGTATTGCTTCTGGCCATGAGTGCGGCTTTGAGTTGCCGATAAAAGCGTTCGACCATTCCATTGGCTTGTGGATGATAAGCCGTTGTACGTATACGATGAGATCCGAGGAGTTTTGTTAACTCTGTGAAAAGTTTTTACTCGAATTGTGTTCCCTGATCAGTTGTGATCTGTAGGGGCACGCCGAATCGTGATACGTAATTGTTGACGAATGTGGTGGCAATGGTTGTAGCTGACATGTTTGTCATGCCATAAGCTTCGGGCCAGCGAGTGAAGCGATCGACACAAGTGAGCAAGTATGAATATCCATTAGATGGAGGAAGTGGACCTACGATATCTAAATGGATGTGTTCAAATCGACCAGGTGGAATCTCGAATTGTCCATGGGGTGATTTTGTGTGTCTTTGAACTTTGGCACGTTGGCAGGATAAGCAAGACTGGGCCCATTGACCTACGTCTTTGTTTATACTGGGCCAAAAGTAACGAGTAGTGATCAATCTACGAGTTGCACGGACTCCAGGATGCGAAATGTTATGCAGTGTGTCGAAGATGGTTCGACGTAGTGGTTCTGCGATGTATGGGCGATTGTTCCCAGTGGATGTTTCGCAGATGATTTCGAGGCCAGGTAATTTGAAAAGCTCTAGTTTCATTGATGAACTAGTATGACGTTCGGAACCAGAAAATAAATTCTGAAGTTCTAAGTCAGCTTTTTGTATGGTTGCAATTTTTTTGTAAGTCGATTTGTGTCTCGACTGCGGCCGTTTCGTTGTCAGCTGTGCGAGATAGTGTGTCCGCGACAACGTTGTCATGTCCATGAACATGTTGGATGTCCGTTGTAAATTGAGTGATGTAATCCAAGTGACGTGATTGCCTTGGATTACGTTCAGTTTTTGAGTGAATTGCTCTAGTCAGAGGCTTGTGGTCGGTATAAATGTTGAAGTCCCGACCCTCAACAAAATATCTGAAGTGTTTGACTGCCAGATAGATTGCGAGTAATTCCCGATCGAATGCAGAATATTTCTTTTCTGCATCCGAGAGTTTCTTTGAGAAAAATCCCAAGGGCTCCCAACACTTCTTATTGTACTGTTGCAGTACAGCACCGACAGCAGTGTTTGATGCGTCCGTTGTTAAGCTGAGCTTTGAGTCATTCACTGGATGTGCCAGAAGTGTTGTTTTCGCTAATTCAGTTTTAATCGACGAGAATGCATGTTGACATTCGTCGGGCCAAGAAAAGTTCTTGGGTGTCTTAGGCTTTCTGAGTAAGTCTGCTAATTGTGTATGAATTGGAGCGAGTGTTTCAGCTAGTTTTGGTATAAATCGGTGGTAGTAATTTACCATACCGACGAATCGCTGAATGTGTTTGATTGAGGTTGGAGCTGGGAATTCCCTAATGGCGTTAATTCGTTCTTCAGACGGCAGAATACCATTAGGGGTGATCTTATGGCTGAGGAAATCAAGAGAGGTTGCGCCAAAGACGCATTTTGCACTCTTGATGTGCACGTCAAACTGCGTTAGTTTGTGAAAAAGTTTTTCCAGGTGCTTTTTGTGTTGCTCCTCAGTTTGTGAAGCCACAAGAATATCGTCAATGTAGACGAAAACGAAATCAAGATCGTGAACGACTTCGTTGATAAAACCCTGAAACGTTTGCGCGGCATTGCGAAGACCAAATGGCATTCGAGTGAATTCGAAGAGGCCAAATGGTGTTGTGATCGCCGTTTTATGAACGTCTTCAGGTGCGACGGGAATTAAGTGGTATGCTCTGACCAGGTCAATTTTGGAGAATATTGTACATCCATGTAAGTGCATGGAAAAGTTTTGAATGCGGGGTATCGGGTATCGGTCAGGTGTTGTGACCATATTCAGCCTGCGATAATCCCCACATGGTCTCCAATCTTGATCTTTTTTTCTCACCATGTGTAGAGGACAAGAGACGGAAGATGCAGATGGCTTACAAATTCCTAATTCCACCATGTATTGGAATTCTGTAAAAGCGGCTAAGGTTGGGATCTAGCCTGCGTGGTCTTGACACAGGCAGATGTCCTGCTGTGACAATGTGATGGACCACGTTGTGACGGACTGGCATTTTATAGTTTGGCTCTGCTGTCAAAGAAGGAAACTTCTTGAGGAGAGTGCCATAGCCGTAGTCGATCGTGAAATGGATCGGAGTCGGTGTGTCGACGCGAACCATAGTGGCATTGATTGACAGTCTTGTCGCTGAATCAATAAGCCGTTTGTTTTTAAGATCAACTAGAAGTCCGAATTTGCTTAGAAAATCAGCGCCAATGATCGGACGATTCACCGTAGCTATGATAAAAGCATGGGTGAAAGTGCGTTTGAGTCCGATATTAACCTGTAGCAACTTGGTGCCATAGGTATTGATAATTGAGCCATTGGCGGCCGAAAGAACTAGATCGTTTGATTTATTATAAAATAGTGAATTCATATATTGTTTTGCTGGAATAACCGAAAAGTCAGCGCCAGTGTCAATTAGAAAAGTCAGGTGGTTTGTTTCGTCATATATGAATAGACGGCTTGTTTTGTGGGTGTTGTTTGTTGCCGTCTCGACCCGGTGGATTACTCGTTTTTTTTTATGTGTAATGTCCACCTCCATGTTGTTCATGGATTTACTTGTGCTTGGGCCGAATTTACAGGGGCTTAAGCATTTTTGCGCATTTTTGCCATGTTTGTAGTGATACCAGCACATGCCATGTTGGCTGTGTGTGCTGGGGCTGCGCGACTGAGATCGTGTTTGACGGCTTCGTGACGAAGACCGTCTATTTTGTGATCGGCTCCTGTTCGTGTTGAGCAGGTTATTTATTTTAGACTCGAGCCGATTGATTCGGTCCTCGAGTGTCTGCGAGCTAGTGGTGGGACGTTGTTCGTCTCGACTCGAAGGTCTTTGCACCGTTGAGCTAGCTGGCATAATAGCCTAAATTTGCTGCTTAGGCCCGATTACCTCGTACATTTTATCGGCTGTACGTGCGAGGTCATCAAGAGGGGTAGCATCTTGTTGTGCCGCCATCGTGATCTTGATAATCTCGGGCAATCTTCTAATCCATAATGACCTGATTATTGTCTCAGTAAATTGATTTCCGGCTAAATTTTTGATATGTCTGAGCGTTTCAGACGGGCGTCGATCTCCCATGTCCTGACCTGTCAGGAGCGCTTCAAGTTTTCGCTCGTCTGACGGTGATAGTCGTTCTATCAGTGTTTTTTTTAAAGTCAGGTACATATTTTGTTTTGGTGGATCCGCGAGAATGTCCGTTATTATATCGCTCGTAGTTGGGGAGAGAGCCGACAAGACGTGTGCGAACTTGAGTTTGTCACTTTTAACATTTTGGATGCTGAACATTATTTTAGCTGTGTTAAACCAATTTATTGGTTTATCTGCCCAGAAGGGCTGGAGTTTAACCAGCATTGATGCTTCGGGCCGGACGAAATGCTCGTCCTCTCGCATGTTCACGTCTTGTTGGGGAATAGTGTCACTCGTTGTGGTACTGCCGGTCTTTTCGTCTGCCATGTTTTTTTAAAAAAAAAACAATAATAAAAAAAATGTTAAACACTTTAATGGTTAATCGTTAAATGATTGATACGGAGCAAAAAAATAAAAAAAAGAAATAAATAGGAATGGATACCTTATATCAAACCCCAATATGAAAAAATGAAAAAAAAAAAATATATTGTCTGGAAAGGAAATTATAAAAAATTTCGTAGATCGAACGAAAATCACGTCCTTATGTGGGAAAACAACGCAAAAAAATGTATAGCGAAAAAAAATAAATAAATGTTACTATGCGGAATGTAACCGTCGCAGTGGTAAAGAATTTACAGTTTTAGAGAAATTAAATAAATTAAAAATAATAATTACAGAATTATGTAAGAAAAAAATGAATTCGAAAAGAAACAAAATAAACAAATATGAATGTAAATTAATTTTGGAAATATAAATTAATTAAATTGAGTTGATATAAAAAAAATGTTATATATATGTAAAATGTATAAAAACAATAAAACTCATCTGATTTGGTTTTTGTGTTTGTATGGATCCTTCGCTGTTGTTCCCGTTATTATTTTGTAGTTGATGCTGTTGTTTTTTTTTTTTTTTTGTAATGCTGCTGCAGTTGTTGTTGCTTGTCAACAAGATGCTGATGCAATTTTACTGTCGATTTTTGTGTGTGTATACAGGTTATGTAATTGTAGTTGCACTTCTTGAATAATTAGTCTATATATATTAGATATATATGGGATCCCGTGCATTAATTGCACTTATTATTGTTTGTTGAGATCTGTACTGGATACGGTACCTCGAGAAGTAACAAAAAAATTTACAAAAGTATTTGTATCTTGTTGTATGTTATATGTATTTTTGCGTTACGTACCTTTTATCTTGATACGAAAATACGCACCAAGATTTCACCAGTTTTTCACAAAATATGTAGTAACGTGGACCTTTGCCACGTATTTTGTCAGTTTCTGCTCCTGCAGATGGTCCCCTGACGTTTTATTGTGTCCTTTTAGTCGGACGGTCACCACTTATCGAGTCGTCGATTCCAAAAAAATAAATGAAACAACGCCCGATTTTTTTAACTTCGCACAATGCGTGTTTATTTTATCCACGAACTTAATATATTTTTTAGACAGTATTAAAGATATTATATAATTTACCACCGTAAATATTCGCGCACGCACGTTATCATTATCAAAAATTATCAACCAATATGGCCGTTTGCTATACTTCAATTTTTTTAAGTTGTGTTTTCGTTCACTGAAAATATTTGTTTTTTTAGACTCTGTTTTTGTAAAAATCAATTTTTTTGTTAACTTTGTTTTTATAAAGTTTTTTTATATATATGTAGATATAAAGTGCTGCCAACATAATGTTGTGCAGGCGCGTTCGATTGAATGCGTGTGAGTGCGTTTGAACTGACTATATTTATAATTGTGGCGGTGGGTGAATGTAGAATGTATGAACGAATATATGAATTATTGAGCGAGCCGCCACAAAACTATCTACACAGTGTTAGGTTAAATTGCGTTTCACTGCAATGGTAAATCATAAATTTTTATTTGGGTTTTGCACAAAAATAACAGTGAAAACGCATAATTTTATTTTCATAAGATATATTGTTATTTAATACAATAACATCGAATAATTTTAAACTGTGTGATATTTGGCTCTAATAACTTATATGTATGTGAAGTGTACTCCTGCGTATTTTTTTTAATATCGAATGCTTGATTGGCATATATCACACATTACTAAAAAATAAATTTAATTTTGTGTTCATACTGAGAGTATTATGATTAATCGCATGTTACTTAAATTCAAAGGGATTTGGGTTTTAAAATTGTATGATTCCATAAAAAACATTGTATAACATCATCCAATACTTTTTTTAATATGAAACTGAAGACCTGCATAATGTCTAGCAATAATACTGTATTGACGCTGTCTTTTAAGTCCTTTAAAAAAATGGTAGTTATCGATCATGTGCGAGTTGGGATAGGATGATGTAGTTAGTTCAGGTAAATTTATTTATTTTACATTTTTTACACTATTTATCAATTTTCTTATGACTTATGCACAATAATCATAGATTATTAAATAATATTATGATCTCCGTTCATTACAGCTATCAGTCAATTTAGCATTAATGAAGGACTCATTATTTTATATGATGCAATCACAGAATGTGAAATATTTTTTGATATTTTTAGTACATACAGCAAACTTTAAATTCCAGTAGTATTTTACATATCAAAATAGTACCAATTGATTTTCAAAATGTTGAATTACAAAATCATGAATTTAGCAGCAATTTGTTAGAAATTCAAGATAAATAATCAGAACAAATTATATGTGAAGCACAATCAAGCAGCAATAGCACAGGAGAATTATTAAGTTACCTAATTCTAATAATAGCACTAATCTGGAAGCGTAAACTAAATATTTTCAACATTATAGGATATTATTAAAATTATAAATAAACATTGCCGTAAACTGATAAAGAAAGTAAACTCATCTTTTGGTATTGGCGCCTTATGAACGAAATGAGCTATCTTTAACTATCATTAAACAAAAATTGAACTCCAAGCCATCTAAATCGTAAGCGAAAGTTTATTAAATAAAAAAATAATGTATCACAAGTTGAAACAATATTCTATTCCAATTGATATAGGTTAAACAGGGAGAACTTTATTCAACTATCACAACAAATTGTTGATATATTTCCACAAGAAGTTCCAGAAACATATTAAATTCCATGAATGGGATCTATAATAGCTAAAGGCAAACTTTATAACTGTTATCACAATTATAGAAGTCAGCTAAATCAAGCTGGTGTAATTCGGAGTAGAAGCAGATCATATACTGCTAGCTTAACGGTCTCCGCTGCAGATAGTGAAATAACTAATTTAGGTGATTGTGAATATTCTTATATATATATATATATATATATATATATATATATATATATATATATATATATATATATATATATATATATATATATATATATATATATAATATATATATATATATATATATATATATATGACTGTTTCCATTATATTTCAGCATTTTTTTGCACTTTTCGAAATCGACCTCAGCGATTTCTTTTTTTTTATTTTTGTCGTGTTCCTTATTACAAATGATTGAGTACCTATTTTTTTGTTAAGTTATATGACCTTCGGTTGACCCGTTATACGGTTTGAAATTGTGACGTTTTTACATTTTCGGATTTTTTTTTTTTTTAGTGGTCACGTAAAATTGTTTTATTTTGAGTTCTGTATTACTCAATAATAAGAACAACACCATTATAGAAAGGCATTGAACCATTCTAAAATTAATCAATAATTTGTTTTGTAAAAATACCGTTAGTGAAGCAGTTATAATACATCAAAATATTGCCAATTATTTTCACCTGTAGAGGGCGCAGCTAACACTCCATAAAAAAGTTTGATATACCATCGGAAAGGGAAAGGTTCAGCCTTTTCAACAAGTGTAAATTTGTGAATGTACAGTGCCTAAGTTGGTCGCTACAAGGCTTTAAATTTGAAAAATGAGTTTTTTTTACAATTTTTCTTATATAAAAGTTGTGTACAATAAGTGAAATTGTCAAAATATGTAATGGTTGGTGGTAAAAGTTGTTAGATAGTAAACTAGCCTTTAATAAAAGCGCCACTTTGTAAATAGATAAGGCTTACGATCATCCGGTTCATAGTTACAAACTTTAAATTAACGTTTCGACTAGTTTTTCACACTAAAACTAAACTATAAAATGAGACAATATAATGAAATAAGTAATTGTTTGTGACTTTTAAGATAACTAATACACTAATATTACCAATAAAATTCACTTATTTTGAAATTTTCAAAACCAATAGGAGAATGTTTAATCTTTTCAGAGAATATACATTTGAAGATGGACAACGAAAATAAAAAATTGGTTTAAGTATATATATAAAAATTATATTCAATATAAACGTCTTATTTTTAAACTGAACTTAGATGTATGATATCACTATTTGAGAACATTTTGGTTTTAATAAAATTGTTATCATCGTTTGGCATTACGTGGTGCATTTGACGTGTCTGCTTTATAGTACTAAGCCCAGAAAATCGTTCGGCTAACTTCTTTTTGGTTTTTGCAAATTCCGATTTAGTAACATATTCGAAATGTATAGATTTTGTTACTTTTGTATTTACACCATTCATAAAACTCTCTCGGTGTATTAATTAGGCTTTCACAAACACTTCTTAAAGAAGCTGCTCTAGCTTTCCTCTTAATGGTACCTCCAACACCATCTGATGGTCCCTTTCCGTGGCTTGTAGCGAAAAAGTTCCATTCACAATCAATATTAAAATCTTCATAGTGATAGTTGACGTTGTTAAAGTTTTTTTTGTTCTTGAACTGCGAAACAACTCCATCCGAAAAATAATAAAATTTCCGTGGGTTCGGGTAGTTGGCCCCATCTGTTCTCAGAAAATTAATAAATTTACTCTGAAAACCAAATACCGCTACAGTATCATGCGTTTTCTCTTCTGATATTATTGCATATGATAATATCCTAAGTTCTCCTTCCATTGTTTTGAAGTATGCAACAATTAGGAATAGCGTTGCTTGGTGCGTGTAATAATATGCCGCTTGAACCTCGTTTTGGGTTATGAACTGATAATTTTCCGAAAAATCCATTATTACGACATATTCCCCCAATTGTAGAGTTTCTTTCACTGACCTTAAATATTTGGATTGCTGTTTGGCTATAAAATCGTGCTTCCGCAGTACTGATAGACCAAACGTTGAATATTTTGAGAACATTTCAAGAAATCACTCAACAGAAGACGTGATTTTTTCTAGTGTATATGTGTTTTCACCAGATACCCAATAGTTATAGGTCAATTCATCCAGGTCGCTAGTTTCCGCAACAGCTTTCAGTGATTGTAGAAAGTTCTTTTCGAGTTTGTTACATTCTTTACAATGTCCTGTAAATAGAAAATAAACTTTAAGTTATATTTTTATACATAAATACGGATAATAAAAAATATGTACCTTCACAGCAATCCCACGTCACGTTTTGACAAGATACTTTTTTAAGTAGCTCCGTTTCATTCTTAATAACAGGATCATGATTCAAAATGTTTGATATAACTGGACTTAACAAATTATTGTTTTGATGAATAATACACACGCATACATTGTGTGTTCCAGCTTTCCCTGCTAATACGCATTCTTTTGACCGAAGCTCAGAAAATTTAGAGAATCCGATGGCCTTGAGAGGATGTGTTTCTACAAACTTTTGATATGCCTCCGATAAATTACATAAAACAAGTAGTTTCTGTTGTTTTATTCGTTCGCCATCAGCATTACGAACCGAAACGAAATCATTTGCTCCAGGTAACTGCCGACTGATATCCATACTTTTATAAAATTCTTGAACCAAAGTAATCGTTTCAGAAGAAATTCCTGGTCTTTTGTGTATTTGACCGGGAAAACTGCCATGACCCTGCTGCTTGACTAAATGCTTTGCTTTTTCAACCATGTAACGGGTTGCTCCGAACTCAGTCATAATTTTTACTGCCGACCAATTGTCTGGTATTAAAGTTAGAAGATGAATTTTATTTTGATAATTTTTCTCGCGATGAAATGCTACTTTAATGTTATCAAGAAAGCTTTCTCCATCCGTATCACGATCTGGCTGAACGTTATTTTTAATTGATGGCACACTTGGTATTGGAACTTGTAGTACCTTTGTACATGTTAATTCTACTATTTTTTGAAGCTGCCTCTGCATATACTCTGGCTCAGAGAGCTGTTGTTGTTTAACAGGTGATCCGCCTAATCGTACACAGATTTCCGGAAATTCAGTTTGGTAAACTGCTCCACTTATTTCAGTCGGGGGCGAGAGTCTTTGTGATTGATCTGGAGCACTGTCAGGCGAAACGGTAAACTGGCATTTGCTTAATCTATATACCTTGATATAACATCTATCAATAATTCGTTTATTTGATATATCATGGTTTAAGAATTTTTTAGCATTTTCCGCTATTTTTGCACTAACACTTCTACATCTAGATCTCATATTTTTATGTTTTTCCACATTAAAAGGATTACAGCACTTAGGGTTAACCATTTTTTAAATATTTTTTTAAAACACTAGTAATACTCAATAAATCTCTAAGATATGTACGTTTCAAGTACACTTCCAAAAACTAATTAATTTATGTAAAAATTTGGATGAGTATTTATATAAACCTGAAACAATTAATTGTTTTTTTACGCCTATATAATGGTTTTCAAACATACCCCACCATTTACGATGAAGCCTGTATAGTAATTCTATTGTATTTTAAACAGATAAATGACAAATCACATCTTTACCTGTCGTTAATAAAATCTGTGCGAAATCTTGATTAAAACTAAAAAATGGGAGTAAACCCCAAGCAAATACATAACAGGTAAAAAATAATTTCTGATGGTATTTGACGGTCAACTCCTTTCGGTCAGCAAATAATCTAGTATTACTCATTTTTCATTTGAGAATTGAAATTTATTGATAATTAGTGTATTAGTCATCTTAATAGTCACAAACAATTACTTATTTCATTATATTGTCAAAATATTCTCAAATAGTGATATCATACATCTAAGTTCAGTTTAAAAATAAAACGTTTATATTGAATATAATTTTTATATATTTACTTAAACCAATTTTTTATTTTCGTTGTCCATCTTCAAATGTATATTCTCTGAAAAGATTGAACATTCTCCTATTGGTTTTGAAAATATCAAAATAATTGAATTTTATTGGTAATATTAGTGTATTAGTCATCTTAAAAATCACAAACAATTACTTATTTCATTATATTGTCTCATTTTATAGTTTAGTTTTAGTGTGAAAAACTAGTCGAAACGTTAATTTAAAGTTTGTAACTATGAACCGGATGATCGTAAGCCTTATTTATTTAAAAAGTGGCGCTTTTATTAAAGGCTAGTTTACTATCTAACAACTTTTACCACCAACCATTACATATTTTGACAATTTCACTTATTGTACACAACTTTTATATAAGAAAAATTGTAAAAAAAACTCATTTTTCAAATTTAAAGCCTTGTAGCGACCAAATTAGGCACTGTACATTCACAAATTTACACTTGTTGAAAAGGCTGAACCTTTCCCTTTCCGATGGTATATCAAACTTTTTTATGGAGTATTAGCTGCGCCCTCTACAGGTGAAAATAATTGGCAATATTTGATGTATTATTACTGCTTCACTAACGGTATTTGTACAAAACAAATTATTGATTAATTTAGAAGGTTCAATGCCTTTCTATAATGGTGTTGTTCTTATTAATGAGTAATACAGAACTCAAAATAAAACAATTTTACGTGACCACTAAAAAAAAAAAAAAATCCCGAAAATGTAAAAACGTCACAATTTCAAAACCGTATAACGGGTCAACCGAAGGTCATATAACTTAACAAAAAAATAGGTACTCAATCATTTGTAATAAGGAACACGACAAAAATAAAAAAAAAGAAATCGCTGAGGTCGATTTCGAAAAGTGCAAAAAAAATGCTGAAATATAATGGAAACAGTCATATATATATATGTGTGTACTCGAAATATAATTTTTTTTTCATTTTTAACAGACACAATTGACACCGAAATAAAAGATGATATTGAATATGTGAAACTCAATGTTCCAAATAGTTCGTATGAATTTGCTGAGAAATGGCGAAAACCCATATACTATATTTCGACAAAATCTATTAAGAAGCTCTGCATTCTGAAATTAAAAATTTGGTAAGAACTGAGTGCAACTAAAAATAGCCTAAAATGTTTACAAATTTTTATTTTACAGATGAAAATAGATTTAAAAATAAAGTACACTGACTTTGATCCAGACGCCATACGGAATCGGCATAATATTTACCCAAATATCATTCAACGAGTGAATAAAATTAATCCAGACAGCGTTGTTAAAAGCTGATGCCAACGTATAGCAGACGCGGAAGAAGGTATTTATTGTCACATCAAAGTACATTTCAATTAGGGCGCTTAAAAGCTTATTTTCAAAACTTAATTTTTTTTTTTTAATAACAGAAAAAATCGCGTTAGCATTTTTGGTCTTACCATATATTTTCCCAGCGAACGGAAAACGAACATACGGCAACGGGAGATTATCAAAAATTGAGATTCAGCAATCATTCATTTCATTATATAAAGTATAAATTTGTATAATACTGAAAATTTTAAAAAATTATTCTTTAAAATTAATTTTTTTACAAACTGCAGTTGAAGCATTCGAGGCAGAGGCTATTCCAGAGGCACCTAAAGTTATTTTTGTGGGAAATCCAATTAGCATTGTGTATGTTTTAGTTGCGGCAGAGCTGTTGGATGCGGTTTTTATTTGTATATGGGCCTAAATATCAAATACCCAATTGCATGCAAACCTATTTGGCATTTCATTCAAAAAGGAATTTTCAAAATCAAAACAGAATTTGATGAAAATATTCCATGTGTGTTCACACTAATTAACGATATGCAGAGTAATAATTAATTTTAGTTACACGTTTTTATATTATTGTTTTATCTATATAATTGAATTTTGAATTTTACTAAATATATATTTTCGATCTTATAAAATATGACAACAATTATCTGTAAAATTTGTAATGTCTTTTTCGCAGATAAGGCCGATTGTCTGCAGCATATTACGATACTGCATATAAGCACATTGAAAATTTTCGTTGTATATTTATACAGATTGCACGAAGCAATTTTCACTTCGAAATTCATTTTTAAAACACATTAGTCAGAATTATCGTACAAACTTAACTGCTACGTCAAAATTAAATGATATTCCTGTTTGCAAATTCTGTCAATCCAATCTTCTCTCATGACAATTCTACAATGCCTTCCAATTCACTCACTCCAGTAGATGTAATTAATCAAATGTCTGATGAGTATTTAAGACTGATTTTAAAAATTTACTGTGATGATAAAATTTCCAGGAAGAAAGCGTATCAAATTTTACAGATAACGTGCAATTTGTATTCTAGTTTCATAAAAAAATCTTTGTCGTTAACAAATAATGATAGTCCAGCTCTTTCTGCCTTAATTTTTTTGAATCCCAACATTTTTAGATTACAATATTTGTTAATGAAGGAACTTAAACGATTACTTTTTTTTCATTGCAAATAAACCACACGTAATTCATTTAGAAAATCAAGAATTTTAAGACAATTTGAACAAATTGTTAATAAAAAAAAAAATTGATTACATAATGCAAATTATTCCGCTAACCAGTCTCTTTACAGTTTTATTTAATAAAACGTTATATTTAAATCATATTTTGGCATATACATATATCAAATTTTAAATTTTCTAATAAATCTACGATGTATAATTATGTTGAAAGTGAGGATTGTAGAGCAATTGTAGATTCCCTTCCCCATTATGATAATGTGCAATACCTACCGTTATTTCTATACTATGACGATTATGAGCCAAATAATGTTTTGGGATCTAGGTCTGGTACTAACACATCTTAATTCAAAGTAGAAAATAAAAAAAAAATTTGAAATCAAAGAATATTGAAACCAATTATTGACGAGTTAAAAGAACTCGAAAATTTCGCTATTTATGTAGAACATTATTTTTATTAGGCGAAAATTTCGGTCTCAATTCCATATTGGGATTCAATGAAAGCTTTAACTCAAGGTACTTTTGCAGAATTTGTAAAACTCCTTCTGAAATTACTCAACAACTTTGCAATGAAAATTTGTGTGAAATTAGATCTAGAGAAAATTATGTACATATTAGACTTACAAATTGGAAATGCATCTGAAACAGGTATTAAAGAAAATTGTGCATTCAATTCGTTAAAACGATTTCATGTTACAACTAATGTAACCGTTGACGTGATGTATGACTTGTTGGAAGGTATTTGTCATTACGACTTATTATTAATACTAAAATATTATGTTAAAGACATAAAGTATTTTTCTATAGAACAATTAAATTTTAGTTATGATATCTTAAATATATCCAAATTTAAAATGAGTGCCTTTGACATGTATACTTTTATAACATATTTCGGAATATTAATCGGTACATGATATATACATGATATATATCATCCTAGCATTAGAGTCATACCGGATAATCAACAGCATTCCGGTAACGATTATACAACCAATAAAGCAAACCAAAAATTTGAAATGGCCCCGTTAAGAAAGTTTAATAGGATCAAAGAATTGTATCAAAATAAAACTGTTAAGTATAAGTTCTAAAGTAAGTTGGGGAAAGTATTTATAAATAATTATTATTATGGAAATCAATGATTAAAGGTTGCGTGTCCGACTGTACGCAGCATGATTTGGCATGGTATTGCATTTTTGATGGTCAAACAAACAAGATCAATAATTAAAATTGTTAAAAATAAAGAACTGATCAACAATAAACATAAATCGTTAATGCCACACTATATGCACTTAATACAATATCCATATATAATCTTCATCATCAATTAATTTCAATTACATCCTATGTAATTTTTTTTTTCTTTGCTTTTTTTATCAAAATAATTTCTTTCATTACACGTCCATATTGTCATAATTATGTTGTAAAACTTAATTGAGTTTGTAATCCGGAGGTGGTGTGGTATACGAACACAAAAAATAAAAAATTAACGGAAAACTCAAAAACCAAAGAAAATGAGAAACGAAAAATAAACCACCGGAAACAAAAAAATTTCCTGCATGGAAGAAAAGGAAAATTTTATCTGTCCGCCTTAAACAAAAAAAAAAAAAAAAAAAAGTTTGTATCAAAAAGTGTTATCAATTATTCAGTTCCTTTTTAGATTCAACTTTTTTTCCGTTTTTCATTTGGTTTTCGTGTATTTTGTGTTGGTATAAAAAATCCTGCTTAATAATTTCAAATTTAACCTCATTTAATATAACCCTATGTAGTTAAGTACAAAAGAATGGAACAAACGTATAAAAGTTCCGAAGATATCAACCACAAAGTGTATTATTATACATATACTTACAATATATAGTTTCTCGAGTGTGTTCTTATTGTATTATTTTATTAGAAAATTGGAAAATCAAACTTGTTTTTGATTTATTTTCATTGATAACGAACAAAAGCTTTAAATAAGTTTTTTTTCCCGTGTATCGATTTATTTTGTGTATGATGCCTGCCGTACGTACTATTTGTACAACCTTGATCAACGAAATATACTATAGTAATAGTAATAATAATATTGAAATAGAACACAAAACTCTAATAATCATAACATAAAACGAGCTTATATTAGACAAAACAATATATACCGAAGTGGTACAAGTTATACAAAACATTTTCATTTTTATCTTATCGATTTTTCTATATTTGTAGCCTAGCTAGCTAGCTAGCTAGCTATGTACATATTTTATTTATTTACTTGTTTAATTTTCCGACCGTACACCAAAGCAAAATGGATGATATATTTCAACTTCTAGTTAATCATTTTTGTATGGTACTCGGTGTAGACAAAAACCCGATTGTTAAAATTAAATTCGATATTATTACACAACAATTTCATCGTTATACCTATACCTACGAGTATATAAGTACGAGGTGAATTTGATTAAAATTTCACATTTCTTTATTATTATTACGACTATTTATTTATACTATCATGATAATGATTACTGTTTCGGTGATTATTATTACGATTAAAATACTGTTGTTGAAATTAATTTAGGCAGAAAGCAAAAAAAAACAGCTTTTTGACTTTAATTTGGAATTAGATCGATTAAAATCTTATCGTATCATAGATGAGTAATTTAATGAATTGTTTACATTTGCTTTGTGTCTATGGAACATGAAATTATTATGTCTGGTGTTTTTATAGGAAATATTTTTGTTAGGCATGAAGATAATGAATTAGTAGAGTGTGAATTAATAGGTGGAAGCACGACAAGTTTTTGCTTTTTTTGGGGTGTTTTTCGACTTAATTACTTAAAATGTTTAATTAACGAGACAATTTAATTAATTTGTTTGATTTGTTTTCTAAATGCAATACTAGACATGTCCTTAGTGAATCCGAAAGGAACAAAATGCAAAAGCATTTTTTCACCGACCCTTAAAATTAATCAATCTAATGTTGTGTGATATCGTAACTCAGTCATCGACAGGAGCATAATACACAATTTATTATTTAAATAGTTTCGGAAATAGTTCGCTTTATTATGTAAATATAATTAATTTAAAAAGGGGTTTAAAAGCCACCTTACGAATATTTCTAAAGGAACAAAAATGTTATGAAAACACAATGGTTATGAAATATAATCCATTTCCTATATTAAAAATCTATTAAAATGCTTACATTAATTGAATAAAACAGATAATAGAAAAATAATTTTACGAACAAATTGTGGAAATTGAAAAATTATTCATCAATTGTGTTGAATTGTGTATAGTTTTCCAAGTTATATTGTATGAACGTAAATCGATTTGATAAATATGAAATAATTGTTAAGGGGTGCTTAAACTATAAGTGCATTACATAATAATTTTCACTTAAAATTAAACGTTAATTCTTAAGCCTAAACACTTTATAATCACTTTAACCTTTTTGCATTTCATTTTAACCAGGTTACAAAAAAAAAATTAACATTATCAGTAAAGAAATATTAAACTCAATTCACTTTTGAATTCGAATTCAAACAATTTTTTTTAGTTTACTCGGCATTTGTTGATATGAAAAGAAATAAAGGGTGTCGCAAAATTAACGCCAGATTTGAATTTGCCGCCATTTGTGCAATAAATTGTTGGCAACCCGGAAAAAAAACAATTTGACAACTGAGAGTTTAGGGTTAGTAAAAATGGAGCGTTACACGATACAACAACGTGTTTTCATTATTGAACAATATCTCAAAAATAATGAAGTTTTGACCGCCACAGTTCGAAAATTTTATACAAAAAATGATTTTTATGTGGCCAATATGTGGTTTCAACAAGACGGTGCCACATGCCATAAAGAACGTGAAACAATTCAATTACTGCATGAAAAATTTGCTGGTCGTGTACTCTCTCATTTGGCCCCCTAGATCGTGTGATTTAACAACATGAGGTTTCTTTTTATGAGGTTATTTGATGTCAAAGGTCTATGTCAACAAGCCCACAACCACCCGTGCATTACAGGAGGAAATTAAACGCTGCATCAACGAAATTCAGCCACATTTATATATTAAAAAAGAATCTAAAGACTATAAACTGTGTTTTCTATTTAATTCAAATCTTGCATTAATTTTGAGATACCCTTTATAAGGTTCTTCCAGTATATAACCCGATAAATATTTTTTCCCGTTCTTCGTATTTATTGATATAAGATTTGTTTTTAATTTAGATACATTCTTAATCATTTTGGATTTTTTTTTAATAAACTTCAATTTATTTTATAATTAGATTAAAACAAAATGTAAAAAAAAGAAAAAACTGGACACCTGTTTCAAATTAAAATATAAAGGGATGAAACCTCATGAGGTAGTCAGAACTTCGAACTCGATTAGTTCAACCTCCAACTCAATATACAAATCAACCTCCATCTCAATCGTAACATAATTCTAAACGCAATCACCAAATAAACCGCCAACCAAACCCTTAAATCAATCACCAAATCAACCCCAAATCAACTTTTAAATCAACTCTTAACCTCTAACTCAAAATCAAATCTTAAATAATTCCCTAACCGACAACTGACTTAACCCAAACGCAGGCTAACTAAATCCTAACTCAACTTAGCTATAACCAATTCTCAATCATCATCATACTGTTATAATTTACTTTTTTAGTTACTTTTGTAATTAATTTGGTGATGAAATGAAACAGTTTATAATTTTTATTTTTACTTAATTTTTCATTCGTTCTTTATTACATATTGATTTCTTTTATATTAATATGTGTATACACTTAACTTATGTAACTTATTGAAGGACGACGATCAACTGAACTTCGTTCATAATTTTTTTTTATCGTGCCTCTTGCTCTTCTCTTTGTTTTTTTATACATTTCATTTTTTTTTTCTTTTGTTTTAGAACTAAACATGGATAAATGGAAAAGAATTAGGGTTGCCTGATGTGTGTTCACAACACCTCCCTTCTTGAATTTAAACTCTATGCTAAAAATGAGTTTTTTTTTTCTATTCAAAAAGAATTTTTTTTTTAAATTTTTTTTTTTAATTTAATTTAATAAGTCAATTTCAAAAAAATTATTTAAATTTATAAAATTCATTTCCAGATATTTTGGATACTAATGAACTAATGAATTATGTATATGAATTATACATATTTTTTTTTTTTTTTTTGTTTATGATTAAATAATAGTATTTTTCAAAATTTAAATTTAATTTTATAATATTTTTTATTTTTTTTTTTATATATGTACTTAGTTTATTTAATAATATTATGTTATTTAGTTAATTTTTATTTTGTTTAATTTCACAATCAAGAATCATTGAATTGCTTCAAACGGTTATTATGTACAACTCGAGTACCTTTGTCAATCTTAATACGGGTATTTACGTTGGAAATAATTTCTACCACTCTGAATGGACCCGTGAATAAATGCTCCAATTTGTTTTCTGACTTTGAATTTTTCAAAGAACCAAATCCCCAATATTGAAAGTAGTCGGATTTAGAGTTTTATCATAGTTTAATTTCGATTTTAGCTTTTGTTTGAGGAGGTTTTCTCGAGCTATTTCATATGATGTTCTTAATTTATGCTTCAATTGCGATAGATAATCATCAAAATCGTAAATTGCGTGTTTGATAAAATCGAGGTTGGTAATTGTGGTTTGAAACCATGTAGCAATTCGAACGGCATTAAGTTCGTTTACGAGTGCGGAGTCGAGTTATATGCGAACATTGCGTATGGACGCCACGAATCCTAGTTATTAGGATCGTTATTCGTAAAATTTCTCAGGTATTAACCTAAAGTTCGGTGCGACCTTTCTAGCGCTCCGTTCGACTGCGGATGATACGCAGTTGTTTTTATCTTTTTGATTTTCAGTATTTGGCACATTTGTTTAAACACTTCTCCTATTAAATTCGCTCCTTGATCCGTCAGAATAATTCCAGGGGTGCCAAATCTACAGATAAGTTGTTCACATAAAACTTTAGCGATTGTTTCTGCTTCTTGGTTTGGCATGGGCATGGCTAATGAATATTTTGTCAAATCGTCCTGACATGTTAAGATATATTTGTTGTTTTGATACGAGGTTGGGAGAACTACAATATCTAGAAAGATTTTTTCAAACGGATGAGACGATGTTGTAGTTAACGTCATTGGCATTTTGGTTGAACGACCACACTTGTTTTTCTGACACAGCTCGCAATTTTTAATGTATTTTTTACTTTATTCAACATACCATCGAATTTATAGTATTGCGACATGCGTTTCAGCGTCCTGGCAATTCCCTGATGAGCACCGATTGGGCTGTCATGGAATTCGAGAATAATTCTGGTAATTTCCATATTATCCTGAACAATCTGAATCGGTTGTTTTAATGTATGAAATTTGTTTGATGGTGAGGAAGTAGGAGTATGCGAAATTTGTGATTGAGATATTGGTTCGGAAACTGAAGTTGTAGTTATTGTTTGTGAATTTTTTGGTACTGAATTAAATTCTGGATTATCAGCATCGTTTGTAAAATATTGTGATTTTTTCGAAATAGACCGAGTTACGGCGAAAATGTTGGTATCTGTGGTAATATTCACTCGGCTTAGGGCATCAGCATTGTGGTTAAACCTTCCTGGCTTGTAAACTACTTCGTACTCATATTCGTCCAGTAAGATTCGCCATCGAATAAGTCGGGATGTTGGATTTAATAACTTGCATAACCACACTAGGGGCTTATGATCTGTCGCGATTTTAAATTTAACACCATATAAATAGGGACGAAACCTCTTAACAGACCAGACGATACCCAGCAACTCCTTTTCAGTAGTTGAATAATTTACTTCGGCTTCGTTCAATATTCGACTGGCGTAAGCGATTGGTAGATCACTACCATTTTCCTGAATTTGGGATAATACAGAGCCAATTGCCGTGTTACTGGCGTCGGTTGTTAATACAAACTGTTTAGCAAAATCAGGATAAATTAGGACTGGGGGGGTGCATAATGCATACTTTAGTTTGATAAACGCTTCTTCGCAGAACTCATTCCATGAAAATTTTACTTTTGAACTTGTCATTTTGCTGAGAGGATGTGCAACACAGGCAAATTTATCAATAAACCGGCGGTAGTATCCCGCAAACCCTATAAAGGACTTTAGCTCTTTTTGATTTGTCGGTGTGGGATAATTTTCGATCGCTGATATTTTCGATAGGTCAGGCTTTACACCGTCTTTTATATGGCCTAAATAACCTATTTCTTTTCGAAGGAACAAACATTTTGTCGGCTGTAATTTGAGATGAAATGTTTTTAGTCGGTTAAAGACATCTTTCAGTTTTTTATTATGATCTTCCAAGTTGTAACCATAGATAACTATGTCATCTAAGTAAACAAAACATTTCAAACCAGTGAGACCTGACAATGCGGTATTCATAATGCGTTGAAATGTTGCCGGTGCTCCTTTTAAGCCAAACGGCATTCTTACAAATTCATAATGACCACTAGATGTAGAAAAAGCTGTCTTTTCTCTATCTGCTTCGTCAACTAGTACCTGGTGGTATCCACTGGCAAGATCCAATGTACTAAAATAATTGGATTTCCCAAGTTGGTCAAGTATTTCGGCAATATTAGGAAGAGGGTACACTTCAGCGATTGACAAATCATTCAACTTTCGATAATCTATGACGAGGCGAAATTTCTTTTCATCGGAATTAGTTTTTTCGGAACGATTAACACTGGTGAGTTCCAAGGACTACGACTTTCCTGAATGATTCCATCGACCATCATTTCTGAAATTCGGTTATCCATTTCAGTTTTTGTCGCTTGAGGTAATCTGTAAGGTCGAATATGTACAGGTTGTGTATTTGGAAAAACTGGAATTTTATGAGACAGTATATTGGTACAAGATAATTTGTCACCGGGAAGGTGAAATAATTCGTTGTATTCACGACAAATCGCGATGATTGATTGTTTTTCTTCCTCGTTTAATGTAGAAACATCTAGTATGGATTCTTATGTTTGTAATCTGTTTGACAGTTCATTTTCGTTTTTTGATAAGACAAATATATTATAGTTTTCTATATCTTCGATTTTGATTTCACAATGTCTAATATCGGCTGGAATTTCACTGGTATTTACTATACTAAAACTAGCTAAGCCACCTTCTACTGTAGAAATTGAATTTGCTACGAAAACTCCGGGGTAAATTTCTTGCGACTTACAAATGAAATCTCGGTCACGTAAACTATTTACTGGAATTTTACAAACTTTTTCAGATCGAGCTGGAAAGACTGTTTCAGATATTGTAGATTCTAATGGTAATATACTTGGTTTTTCTGATCAAATTTCAAGATTATTTCTACGGTAGTCGATTCTACACTGATATTTTGAAAGAAAATCTTTACCGATAATACCGCCACATGGAATGGGTATATCTTTGACAAGCTGAAATTTATGTTGAATGATTTCGGAATTTGGTAATAAAATGTTTGCTGGACAGGCTGCTAGAGTTCTGAATCCTTGGTTAGTAATTCCAGATATTTCACAACTTTGCGCCGGAAAGCAAATTGTTTCAGGAATCACTAGGTTCTTCTTCAAAACGCAAACATCTGCTCCAGTATCAACTAAAAAATAGGAGGATCCGTTTTTTAAAATATTCAATTTTAGTTTGATATACTTATGATGATTAGTATTTGTCGACAAATCGGTTTTATAATGTAGGAAATGTGTTTTCGGTTCAAGTATTGTTAGCTTTGTTTCAGAAAATAGTAATGAATAAAAAATTGATAATATTTTAGAATATAGGAATATTTTAGAATATAGCAGGAAACAAATATCATCAATGTATCTAAAAATAATGTTTTTTGAAATTGAAAAATTTGTAACATAAATTTTTATATCGTTTATCGACAGTGAAATATAATTTAGAATAACGTGGAACACTATAAATATTGACATACATTTAGAAAATAATTGGCGAAATTGGTTTATAATGATATCAGGACACTTTAAATATCGAGAACTCGAAGAGCGTCCTGTTGATTGGCATCGACGAGCTCTGACATGTTTTTTGTAATGCTCTTTACATCTTAAGCGGATGGTCTAAAATCACGATTCTGAAATTTATTCTGTGAAAATTTTTCATTGTTTTTTTCTTTTTCATTATATTGCCGTTTGCGACAATCACGAATGTGATGCCCGATATTTTTGCAATAACTGCACTGAATCGAAATTTGCTTCACTGATTTTTTCTCAGTCTGGTTGTAACGAAAGAAACATGTTTTTGACGTATGGCCTGTTCTATTGCAAATCTGACATTTAATACTGAATCCTTGATTATTTGAATTATTTCGTCCGTTAGAAGACGTTGAGACATTGTATTGTGATACCGAATTTGTTGCTCGTGTAATGGAATTTCTACCTTTCAACGCTACTTCTTCCTCGACGGCTTTAGCAATGGCGTCTGATAGTTTATTGTATCGACACGCCTTAATAAAAATTCTTATGGGAAAAAACTCGTAATCCATTCACAAAAGCTTTCAATGCCGTCTTGGAATTCAAGGCCACAATGACCTCTTGATGTGCCTCTCCTTGCTCAAAAACACATTCGTCGTTTAATTTAAAAAGAGTTTCCTCAACTCGATTCGCATACGTTTGAACTTCTTCGTTTGCGCCTTGCTTAATAAGACACAACGTGGTCTGCAACTGTTCAATTGAACACGCTTGCCCAAATTGGCTTTTTAATTCTATTTTCAAAGCATCAAGAGTATTGACCGTTTTATATTTTATTGAATTATACGCTTTGCCGTTAAGGCGCATTTTAATTAAACTCAAAAGCGTCGTTTTGTCAGCGTCGTTTTTCAATGGAGTACTAACTAAATCACACGCAGATAAAAACCTATGAAGATCGTCACCATTTCCTGAAAATTCTGGGACAATTTTTAGCACTTGATCAATATTAAGGGCCATTTTGGAAACTTTAATTTGAATTTTACTGTTAAGCTTTTTATTCTCAGCTGTCACATCAAGCGGTATAGTACCTTCCTTCTTTTTCCGTAATCTCGTATTATGTGAATGACGGTACTTATATTGAGCTAATATTTTCATTAACTTGTAAAATGAAACAAAAATCACAATAAAAATAGCAATAAAAATGGAACAAAAATTACAATCAATTTCGTATTTAAACTACGAAATACAATTTGATAACAAAATTACTTATTATTGTGACTAACAAAAAAAAATTTAAAAATTACAAAACTTTAAAAATGTCACAAAATATATCCAAGGATATATAAATTGTAATAAATTAAAATCAAAAGTTACGCACAAATATAAAATAAACAGACCATGTGTTTAAAATTATGAAAATAATTTCATCATCTCCAAATTGTCCGCATGATGTCACGAGTTGGTATATAAATGCTGAATTAGTATTGTGGTTTTGATCCTTGATAACGCTGAATTTATTTGATGATGTTGCTACTCGCCGTATAATGTCGCTAGTGAATAATTTGTGAATTATTTGGTGATGCGTATTTTTGGTATTTTCTATTATAAATATTAATACGCAATATTATATAAATATATATATATATATATTTTTTTTTATGCACATAGATACATCGATGCATATGTAATTTTCTTTTCTGAAAATCGTCGTCAATTCTACATTTCTTTAAAACAGGTTTCACTTAAAAATTCAACATGGGCGACATAGTAGATCACGTAATTACATTTTTTTTTTAACGATATCCAAAATGTGTATACATACAACAAAATCTTTTCCGCTGCCACCACTTGTTATAATTTACTTTTTTAGTTACTTTTGTAATTAATTTGGTGATGAAATGAAACAGTTTATAATTTTTATTTTTACTTAATTTTTCATTCGTTCTTTATTACATATTGATTTCTTTTATATTAATATGTGTATACACTTAACTTATGTAACTTATTGAAGGACGACGATCAACTGAACTTCGTTCATAATTTTTTTTTATCGTGCCTCTTGCTCTTCTCTTTGTTTATTTTATACATTTCATTTTTTTTTTTGTTTTAGAACTAAACATGGATAAATGGAAAAGAATTAGGGTTGCCTGATGTGTGTTCACAACAATACCACCATCATCATTACCATCACCACCACATAATTCTTATATACAAACCTTCATTCCATTATACCATCATAACATTATTCCAAAATCAATTAAATTTTTGAAGTTTAATCCTTTGTAGTAACTTTGAATCTAAATATCATCTCTCAAGAAGGACGCAAATGTTTAAGATATTATCCGTGATCTTCCTTAACAAATATTTCTGTAAAGTTTGGTTGAATTGAAATCGTTCAATGTCGTTCAATCACACACATATACTGTTCGTATATATAAACAGTCACTTTTAAATACAGTGAAACCTTATTTCAACAGACATCAATTTAGCGGAATCCTCACTTAAACTGATAAACTTTCAAGTCCCATGCAACTAGTTTTTCAATGAAAACCTCCCTTAAAGAAGCTGACACTTTATTAGAACGGACACGGAGAGATATTTCTGCGATGATACAGGTTTAACGAGTACACTTCAAAATGAAACTTTTACACTTCAATTTCTTCCTTTTACACTTCAAATTCGACACTTAACATTTCAAATTGAATTATTACATTTCAAATTGAACCTTTAGCAAATTATATGAATGGCCAATTAGGATGAAACTTGACTCTTTCTTAGCCGGTTTTAATGAAATTTGACATCATAGGATATTTCAATGTGAAATGTTTAAAATGTTACAATTGTTATAATTGTTTAGACGTCGGACGTCGTTCTGAATTTGTCTGTCATTATTGTTAGCAGACACATCATTCCTTATTGCACTTGAAAAGAGATATTGAGAGATCTTTTTGTGATGTATCGAATAATGAACAGGCTAACGAAACTAAATCAATTCCCGTGCTTAATACAACACAACTGTAATAAAACACTATGTTTTATTGTCAACCGCCATCGTGTCCGTTTTGGATTCATCCGGTAAGAGTCACTTGTGTCGAGCATTCTTGGATTCTGCATCGCACTCTAATGTTTTAACAGAGAAAATTGCATCCATGTTAAAATTTCTTCGTAAACCAGTGAATATTCTAATTAGTGGCTTTAATGAAGTTAATACGAACAGTACATTTAAAGTTGAAGCGATAATACAATCTCGGATTACTAACTACATACTTAACGAAATTAGAATTTCTTGTGGTTAAATATTGACGTATCGAGTTGGAAAATACCAACAAAAGTTGATTTAGTCGATCCCGATATTTTTTTGTTCCTGAAACCATCGAAATTATATTAGGAGGCGAAATATTTTTTGGTCCTATGTTGAATGGTAAAATAAGATTGTCAAATAACTCACCTTTATTGCAAGAAACACAATTAGGATGAATTGCATCCGGTTCAATTAGTACAAGCTTAAAGCTACCAATAGTTTTTGTCATTTGGGAAGTTGAGTTATGTTATGAAACCCCATTAGTTAATAAAGAAGAATAACATTGTGAAGAGATTTTTGATAGTAGTCATACTCGTGATAAAAATGGGCGGTATACTGTCGAATTGCCATTTAGAGAGAATTTGAGCCAAGTATAGGGGAATCAAAGAAATTTGCGACCATTTTATGGACGATATGAGCAATTAGAATATATGAAGTTATTTGTGGATTCAGATAATTCTACTGAAAATGAGAAATATTATATGGCACGTCATACTGTCTTCAAACCAAAGAGCTCATGGTTGAAATCGTCAACAAATATATCTTTGAATGACACATTAATGGTGGGACCCAAAGTCCAGAGGAATTTGTTGGTGCTTACCGCGGATATCTCAAAGATGTATAGGTAGGTCCAAATTCATGATAAACATAAAAAATTCAAAAAAATATTATGGAGAAAGGATTATCGAGATAAATTAAAAACTTATGAGTTAAATACTGTCACGTATGGGACGGCTTCGGCACCATATGATTAAATTATCGAATATGGCAACAACTTTATCTAAAACTCATTTTAGCGAAGTACCATTTGGAGTTCTAAATATGCTCTGTGCCCGCTTCTACAGCTATTGAAAAAAGTTATTAGCTTTTATTTTACTTCTAGCAGCGCATTTAACACTGTTTTAAAATCAATATGGCGGACTTAAAGCATCTTTCTTGGAAGAATCATTTTTTAAATACATAAGAAAAATCTTAAATGGCCACCAATTTTCATGTTTTTGGAAAGGAAAATATGGACGGCTCAGCCATTAATATTTTTAGAGCATTTTAACTTTATTTGTATCTTGCACAGATACATATACTGTTCTGAAATTGATATCGAGTGAAAAGTTGTAAACACCATTTGCTTATTTTAAATTAGAGCTATTTACTGTAAAATATACGAAAACTGATTTAAAATTAAGAAATTGCATAATTTTTTTCTAAAAGAACTGCGTAACTGTTTACTAGAGTTGGTAATTGTTTTTCATTTTAAGTTAGTTTTTTTATTCCCGAATTATTGGAGGAAAATGTGTATTTTGGTACCCACCTAGTAGTTGGAGTACAAAAAAGCGAAATTTAATAATGAAAAACCCGTATGGCCATCCTGATAAATCTACGCGACCTCTAGCTCCTGCTTGATAAAAAAGAGGAAATTGAAATCGTATGAAGTAGCAGAGCGGCATGAAGTGGAACTCTTGATGATGAGCAATTTGAATGTGATAGTCGAAATGGACCAACGCAAAATAAGTTGTGTCCAGATCTCCTCAACGAAACTTTGAGGTCATTTTAGAAGAGTGCGTCAAAAATGAGCAAATAGTTTATTTAACCACTTCCGCAAATCACGAACTATTTAGTACCGACATAGTTCAAGTAACCGAGAAAATCCCTGAACATCTTATGGATATTACCCACAATTACGTTACACTAAAACATCGAGGTGATGACCACACTATGCAATATCACAATGCAATATCCCCAACGTCCGATAGCAAAATCAGTTGGCAAAAGATTTTAGAAAACCAGAAAATACTAACCAAACACCGAAAGATTTTAATGAAGGAATTAAAAAATGTTAAGGTGCAACTCAATACTGGTTTAGCTAAAGTGTTTACACAAATCGAGAATTTATGAAAAGAGGTTGGAATGAATCAGCCAAAAGTTCAAGTGCTATGCAGGAAAGTTCCTCGATAAGTGCCTCTAACAAAATAGCAACATATGAAGATGCAAAAGCTTTAGACAACGCAACAACGCGACAACGCAATTTTCAACAGATCACTTGTAGCGGAATGTTCATGGAAGGATGCATCGACCTCGAAGGAGGACGGGAAAATCCCGTTTTTGTCTTTTAAGAATATCCTTAAATTTTATTCGTAAATAGTCATGAACGCTGATTTAAATTTTTCCCTTGTGGCAACACAAAACTTTTTTAAAATTTTACTCAGGAATTCGGCTAGGTTCTTAAACCAGGAAGTAATTCTGGAACACGGTAGTACCATTGATAAAGAGCCGGGAGTTACAGTCGGGTAAGCTTTTCAAGAATTTAGATATAAATGGGTCTAATTTTCATACGTGTTTTAATTTTCAGTCAGAACAAAAGTTTGGAGCTGGATAGGTACCCAACACAGGTTCGAACTAATGGAAGTTAAATAATTTTATACTCGTAATGTTAATTTATTTTTTTTATAATTATTTTGAATTTTTATTGAACACTTGTACATATAGGTAAACATATTTTCAATAGATGATATCCAGTGCGTAATATCCTTTATAGTGAATACAGAAGATTTTCAAACGGGTAAGAGTTAAAAGTGTTCAAATTTCCAAATTTGTAAACTTCTTAATCCAGATGGCATAAATTATGAACCTTGCTTGTAATAGAACATGATTTATAAAGTTCTATATATTTTTCAATATAATGTTCTAATGGATGGGCCAAAATTGTAGCGAGCCCTTGTAAATTGGTAATCCATCAATGTTAAAGTTCAATGAAATATTGAGGGACTGTTCTAGGTTACAATCAAAATATTCTCTTTGGCAAAATTCTAACCCATGATGTCAATAAAATCTGTCGTTAATAAAAGTTTTTGAAGAGCTTGATGTCTTATGTTAAATTCTAAAGCTCAAGCTCTCAGTTTATCTCTAACAATTAATTTGTCTTCCTCAGACTCAGAATTATTATTTTCAGCTAATTCTACAATTACTGCTCAAATATTCATTATCTGATTAGTGTTGTATTTGTTCTCGCTGTGGATTATTGCGCAAGGTATTTATTTGCAGGTGCGACTAAGGAAACGCCTTTGTTACGAATTGGATCAATTTTCAGAATGTTCAGTAGCACTCGCTCAATTTGTGATTTTTTTTTCATTAAACACTCTTTTAAATTTACGTTAAGCTTAACTTGATGTTTAAATGTTTGTTCTGCTGGACTTATATTTTTCCCAAGAGTTCAAATTCTATTTTTTTTTATTGTTTTTTGAGATATTTTTATTAAAATTATTAAATGACTACCTTTGGATGCACGCTAATGATAATTACTAAATTACTTTGTAATTTTCGCTCAAATTATTGCTTTGAGCTGTGTTTAACTCGAGTGTATTAATTCGCCCTATAATAGTGCTAACTAAACGCCAAGTGCCAGTTAAATTTATCACCAATGAGTCGTATAGAAAAATAAAAATTTTCAAGGTAAAACAAATTATATAAAGTGCTATCAATCCGAAACCGTTTTGATATGGCTCTAATTGCATTTGCTATAATACTGCCTCCCGGTACGTGATACATACTATCTGGGTTTATTGCTCTCCCTCCTAGATGTTTACTACAGCATGTAGTTTCGCTAGAAAGACGGTAGCATTTGAGCCAAAGGACATCGAGAGGGTTGTCCCACTCTTGTATATTCCTACTCCTGCCCCGTATTCCGTTTGATTTTATTCTTACGAGTTGCTGGTAATTGAAAATCGCCTGTAGGTCACGCAGCTTTACTACAGGAAGGCCAAATAAAACTGGAGAGTGCCTGGTATGCAGAGTTCGCATATTTTGGACTTATTAACCTATCAGTCATTCATCTTTCGGCATATGCTGTTCCACCTTAGATTAGGGTTTTTTGTCAAGGTTTTCTCCTTTAGCGCCGTACTTTAGCCTTTGCCAAATGGCCTTAGTTACCATTGGTTGCCACGAGGAGGCAGCACGTACACTTGCGAATTGTGAACAGATTACCCCTTACACAATTGTACCCATCACCCAGCGGCCTAATGACAAGACCAGAACAACTCACGTGATGCGCACCCTACTAGAAGGTTACATAGCTGGTAGATTAATCTACTCAACTTTGGTCCCCCCTCCAATAGACGCCAAACCACCTTTTTATTAGTGTTACTTGGGTAAAATCTCTTTTACATCGCATGTGTCAAATTTCATTATAATCGGTTAAGAAATAGCCAAGTTCCGACTTACTTAGCCATATTCCATAACTTTATCCAAAAATCACTTTAGAATCCCGCATTTCAACGGAAAATGTTAAATTTGACACAAATCCGCTAAGAAATAGATAGGCAAATTCCGTCCTAATTGGCTATATTCCAGAACTCCATCCCATTTACAACGCACAGGTCAAGTTTCATCATAATCGGTTAAGGAACAGCCAAGTTCCATCTTACCTCGCCATTTCCACATGACACATTTCATCATAATCGGTTAAGGAATAACCAAGTTCCATCCTACCTGGCTATATTCCAGAACTTTATCCAAAAATCATTTTAGAATCCCATTTCCATCACCCACATCAAATTTCATCATAATCGGTTAAGAAATAGGCAAGTACCGTTCTAATTGGCCATTTCCCAGAACTTAATCCACAAATAATTTAATAATCCCATCAAATAAGGATTAGCCAAGTTCCATAATACTTGGCCATATTCCAGGACCCCCCAGGCCATCTCCTTCCCCCCCCCCCCCAATTCCATTGGAAATGCCGGATTTCATCAAAATCAGATAAGATATAGAATCCCAATACATTTCAATCTAATTCAATTCGCAAACGGAATCCAACTTAATCTAACTCTATGCGAAACTTAATCCTCAAACCATCATATATAAAAATTGGTCGACAACTTACTAAATCCTATCCAACCCAAAACTCAACTCCAACTCAACTTCAACTCCAGGTGTTTTGTTTAAATTCTTATGGCACGAACAAATCTCTGTTTCCGCACAAATCTCCGACAAGCCGTTCTCGAGGTACCACGGGTACCGACATCCAGACATCCAGACGATATTTTTTTTTTAATAATAATAATTTTAGGTAAACCGCCGGATAAAAATAGAAATAGATAAATTTTATTTATTTTCAATAAAACTTGTATCTTTAAACATTTCATAATTTTAATATAAAATAAAATTATTTTTTACTATTAAAAATTTCAATTCAGATAAAAAAATTGATAATTATTTAAAATTATTATAAAAAATTTGGTCTACCCGACCTCCCGGACAACACTTTTTCCACATTACGTCCGTTTAAAACCACCAAACCATTTATATTTTACAAACATTTTCCCTTCCCCAATATCAAAATTGGCCACTATAATATAAATCTTCTACTCTCATGCCGCTAAATCACAGAATCTCAAATTATGTTAGATTATTTAGAACTGACAAGATGTGTTAAACGTAACTTAAAGTCGCATTTGCCATTTTTCATATTCGACTATTTTTCATCCCTAATAAACTGTTGAAAATCCTTAAGAATTTAAATTACTGCACTCCGTGTCCACAATATTATGTGAGCAAAGTGAGAATTGGCTGATATGATTTTTTACTTAATGCTTCAGTCTGGACGGAACATCGCTGTGAGAAACACAAACAATGTCACATATAATTTCATTTTCTATACCTGACAGTGTCCATCCTAATGGCGCGATATTATTTTAAAGGCGTCCCATAGTAATATGGTATTAAGATTTATATAAGACCTTTAATACTAAGACAATTTATTACTCCGAAATAATACCTCTAAATGCGATTCTATTAAAGAATTCTCTAATAATGTATCGATTAATATGTCCTTGAAATTACAATCTTTAAAATGTCACAGAAATGTCAGAAATGTTAATGTCACAGGAATCGGAATGTCTTGCTATATTTAAAAGCTTACTAGATAAATTTTATTTTTAAAAGTTTACGATATTATTTGCCACCAGCAAAGTATTTTAGATAAATTTAAAAATTTAAATTCCACATTACACGGTAATATATTTATTTTATCCTAATACCTAGGGAACAATTGTTAACATTTGGAAGGTGGAAAACTATCGAAGAGTTCGACGTTACTCCCAAAAACAGATCAACAAATTTGTATGTATTACCCCTTTTTATTAAAACGACCCTCACGCTATGCTTCACAAATTTTGTGAACTAGGTAGATGATGGATTTTCAAATTTATTACTAACATAACAAAAAAATCGTCGGTCCACTGCACCGAGCAAACGATTAAAGTGTTCCGGAAAGCTGAAGAGGCCACTTGTCATTTATTAAAGGACGTTCAGAGCAGAAGTTGTCGTGGCATTGTGCGTTGGGTTAATTTATACAACATTTAGTTTTGTATATGGTCTCATTTATGATGTTTCTTATATACAGCAATGTTACGGCGTTTTGCTGGTTACGACCTCGCTATTAACGTTAAAAAACTTGTATATTGAAAACATAAAACAAATTTTTATTATAATTTATACATATACTTGATATACTGATAATTCATCAGTTTCATGAAGATCTTTTTTCATCGAATATCAAAGTCTAAATTTACTAGAGATGAACCTGTAAGTGTATCATTTTTCATTTCATGTTTATCTCTAACCGAAGACGTTTGACTTCCTAAGGAAATATTAATCTGAAAATCATCCAAATAGACGGGTGTAGGGTATCCAATACCGGTATACCGAAAACCGAAATACCGGTATACCGGACCATTTTTCAGTACCGGTATTGAGCGATCAACACCGGTATTTCGGGATTTAAATTTTTATTGATTATTCGCCCAATATTCATTGAATTGTAATTACAGTCAGAATTCTTACAGTAATCGTATAAAGACAAATTTTTTATAAACTGTTGAAAATTTATAAACAAAGCTAGATTCAGGAAGAGTAACGCAATTGATGATTGGATCAGCGATTTTAGAAAAAATATTTGAGGCTACTTGGCTTCAAAAAATTTCCACTGAGAGTTTTTTTAATATCCAACTTTATACGGACTTACATATAGGAACGCAACACGTCTGTCCTAAGTCACTTATCTTCTAGATTTTTGAAATTTGTAACATTTTTAAGATAGAGGGGATTGCCCTCTACCCTTTTTGATGTATGTCCACTTGGGTACGATCTTGGGGCCAGATTGAGAGTTTTTTTAATATCCAATTATTTGCAAATTTACATATAGGAACGCAACACGTCTGTCCTAAGTCACTTATCTTCTAGATTTTTGAAACTTGTAACATTTCTAAGATAGAGGGGATTTCTCTTTACCCTTATTGATATATGTCCACTTGGGTACGATCTTGGGTCCAGATTGAGAATTTTTTTATAACCAACCTTATACAAACTTACATATAGGAACGCAACACGTCTGTCCTAAGTCACTTATCTTCTAGATTTTTGAAAACTGTAACATTCATAAGATAGAGGGGATTTCCCTTTTCCCTTATTGATATATGTCCACTTAGGTACGATCTTGGGGCCAGATTGAGAGTTTTTTTAATATACAACTTTATACAAACTTACATATAGGAACGCAACACGTCTGTCCTAAGTCACTTATCTTCTAGATTTTTGAAGGTTGTAACATTTCTAAGATAGAGTGGATTTCCCTCTATCCTTATTGATGTAAGTCCACTTGGGTACGATCTTGGGGCCAGATTGAGAGTTTTTTTAATATACAATTTTATACGAACTTAAATATAGGAACGCAACACGTCTGTCCTAAGTCACTTATCTTCTAGATTTTTGAAAGATGTAACATTTCTAAGATAGAGGGGATTGCCCTCTACCTTTATTGATGTATGTTCACTTAAATACGATCTTGGGGCCAGATTGAGAATTTTTTTAATATCCAACCTTAGACGAACTTACATATAGGAACGCAACACGCCTGTCCTAAGTCACTTATCTTCTAGATTTTTAAAAGTTGTAACATTTGTAAGATAGAGGGGATTGCCCTCTACCCTTATTAATGTATGTCTACTTAGGTACGATCTTGGGGCCAGATTGAGAATTTTTTTAATATCCAACATTAGACGAACTTAAATATAGGAACGCAACACGCCTGTCCTAAGTCACTTATCTTCTAGTTTTTTGAAAGTTGTAACATTTCTAAGATATAGGGGATTACCCTCTATCCTTATTAATGTATGTCCACTTGGGTACGATCTTGGGGCCAGATTGAGAATTTTGTAATATCCAACCTTATACAAACTTACAAATAGGAACGCAGCACGTCTGTCTTAAGTCACTTATCGTCTAGATTTTTGAAAGTTGTAACATTTCTAAGATAAGGTGGATTACCTTCTACCCTTATTATTGCATGTCCACTTGGGTACGATCTTAACGCCAGATTGCGATTTTTTTTAATATACAACTTTATACAAACTTACATATAGGAACGCAACACGCCTGTCCTAAGTCACTTATCTTCTAGATTTTAGAAAGTTGTAAAATTTCTAAGATATAGGGGATTGCCCTCTACCCTTATTAATGTATGTACACTTAAGTACGATCTTGGGGCCAGATTGAGAATTCTTTTAATATACAACTTTATACAAACTTACATATAGGAACGCAACACGCCTGTTCTATGTTACTTATCTTCTAGATTTATGAAAGTTGTAACATTTCTAAGATAGAGGGGATTACCCTCTACCCTTATTGATGTATGTCCACTTGAATGCGATCTTGGGGCCAGATTGAGAATTTTTTTAATATCCAACCTTATATTAACCTACATATAGGAACGCAACACGCCTGTCCTAAGTCACTTATCTTCTAGATTTTTGAAAGTTGTAATATTTTCTAGATAGGTCGGATTGCCCTCTACCCTTATTGATGTAAGTCCACTTGGGTACGATCTTGGGGCCAGATTGAGAGTTTTTTTAATATACAATTTTATACAAACTTACATATAGGAACGCAACACGCCTGTCCTATGTCACTTATCTTCTAGATTTTTGAAAATTGTAATATTTCTTAGATAGGTCGGACTGCCCTCTACCCTTATTGATGTATGTCCACTTGGGTACGATCTTATGGCCAGATTGAGAATTTTTTTAATATCCAACCTTAGACAAACTTACATATAGGAACGCAACACGTCTGTCCTAAGTCACTTATCTTCTAGATTTTTGAAAACTGTAACATTCATTTAAAAAAGGGGATTGCGCTTTTCCCTTATTGATATATGTCCACTTAGGTACGATCTTGGGGCCAGATTGAGAGTTTTTTTAATATACAACTTTATACAAACTTACATATAGGAACGCAACACGCCTGTCCTAAGTCACTTATCTTCTAGATTTTTGAAAGTTGTAACATTTCTAAGATATAGGGGATTACCCTCTACCCTTATTAATGTATGTCCACTTGGGTACGGTCTTGGGGCCAGATTGAGAATTTTGTAATATCCAACCTTATACAAACTTACATATAGGAACGCAACACGTCTGTCCTAAGTCACTTATCTTCTAGATTTTTGAAAGTTGTACCATTTCTAAGATAGAGTGGAATACTCTCTATCCTTATTAATGCATGTCAACTTAGGTACGATCTTGGGGCCAGATTGAGAATTTTTTTAATATACAACTTTATACAAACTTACATATAGGAACGCAACACGCCTGTCCTAAGTCACTTATCTTCTAGATTTTTGCAAGTTGTAACATTTCTAAGATATAGGGGATTACCCTCTATCCATATTAATGCATGTCAACTTGGGTACGATCTTGGGGCCAGATTGAGAATTTTTTTAATATACAACTTTATACAAACTTATATATAGGAACGAAACACGCCTGTCCTAAGTCACTTATCTTCTAGATTTTTGAAAGTTGTAACATTTCTAAGATAGAGGGGATTTCCTCCTACCCTTATTAATGTATGTACACTTAAGTACGATCTTGGGGCCAGATTGAGAATTTTTTTAATATCCAACTTTATACAAACTTACATATAGGAACGGAACACGCCTGTCCTATGTCACTTATCTTCTAGATTTTAAAAAGTTGTAACATTTTTGAGATAGAGGGGATTGCCCTCTACCCGTATTAATGTATGTCAACTTAGGTGCGATCTTAAGGCCAGATTGAGAATTTTTTTAATATCCAACATTAGACGAACTTAAATATAGGAACGCATCACGCCTGTCCTAAGTCACTTATCTTCTAGATTTTTGAAAGTTGTAACATTTCTAAGATATAGGGGATTACTCTCTATCCTTATTAATGTATGTCTACTTGGGTACGGTCTTGGGGCCAGATTGAGAATTTTGTAATATCCAACCTTATACAAACTTACATATAGGAACGCAACACGCCTGTCCTAAGTCACTTTTCTTCTAGATTTTTGAAAGTTGTAACATATCTAAGATAAAGTGGATTACCCTCTATCCTTATTAATGCATGTCCACTTAGGTACGATCTTGGGGCCAGATTGAGAATTTTTTTTAATATTCAACTTTATATAAATTTACATATAGGAACGCAACACTACTGTCCTAAGTCACTTATCTGCTAGATTTTTGAAAGTTGTAACATTTCTAAGATAGAGGGGATTGCCTTCTACCCTTATTAATGTATGTCCACCTGAGTACGATCTTGGGATCAGATTGAGAATTTTTTTAATATCCAACCTTATACAAACTTACATTTAGGAACGCAACACGCCTGTCCTATGTCACTTATCTTCTAGATTTTTGAAAGTTGTAACATTTCTAAGATAGAGGGGATTACCGTCTATCCTTATTGATGTATGTCTACTTGAATGCGATCTTGGGGCCAGATTGAGAATTTTTTTAATATCCAACCTTATATTAACCTACATATAGGAACGCAACACGCCTGTCCTAAGTCACTTATCTTATAGATTTTTGAAATTTGTAATATTTCCTAGATAGGTCGGATTGCCCTCTACCCTTATTGATGTAAGTCCACTTGGGTACGATCTTGGGGCCAGATTGAGAGTTTTTTTAATATACAATTTTATACAAACTTACATATAGGAACGCAACACGCCTGTCCTATGTCACTTATCTTCTAGATTTTTGAAAATTGTAATATTTCTTAGATAGGTCGGACTGCCCTCTACCCTTATTGATGTATGTCCACTTGGGTACGATCTTATGGCCAGATTGAGAATTTTTTTAATATCCAACCTTAGACGAACTTACATATAGGAACGCAACACGCCTGTCCTAAATCACTAATCTTCTAGATTTTTGGAAGTTGTAACATTTTTAAGATAGAGGGGATTGCCCTCTACCCTTATTAATGTATGTCCACTTAGGTACGATCTTGGGGCCAGATTGAAATTTTTTTTAATATCCAACATTAGACGAACTTAAATATAGGAACGCATCACGCCTGTCCTAAGTCACTTATCTTCTAGATTTTTGAAAGTTGTAACATTTCTAAGATATAGAGGATTACTCTCTACCCTTATTAATGTATGTCCACTTGGGTACGGTTTTGGGGCCAGATTGAGAATTTTGTAATATCCAACCTTATTCAATCTTACATATAGGAACGCAACACGTCTGTCCTAAGTCACTTATCTTCTAGATTTTTGAAAGTTGTAACATTTCTAAGATAGAGTGGATTACCCTCTACCCTTATTAATGCATGTCCACTTGGGTACTATCTTATGGCCAGTTTGAGAATTTTTTTAATATCCAACCTTATACAAACTTACTTATAGGAACGCAACACGCCTGTCCTAAGTCACTTATCTTCTAGATTTTTGAAATTTGTAACATTTCTAAGATATAGGGGATTACTCTCTACCCTTATTAATGTATGTCCACTTGTATGTCCAGATTGAGAATTTTGTAATATCCAACCTTATACAAACTTACATATAGGAACGCAACACGTCTGTCCTAAGTCACTTATCTTGTAGATTTTTGAAAGTTGTACCATTTCTAAGATACAGTGGATTACCCTCTACCCTTATTAATGCATGTCCACTTGGGTACGATCTTGGGGCCAGATTGAGAATTTTTTTAATATCCAACTTTATGCTAATCTACATACTACTTAATTTCTTTTTACAAATTTACATCTATTGAAGGAAAACGGTTTGCCTAAGTCATTTATCTTCTAGATTTTTGAATCTGTTTTTTTTTTCATAGGTAGGGACATCGTCCACTATCTTGAATGACGTCTTTATCATTGTTTTAGTATAGAGGGGTTCTCCGACTGTCTGTAAAACTTGTGTCCACTTAGTTACGTTCTTTTGGACCAGATTGAGTAATTTTTATTAATCACTGTTCTAATGAACTTTGATTTTTAAATTGTTTTTTTTGGACAATTTAAATTAAGACTTAGATTTATTTATATATTTTTTAGATTTAAATTACATAAGTAAAATAATTTTTTACTTAAAAATTCATAATAACGAGAGTTTTATTATTCTTACTAATACATTCACAGGGAAATCTATTTTTACGACAAATGTTTAATTTTAGGACAAACTTCACACCCCTAAGTAAACTCCTTAAGCTAACTAGTGGCCTATGTCGTAACACAGGAAAAACTCTGTGATTGGACAATCGTCAGTAATGCAAACCACTAACATCCATAACTTCAAAAAAAATTTCAGCAATTTTCTGATTCACACACAAAAGATTTTTATTGTCGTAATCAAATCTTACTAATTAGTTGATCTAAGCAATGTCGATGTCATAAATTGTATAAAGCTTTTATTCATAAAACAAAGATTAATCCCTATTTTCTTATAGTGGTTTACAATTCCTGTCTGCTATTTCTTTTAAATTGCTTTTATCGGCTATTTCACTAATACTAATATAATTTTTTGTTGAACCAACAAATTTTGTATACATATACGTTTGGTTGATTTTGTTTTTTTGTTGAAAACTTCACATCCGTCCAAATAGAGAATATAGCTATAGGGTAAAACCCAAAATTTGTTTTTCATTTTCGTTAACAAGTACATCGATTTTGTTCGGAAAATGAGGAATGCATTGAGAATTATTAAAAGGCATTGGTCTTGGTAAATGCTTGTGTATATTTGAAAGTACGTTTTTTTTTAGTTTTTCAAGGTACCTGCTGGGATCGCAAATATTGCCAAAAAACTAAATCAAATCAAAAATGATGCTAATTACAAAAATTATTCGAAGATCTGCTGCCGTCACTTCGGTAAAAATATTGCATTTTTCCAAGAAAATATACAAATGCTATTCAAATACAACTATTCTAAACGATTATTTTGAATGTTCTAAAGCCTTAGGTAGCCGTAAAACCATTCAAAAAATTGAAACCATATATTTGACAGTTTTAAATTGGCCTAACAAGTTTTTACCACACTTAGAAAATATCCATTTAGTGGCATTATTTAGCGGAGTAAAATTATATAATGCGTTCAATTGAAAGCTTAATTCAACATTTTTCTTGTCACTAGCACTTTCAAAAACATTTAAGAAAATTGCAGTGTTGATCCTATGTACGATTCATCAGAAAGAGTGGTCCATTTTATTATTCGAGCATTATTCAATTACTTCTTTGAATTTAAAATTAAAATTTTAAATACAATTAATAGCAGAATCCATTTATTTAATTATGATTACTTAAGACTACATATTCTACTTATTTTTGATAATTTTGTAACAGTCTCTTTATGACGACAATTGGAGGCTTTTATGATAATTATCGAAATGTTGAAGATTATGTTAAGCAAGTTTAAAAATGTAATTAAAACTCACTTGCCCATTGTTGTTAATATACAATATTTAAACTGAAGTTAATACCTAAACATCACATTCTGGTTCCCTACCCCAAAATAGTACCTACATACCACAAAGGGATACATTAAACCCGTATTCAACAATGAGATTTGAATCTAAACACCAGTATTTTTAATGACTTGCTAAAAAATATTAATTTGCCTAAAACATTTTCTAACACACCAAAAGGAATGTTCTGTAACTTGGGCTCAGTTTGACTTAAAACGCTTAATTAAACTAGGTCTACGTTTTAAGTTATTTTAGTGCCCTGTGCCGTCATGTAATATAATATTGTAACAACCGAATACAAACTTATATCTAAAATAATGCAAATCAATAATAATACTTCAAGTTTAGCTGAATTTGTTTTATTTTATCGTATATCTTCTTTATTGGAATATTGTTAGGAAATATAAAATCACGTTCTTATAATTGATACAAATAAAATGTTGACCTAGATCTGCTTTTATCGTTACGTACGTCCTACGAACATAAAACGACCAATTTGGAACATTTTCTATAATTGCTGTTGCAAACCAATTTTTGTAGGTCGACTATTAGCTTTGGTAATAATTTAGTATAATTTTCCATGTTTTATAGCCTGGATTTTAAATTCCCTATCGCGTATCGTTAAATTATTTAAATACATTTCGTTGAACATTCAAACACATCATTAAAAAATTTAAATATTATACAAATCGATTATCATTTATTTTCATCCCCATATTAAATGAAAACCCATTCTAACACTAACAATCACATTAATATATACAAATTGTTATTCTAAACTTGTACACTGACCGAAAACCCTAAATACAGGAAAACAATATTCTCTAAAGCTCATCCCTTAATTTTTTTTTCCCTTAAAGTTTTGCTTTTTCATTATTTATTTTGTTGTTGTTGCATTGTTTTGCCTTAATGGTCTCAAGAGACACAAACTTTCGTATATATGTACATAAAAAAACAGTAAAAAAATCAGAATGTCTTGAAAGCGAAGACACAATCCAGTACAAAAAAGCTTTTCGAAAAAATTTAAAAGTAGACTTTCCATAGAAAAAAAAAACAAAAAAATCAACCACCCAAAAGTAATTCTGTACACAAGAAAAAGAGAAAAATCTTTAAATTAGTTGCTTTTTTTGGTTATTCCTTTTGTTCGATGGTTGGCGTTGGTGTTTCTACTCGTATTTTATATACAATAGTTCGGTACGGCATTTCATCTTAAATACTTTGAAATGATTTTGTTTAATTTTATAGTAAAAAAAAAAATTCTATATAATTGTGTTCATTCTAGGTTCTCTTGGAGTAAAAAACCAAAAGCGGCATACGAGAACAAAAAATAAAACGAAAATCGAAAGTGAAAATGCGAAAAATCCTCATTGGGGAAATTTATAACAAAAAATCGGTTAACATAACTTTGAAATGGAATGGGATCGCTATACTTGAATATCAACTTTTTTATGGACGAAATATTTTTTGGTTTCAGAGAGAATCTCTCTCGAGGCTCCAGTGACTGTGATAATTTTGCTACAATTTATAACGGCGCGGTATAGGGTATGGTATACTATACAGGGTACTGTGAAGAAGGCAAAAAAATGCTAATTTTATATACAAAATCAAATCTATAGAATTAGACATTCCACGTTTTTCACGTATTTTTTATTTCTCACACTCGTTAAGCTTTTGTGTCGGAAACACAAACCAAAATAAGAAGATCATATAATTTAATGTCATTACCTGTCAATTATATAAACAAAATAAACATGCTGCTGAACTCACGTACATTAAATTATGCTGCATAAATATTAATAATCACACGACCTAACATAATGCCGCGCGTATATAATATTTATTTATACGTTGGTAACTTGTGCTAACTTTTCATCATTTTTTGAAATTTTCAACTGATTATATGCTGGTTACAACGACAACAATATCGCGATGAATATATGTTGTTTTTATCATGAACACCTTAAACATGTAAACATAAACACCTATACAATATATTTTATATAATAAGATGGATTAAGGTGATATGATAACATACATTCACACTCACTCCGTAAAAATCAAAATTTTATGTGGATTTAAAGCAACGATAAGGATAAATATGTTTGGTTTATTTAGGACACGTTGTCATTGTATTTTGAAAATTTAAATGTCAGGCAACAATTTAGATGTTAGTTAGTAAAAATTGCGAACCGGAATTAAAGTTCTCTATTTCACATGTGAGTTATAAATCGTGTATGGCTTTTAGTAATATTTTACAGGATATAGAAACGTAAACGAGGAAAATGTCGAGTGAGACACCACGTTTACAATGACAGATGCTACGCCACATGTAAGAATGTTGTTTAAAACTTGTATGCGATCACTATCATTATCAATAGCACAATAATTTGATTTATCATCACTTGGTTCTTCACATATTTGGTTATGTAGAAAACTTTTTATTTTTCTTCTAAATTTTTTTTTAAATTTTTTTTATTACTTTAAATAATTTATTGTTTTAATTCTTATTTTATTATTGTTTATTAGAGAAGTCATTTTTTATTTCGGACAATATAAATTACTTTTCCAAGGGACGCTAAAACTACATGTTATCGCACCACACATTTAGATAAAAAAAAATCTACTTACTTGTTACCGCAAGATGCACCTTAATTATGTGCCTATTATGTATCGCTTTGTTTATGGTGAAACACAAAATGAAGTCACTTATTTGTTTACTAAAAACAGCCTTTTGCGGCTGATCTTCTATATATAGTATGTCTTTAATATTGAACCATATTACTGAGTTCAAAGTCCAATTAGTGTAACTAACTTTTGAGCCCGTCAAATACTATGTCGACTATGTCGGTGTTCTATAATTAACTGCCGAACATTCAATATACAGGATGAGTCTTTTTAAAAAATGCTCTTTAATCTCGAGAACGGTGCTAGATAGGAGAAAATTACTTATAATGAAAGTTGTTAAGTGTCAAAGTGGACATCGGATGGTGCCCTTCAATTCGATCTTGACTTCGACCTTCAAGGACATTTGAAGGTCAAATTGAATTTTTTTAAATATAAATAGCTACTTTTGACCACGGATTCGGAAAGATCACAAAATTATATGTTCAAATAGAAACTTTACGCTGAAAAAAATTAAGTGCATTCTATTTACGAATGGCGTTCATTAACCACACTTCGTACTATTACTGTAAAATTTACCATATTTACGTAAAAAAACAAAATTTAGAAAATATTTATAAAAATGTGTGCATTAATAGTACGAATCGTAGTTCATAAACTAAAAAATGGATTAGTTTATTGCACTATACGTTTAATGCATAAACTTGTTGTCTGCGTATTAGTGTAACTTGCATTATTTTATTTATTTAAAAAAATACAGTTATGAACAATTCATAATATGTACGAATAGGACTTTACATTATATGAAAGTTATGTTTAACATCTATTATTCGTCATATTAACGAATCAGGTGCTCTAATACATGAATAATATAATTCGTCGCACACTTCTTTTACTAATTGAATTGTGATGAAAATATTCATAAAAAGTATAATTAAATTGTAAATTTGACGTATTTTTTTCGTAAATATGGAGAAATTGCAGGGGTAATTAATAATACGAACAAATTCATAAATGTAATGATAATGATTCTGTCGCGTTTCTATTTGTGTGAAAAGATCCAATTTCAGCATTACATAATATAAACAAATTTTTCGTATTGTTAATGATGACTCTATTCGTAGTATCTATAAAAATTGTGTACAGTTGAATGACATAATTGGGGCAACATAAGTTCCCTTCATAATTAACAATTATGTATTATGCAGCTTGAAAGACCACCTCAACATTGAAAAATCGTTAGGCATAAATTAAGAAATTTTTTTATGTGCCAAATAAATCCCAACCCCAGCACAATAGATCTTTTAGGTCGCAGTGCGAGGTGGCTTATCGCCCACATGGCCCTTCAATCAATCAATCAATATGTGGCAAATCAGGTAAATATTTTATTTTATATTAGTGTTACATAAGTGTTTTCTTTTTGCACGTGTTCTTATTAAAATAAAATTATCGCCTCCGTGATTGGTAATTAATTCTGAAATTAAAATCGGAACACTTGTTTGCGAAATTCATTAAATATCTTATGTTAATCAATTTATTGTGTTTCTGGTTTATTATAGTTGCCTGCAAGAAAATATTAACCATAACTATGAGAAGACCATGAAAAACAACAGCTTTTGAAGTATTTGGATTAGAGTCAGGTAACAAAAATTAGCAAGTAATAGTACTTGTGATTGTTATTAATTTATTGAATTTCCAGAAAATGTCGGGCAGTTCACCATGTAAAATGCTCTCTACAGAATTTACAGGGAGTTCACCATGTATTAAAATGCCCTCAACAATACGAAAATTGGAGTAATCATCGTATTGGACTAATCAACATTTCAATTATGTTAACATTTTTTTGTAATAAGAGCAACATTTTTGATAAAATTATATTTACTTTTTATGAAATTCTAGTTTTTTATTCCTTTAAAACTGTGGTGTTTAGGTTTTACGAATCTAATCGTCAAACGACTCAAAGGTTAACATTCCTATTATGTAAATAAATATTTTGCAGTTTTGTGTATCAATTATGAACCCATTCCTAAATTTACGCAAATTATCAACATATTGCTGAATTATTCATAACCACTGAGTAATAATTCTTCTTAAAAACGAATAATTTCATAAACACAAATAATGAATTTCTAAACTTATATGTATGAATTTATTCGTTAATATTATGTAATATTTCATTAGTAATATGAGATATTTCATGGTATCTTTAATTTCTTACGTTAATAATAAGAACTTGTATATCCACAAATGCTTTTAACAGCATTAAAATAATAACATTTTTCGTGTCTTATATGAATCAATTCATAAATATTACAACGTTAGTAGTCCAAAATTAAAATTTAAAAAATTATGTGTTTGATGTAGGATTTTTTTCAGTGTAGGCTCTTCTTTTGAATGACTTTTAGATGTTAATTCAAGGACAAATTACTAAATGTTAAGAAATAATCAGCTAATAATGAATTTTAATGGGGAATACACCAAGACAATACTAACTTTGCACTTTAGGTCGTGGCTCCAACAATTTTACATTAAGTCATTCCGCATTAAAATTCATTATTTGCTGATTATTTCTTATTATTTAGTAATTTGTCCTTGAATTAACATCTGAAAGTCATTCAAAAGAAGAGCCTAAAGTTCCTAATACGGGGTCAAAAATAGCTATTTCAATTAAAAAAATTCAATTTGAAAAATTCGAATTGGCGGTCACCATGCAACACTTAACAACTTTAATTATAAGTAATTTTCTTTGAAAATCCAAAGTTCTGTAACTATCGTTATTGGATATCGAATGATTGAAATTCAAGCAGGAGACCTATTGAATCTCATGGTAAGACTGATTTTGTGTTGGAATTTCAAAAAAATTACTTTCGGGTTAGTTATACCATTATGTACCATCAAAGATTAGAACATAAACTTTACCTTTGTTTTACTTATGAATATACAATGAACTAAGTCAAATTAATAATTTCAGCAACAATGTCATTTATTAACATTTCTTATTTTAGACTTTATGGTTTACTGGAAAGCAATATTTAAATCATTGAGGATTTATTATAGTGTCAGTAATTGTCAGTGTTGAACGAAATAGTCACATTATTTTTAATAAAACTAAAAATAGTTAACCGGGTCATCGTTAAGTAGCGAGAAATATATTTTTTGCGGTTGACAGTATTGCAAGTGTAGTAAAACATAATTAGATTTATTAGATTTTAGAAAGTTTTTGGACTTGATTTTCTTCCTAAATTACTAAATAATTTTAATTTGGATTTTAAAAATATTTAGAATTTGAATTCATTTCTTTAAAATTAACTACGTCTCTCCTGAACCGTGATATTTCTAACTTGTGATACTCTCACTTGCATATAGGATGGTATATGATGTACATATGTTACATTGGGGAATAATGTGAAAAGCAGATCTCAAGCCGTGAAGTATTGGTACACTGTCTGATTATTTGAGCGAAAGATGTTTCCATACACCAAAATAAATTTTTTGTATTCGACTTAAAATTAACTTGTGACTAAAAATATTTTTTGGTTGTATTAAATTATGAATTAAATGATTTTATTTTAGCTTCATGAACTTCGATTTTAAAATATGTGATTTTTGACCGACCCATTCGGGTCGTCGTTTATATATTTCATTTCCTATTGTATTGAGGTTTGACTTGGGTACTGCGATTTAGAATGGGTTAGGGTTAAGTTGTATGTTTAGTTGGATATTGAGTTGTAATTTGCATTTGGGTTAAGTAAGGGATAAGGAGGTGGTAATATTAGTTGGAGGTGATATTACGTTGCCATTGGGGTGAGTTCACGTATTTACATAATTTTCCGGACCCAAGTGCTGATCACGAGGTTTTAGTCCTGATACATTTTCTAATTAAAATTACATATGGTACTGACATTCCAGTTACAAAACAATTTGTATATCAAACAAGAGTGTTATATTACTTTTGACCGAATAACTTTTATTAGACAACAACAAGCAAAAAGTTAACAATAACCGTTTAAAAATCGTTAAACAATCGTCGAAATTGTAAATTTTTAAAATTTACTAATAATGTTGAATAGTTAAGGATTTAAATTCAAGTGACTGACTAGCACACCTCAACAATTATTTAAATTGCATCATAAGTTCCTCTATGAACAGTCAAAATTTATAATTGTGAATGCGCATTTTTAAATTGCCGTTTACACCGAATGTAATAGTATTTGTATAAAGTATACTTTCGATAGACATTGACATTAAAATAAGATGTAAGATGAAATCGTATACGCCCCGATGTAAACCTTGGGTCAAAATTCGTTTGCAAGATTTTCAAATTCAAAAATTCATTAAAAAATATTAATCGTGGGAGATATATGTAGTAGATTTTGTCATTAATTATTTTCCCAAGGATTATTTCTGGTTTTTCTGAACAAACTTAGCTCCTTGCTGGAAAGTATGTCGGTTATTTTAACAGATACAGACTTCACCTAAAGAAAAGCTTTTATCAAGCTTAATCTTAGATCCGTACCTCCAGAAAATAAAATTGTGATTTTATCATTAAAACGACGACCTTTATCAAACCAAGCTGGTCAATGAATTTTTTTTTCGACTTTGACAGTGAATTAATTTTGCCAGTTTGGAAAAAGTTATGGAGTTGGCCTTTAGTACGGTCGTGCCATTTAATAAAAAATGTATTTTGCAAAATTATCGGTGTGTAATTTTAAATCAAATAAATAGCTGGAGAATGGTGTACCACACCGACCATTTGTAAATAAATTTTAAATTTATAAAAATGTTAAATAAAATATAAGCATTTATTAGATGTGTCGTAAGTTCAACAAATTATTCAATAATAAATACAACATTCAGCATTGGAAAATAATAAACAATCCGAATTGTCCTACCGTATATAGAAAAAAATTAGCAAGCCCTATTAATTTATTTGATAAATACTATTTATTCTAAATTGACAACAACAATTTTTGGTTGACAACAACAATAACTGTTACAGATGGTTTAATTTGATTTTGATGCTTTGTTATTATTAGTTATACTATATTTCGTGTATGCACGTAAACAGAATTAATTTTTTAACAAAGTTATCTTCACGACCAAAAAGCTTTAGATTTACGCTTTAAAGATAAATTTTGTTCAGCTCATACCTAAATGACTTGGCGACTAAATACAATTCAGTAAATTTCATTTTTATGCTGACGACTGCTAAATATACATTAGTAGTGGTATTCACCAAATCAGCTCAGTCGTTGAAAACCTGAATAACGATTAAAACAGTATTCATAATTGGTCTACAAAAAGTGGTATTTCCTTAAATATATCTAAATTAAAAGCTTTAATTGCATCCAAACCTATAATAACAAATCCACCTAACGTTTTCTTTGACTATAACCTAATGCCTTATTCAGCTAGTGTTAATAAGTTAAGTGTATTTGTTTCACAGAATTGAGAATTTATTTAGTTAAATCTCTTATACCTCTCTATTTAGATGATTGCGAAATAATTTTCTCAAACTTTGATGCCGAAACCAAGCATATCCTGTAAGTTTCATTTAATAACGCCGATTCAGATATGTTTATAATCTCAATTGCTACGATCGCGTCTCAAGTTTTACTAAGTCAGTAATTACTTCTAGCCGGTCATTGACACATCATTTTATGTTTGGGATGGTTTTGTTCATTTATAAAATAATTAAGTTTGGAGAACCCAAATATCTATTTCACAAAATTTAATTTGTTTCATCAACAAGAACTGGTCATATTGTAATACCCCGTGTAAATAATAATAATAATACTACTATCAATGCAAGAAGTAATAAATTAAAAAAATACGAAAAGTTTGTAAGAAACCATTAAATTATGTCATTAACAAACGGGCAACACCAGCAACTACAAAATCAGTCACTTGGAAATATTAAAAATATTTAAATAATAAATCCAAACACAATCAACTGACCTAATTGAAGAGGCAGAATCTATATTGGTTTAAAGATAGGGTAAATAAATTCAGTTTAAAGTATAATTTATCAAGGCTGCGCTGTACAATTAAGAATAGTTGATTATTACTGAGCAAGTAATCTGGAATATTGAAATTTATATGGCGTTATCAATTTTAGAATTTGATAGCTTTGTAAAGCAATAAGTTGTCTAACACTAGCCTTCTATTCAGTAAGCTTGCTATGCTAAATAGCTTACTTCTAGTAATATAAGGGATACTGTCTAGATAACTTTCGCTATGAACATCACGATTACTATTGGCGAACTGCGAATCCCAATCATGGATACACAATTGTTCTCTAATTCGAACATAGTCGAGATGGTTTACGTTAATATACGAATAACTAATATAAGGTAATTTTTTTGAGAAAATCCAAGTATATCGATAGTGATAGAGGGATGAAAATTTACTTATCTTTGAAAGAGAAACAGAGCAAAGCGTGACTTCTATTGTAGAACCACTTAGGTTGGAAATATAGTATGACATCCAGAATACTACCTGTGTAGTTAACAATATGATTGTGCTGTGATAAATTCACAACAACATTTTTTCAATGAAATAATGAGCCGCACGACCCTCATTAGATGAGGAATCAAGTTCATTACTATTCACGACCCAACTTATGCATGGCAAATTGAAGCCACCAACAACCATAAACTTATAGTTGTCAGGTGCATTTAGGATACAATTGGAGAGGTTATAGCAGAAAAATTTATAGTTTTCATATCTGGACAATTTTGTGTTGGGTGGAAATTAAACTAAGCATATAATTAAAATTTTCTCATTAGGCAGGTTAACATTCAACCAAGGTAATCAAAAATACTATTAGGACTAGCGAGCTCATTTGCGATGAGAGTTCGCTTCGGTTGACGTTTTTGCTGTTTGTTAAAAAATTGCATTTGTCTTACATTGCAAACAATTGCGCTTTAATTTTTATGTTATCATCTTGAATTGAAGAGATATTGACCAAGTTCAATTCAATTTGGGTCTCCAAGTTCACACAGCGACTCTAAAATAATGTTGAACCATTTATACCTTTAGCCATTTCCTGCTGTTTGTACTGCATTACCAAAATTTCATCTTTCAATAAAGCGAAATTTGAATTAGCAGCATCATCAACCGATACAAAACGGCTTGGGCTGGAGCCAGTGCAGAACTAACAGTTTAAGATTGTTTCATTCGATACCAGTGAGATTATTTTTTTTTCGAAAATCATCACAGTTCCGGTGATAATAATGCTTGCATTCAAGACACTGCTGTTATATTTTGTTGGATGATATAATTTCAGCGGCACTTAGCACAGTTAACCATTGCTAAAGTTTGATGTTTCTAGCACTATATATGAACGACAAATGTAGCAATACTTTGTCATATGATTTAAAATTCAAGATTATTTTTAAAGTTTATTGACTCATTTTAGAATACAAAATCCAATAAATTACAAGCTGATCATTACTTGATCAAAAAAATGGATGTGTATATTTTAAGTGTATATTTTCTTGTAAGTTAAACCCTTTTTATTCTTTAAATAAGTAAGTAAAGATATGTAAGCCGTGTGTGTCTATATTTTAAATCAAAGCTCTAAAGTTCCACAGTTTTAAAATTATTTTTGTGAAAAATTGAAAGTATCATGAAAATTGAAAAGCAATAAAGCTCGCCATTATTTGTTCCACTCCGATAAGGGATATGGCATCAAAACAGTCTAGCTCTTATTTGTGTCTTATTTTTACGGTCCAGCTTATGAAAGTTTAACTAAACAAAATTATTAGGTTTATAAAGAACTTTTGTCTACTTTGGAACAAATCATATAGTATACCACTTTAAATCAAATTCAGAGATATATTATTAAATCACTCTGACAACAATTAGTATAAATTGACCATTTTTTGTCCACTTAGTAAAATTATTGGTTTATGTGACAACATTTAATTCACAAATTAAAAAAATATTCATATCAAAGCATTATCAGGAAGTCGTCAAAGAAACATTTTCAATACTGCGTCTAATTTATTCGAATGCTAAACAATTTTAGTAATGAAATTTATAACGAAAACTAAAAAAGGATTAAGGCTCGGAGTTGTTTTTTTTTAAGTTTTACAGACTTTTGTGTGTGTCATTAATCTGATAAAACAAACCAACGAACGAGTTAACGCTCAAAGCTTAAAAGAATTATGTGAAGATCTCTGCGGAAAAGCGGCTGTTGTTTGCTCAGTATTTAAAGTAAGTTACATTTTTGGTTCAAAAAGTCAATAAGTTATTTTATTTTGGGTTTGGAGGAAGAACCTTTGACATTAATGGTAAAATAAACATTTAAACTTATAATTTCGATAATTTGTTGGCATCGAGAAATACAAACGATTACTGTTCAGTTTAGCCATGTCCCAGACAACATGAGCAAAATACAGTTCTGTTAAGATAATCATCTAAACCTACCTTATTTAATTACTCACTCATACTTGTGGGCTATAGCACAGTTAATTTTCAATAAAATTGAATTTTCTAAGAAATGTTTAGAAATAATCGAGCAATCAAAATGAAAATTGTCACAGCAATTACAGGTCCCGAAACCTATTGATAGAAGTATCAACCATCGTAATCGGACCATTATAGATTTTTGCCGCCTAAAAACTTGTGGGCTATAGCACAGTTAATTTTCAATAAAATTGAATTTTCTAAGAAATGTTTAGAAATAATCGAGCAATCAAAATGAAAATTGTCACAGCAATTACAGGTCCCGAAACCTATTGATAGAGGTATCGACCATCGTAATCGGACCATTTTAGATTTTTGCCGCCCAAAATCTTGTGGGCTATAGCACAGTTAATTTTCAATAAAATTGAATTTTCTAAGAAATGTTTAGAAATATTCGAGCAATCAAAATGAAAATTGTCACAGCAATTACAGGTCCCTAAACCTATTGATAGAAGTATCAACCATCGTAATCGGACCATTTTAGATTTTTGCCGCCCAAAAACTTGTGGGCTATAGCACAGTTAATTTTCAATAAAATTGAATTTTCTAAGAAATGTTTAGAAATATTCGAGCAATGAAAATGAAAATTGTCACAGCAATTACAGGTCCCGAAACCTATTGATAGAAGTATCAACCATCGTAATCGGACCATTTTAGATTTTTGCCGCCCAAAATCTTGTGGGCTATAGCACAGTTAATTTTCAATAAAATTGAATTTTCTAAGATATGTTTAGAAATATTCGAGCAATCAAAATGAAATTGTCACAGCCATTACAGGTCCCGAAACCTATTGATAGAAGTATCAACCATCGTAATCGGACCATTTTAGATTTTTGCCGCCCAAAAACTTGTGGGCTATAGCACAGTTAATTTTCAATAAAATTGAATTTTCTAAGAAATGTTTAGAAATATTCGAGCAATCAAAATGAAAATTGTCACAGCAATTACAGGTCCCGAAACCTATTGATACAAGTATCAACCATCGTAATCGGACCATTTTAGATTTTTGCCGCCCAAAACCTTGTGGGCTACAGCACAGTTAATTTTCAATAAAATTGAATTTTCTAAGAAATGTTTAGAAATATTCGAGCAATCAAAATGAAAATTGTCACAGCAATTACAGGTCCCGAAACCTATTGATAGAGGTATCAACCATCGTAATCGGAACATTTTAGATTTTTGCCGCCCAACAACTTGTGGGCTATAGCACAGTTAATTTTCAATAAAATTGAATTTGCTAAGAAATGTTTAGAAATAATCGAGCAATCAAAATGAAAATTGTCACAGCAATTACAGGTCCCGAAGCTTATTGATTGATGTATCAACCATCGTAATCGGACCATTTTAGATTTTTGCCGCCCAAAAACTTGTGGGCCATAGCACGGTTAATTTTCAATAAAATTGAATTTTCTAAGAAATGTTTAGAAATAATCGAGCAATCAAAATGCAAAATGTACGATTTGGTCGAAAATTCCATCTTTAGATATTGTGAATGAGTTTGAGCAGCAGCCCCATCTGCTGAAGCGGCAGTCCCTTCAGCTGCTTGAGTAAAGGCTTAAAAGCTTCAGCCGCGTTGCTTGGTGCATTAGTGATTTCTCAGTTATTCTTGTAATTTGGATGATTTTATTTAAATTTCTTTGTTGTATAATTATAATTTTTGGTTTGTTAGGTTAAATTGTTGTTTTTTTGGTTTAGATGTAATTTGTGTTTAATTATGAGTTCATGTAACGAATTGGCACACATAATTGCCTTACAATACGGATAGACTTAAAGGAATAAGGGAATAGTTGTTGCCGATAACATTTCATTAGTTGTTGGTGATACTTTGAAAGTATTATACAAGCACTGAGATGACCTTTCTGGCAATATTTTAGAATCCAAAATTCTTATCTGAATCCGTCCGTGATTCTCGTCCAGAGTCCCTGGATTTTTATGGTTGAATTCGCTGGTGATTTACCGGTGACTTTTTCAGACGAATTTTAAGAAAACAAGCCTTAGAAAATTTCATAATCAGCTAAACATTTGACGCGGGGCCGGAGCGCAATTGGGTTCTAAAAATTTGCGGCATGCATACGGATATCTGCATATGTCCCAAACTCATTTGTCTGCTCTGGTGGCAGCTGACTATAATTGGTAATAATGGCCTTCTTGAGGAAATACCCCAACAATTTTGGTGGTCGGTATCATCGGCAGAAAAGGTCGATTATACGTAAAACGACGATATTCAGACGCCATTCCTAATCCCAACTTTGTCATTCGATAGGTTATCGACATCAGAACGACAATCATAATTAGGGTCAAAAAAATTTGTTAAACGTTAATTTGTCGCCCTACGACTAACGGCTAGCAAGGCTCCAAGACGTTTCTAAATGCAGCCAGAATTGTTTGCATGTCTGCATGTCAAATTTGTTCGTTCACTGAATCCACAACTGTACATATAAACGATGTTATTTCACCAGTATTGTGCTGTATAGTCTATGTGTTGACAACGTATGTAGAAGTCGACTATGCAGACATCGTTGACAAGGTAGATAATTCCTTGCATTGAGATCATAATTTTTTCGCATTGAGATCTTACAAAAAAAAAATTGATTTTTAGCACGTGAAACTTGTGAGACTTATTTATTTTTAGTAAGGCTTCCTGCGCTTTAAATGTTGTGTAAATATTATAAATTCTAATTGGTTAACATAGAATTAGTACTTAAGCAATACGAGTTTTTCGTAAGGTGTAGAAAATGCCACTATGAACATATCAAAATGTCTTTATAATTATCGATAAATTCATTTTTTTGATTATCAAACAAAAAATTACAGGAACTTTCAAAAATATTGTTTGGCGTAAAAAGGAAATATAAAAATTTAAAAATGTTTAACAATGGGCAGTATCTACGAAGATTTTTTCTAAAATTATAAAATTTAATAACATTACATTTTTGAAGCAACGAATCAAATCTAAATGATAAAATTTAAATTTTTCAAAATGGATGCGCCCAGTCCAATATTTCTTCACTAACGAGAACGACACAAACTACAAATTCGATAAACTCATAAACTACAATTTCTATTTGACAATCCCGATTTGTACGTAAAGAAATTTGGAATGAAATATGAAACATTACGGTACTCATAATGGAATTGGTCTTATCAGACAACAACATGAACGGAGATAAGGAATGTTGGTATTTCGTCAGTACAAACAAATTTAAATCCAATTATTTGATGTTGAGAAAAATAAGGCACAATAAATAAACCTATAATTGCTGAAAACTTAAGGAAATACAATGGGACGACTATAGAAGGATATGTATGGTCTTCTTAAAGTGCACACAGACGGTAATCCTTTGAGGGCAATTGTTAATTATGATCAAAATCAAAAATATTAGTTTGCCACCAAATTATATAAAATTTCATTAGATGTGGATTCCAATTTAGCTTTAAAGTTGATTAACAAATTATGGAATGATATAAAATTAAAATGTAATTTCAATTCAAATTAAAATTTTTTCGTAGAGGTGTTAAAATTAGTCGTTGATCATACTGTATTTAGTTTTAAAGGAGAATGAGTTTGGTTAGCCTCACGGCATCTAATTTACTAACGGAATAAATTGAGACTGTAAGTTTTAGACTCACCTTCGCCTATATTTTCTATTTTTAGAAACGTGGACGGTATTATTGCGACTATACCAAACTCTTAAGTTAATATTTTTATTAATGATAATTTACACCGCGGATAAAATTTACATGCGAAATTATGTGAAGGTTATACGAAATGAAGATGGTTTGACCACTGATTGATATCATAAAACAGCATGGCCTGGCCAGTGACGGACCTCGTTACCTTAATTGTGATTCTTGGCTGCGGTATTTTTATTAGCTGAAAGAAATTTTAAATTATCAGATGAATGTTTTCTTTCGTAAAATTTTTAAATTAATTGGCTTACTGATAAAACAGTTATCCAAAAAATGCATATCCAGGAACTGGATAATCTATAATTGAATTCCGTATATAAAAATCCTTTTCGAAAAAAATAAATGTGCGGTTCAAAATTATGATATCCAAATTATTACACAAGTTTTTGTTTGCAAAAATGTTGAAATATTCTTGTGAAAGAGGATATGTAGGGCAGATGAAATAGTTTTAAAAAAAAACGAGTGTACCACCATTTTCACAAAATTCGCCTAGTGTTATTACAAATCATTGATATTTAGGGATGCTACAGTTTTAAGACAAAGAAGAACATCTTGATAAACGTTTAATTTCAGAACATACTTATATAAAACAACATAAATTTATGAAATGTTCAAGAAGTTTCAAAATTTTTGTCACACTGCATTCTTCTAAATTAAATTAAGCCTCGTTCTCATTTTCAAGTACTTGAATTCAACTAACTTGAATTCAAGTTTGCTGTCATATATATTCAAGTTAATTTAATCATATTGTTGTTTAAAATGTCGTCGAATAAGTTGGAAAAGTCAAATTTAAATCGAAAAGTTAAATCGATGTTCCACATAACTTCATAGGATTGGTAAATTTCCAAAAAAAATTATGATTTCTGCACTACTCTACTTCGTTTTTGTAGATGTCAAAAATTGTAACTTCACTATTTTGGTAAAGTACTTTCCACACTACTAAATTTTATAATGCGGCTGATCTCAGACGAATCAACTTGAATACAAAAGTTTTGGTGAACTTATATACTAGTAAGTTCATTTTTGATTTATACGATGAAATAAAGTCATAGAAACTTCGGTGAATAATTAAAAGATCATAAGTTAAAACGATCAAATAAGTTATATTTAATGTGTCTTCGTATTCATGAGAATGACTTCGTATAGTATACTGTGTTTGATTTATTTCGTTTGTTAACACGAACACGATTGTAATATTTTTCCCATAAGTTAGGAACTCTATTGAAAGAAATAAACAACATCAAAAATACAATTTTATTTGTCTACGAATTGTTTACGGATTTTCTACATTGTCTACGTATCGTCTACATTGTCTACGTCGAAAGTTATTGTCTACGCTATTGTCGACATTTGGCAGTATACAATTTCCAAATAGGTGTAGACGCACAAAACTGCATTCCACTAATACAATCAGTAGTTGATATATTTAAACAGCAATAGTATGCAAATGTTTGTGCTTTCTAAAGGGAGAATTTTAGCAGGTTTTGGTACATGTGTCATTTTTACGGGTCGCAAAATTTTAAAATTTTAATATTTTCAAGTATTTTTCTTTGTTTCAAAAACATTTCATTTCATTTTTTTTGAGTCACTTACACTACAAATTCATAATTTGCGTGTTCGTTTTAATCGTATGCGATTTTCATTTTCATTCTTACTGGAAATTCCGTTCCACTTTTAATATGAAATTTTTTACTTACACCCGCTAAAGATGTTTTCAGTTGAAAAATAGTTCCGGTAGCTGCTTTTATTAATATATAAAAGTTTATCTTAAAAAAGCTAGTAAACATTTTAGAGTTCTCAACAGATATTGGCTTGATTTAAGTATAAATTGACAACTACAATTTTTGCTTGACTTAAACAGTTACTTGTGTGGGAGTATGGTAAAAGTTTGTTTTTTTAATTTTATGCTTAAAGGTATACCTAAATCCATAGTTTCATCTTAAAAGAACATTTAAAAAAAATCAAACAAATTTCAAAAAATTGGCCTACACGTGAAAAGCGTTTTCAGTTTTCCCAGGAGAAAATTGCGAGCCTTAAAAAAATTATAGCTATAGTTTCGTTAAATTTCATAGTTCGGCCTCTTCGTATAAACGAAATATTTAGCTTTATAAACTAGACTAAGTGTTCAGAAATTTTGAAATTTTAATTAATAATTGAAATAATAGATTTCGTTTTTTTTTATGATTAATAAAAAATTCAAAAAATTTTAATTTAAAATTTGTAAAACCAAGAGTACAAATACTAAGGATTTATTAAAATTATACACTCCCGAGCAACAAAATCGCTTCAAACCTCCGCTCGTACAAAAAGAGATATTTTTCTAAAATGGCTTAACTGATTTTCGCAAAACAATTTTTTTTGGCAGCTTAGTATTTTATCTTTACAAGGATACCTTTATCATTAAAATCCATACAGTACCTTTCAAATTAAAGCAATTATAGCAAATTGTGATGTATCGGTGAAAAAACATTTGGCACACGTTGACTGATATTTGCCACGAGTCACTTACCAGAGGTTGACCAGAACAAATCTCTACCAGTTTTATTCGTTGTTTGCCCTAAAATCATGGATAATACTCAAAAAAAAAGCAGCACAAGTTGTATCTTTATTGCAAGTAGGACGCAATTAATGAGAAGTCGCTCGTCACTTAAACATGATCCAATCTGCTGTCTCAATAGTATCCAGAAGGTTTCAGGAAACTGGTACCTTCAATCGGAGAACAACCGGCCGGTACCTGTATACAACTGGGAGGGACGATCGACTTGTCGTTCTAACTTCGCTACGAAATTGCAATCTTACGATGCTTGAAGGAAGCCAACCTCAGTCCAAGACGGCCCGCTAGACGCAAAAAATTGACCTCAAGGTTGCGTTGGATGGGGGGTGGCATCCCCCAAGTCTTGGTCAACATCTTAATAAGGACAATGGAGAACCGCATGCCAACCATTGTAGACACAAGGGGCAATACGAAGTATTAACCAATAAAATGGTGTTTGTTTTGCTTGAATTATTTGGTGTAATTTAAATTTAAATATCTACAATATTTCAATCAATTTTGGTTGCGTTTTCATTTAACATTCATTATAAAAAAAGTACTGAACCAATTTTCATGAACGTCATTTTAAAGTAAAAATATCAGGCTTTCAAAAAAACAATGTCTTGTGAAAATGAGTTACGCCATTTAAAAAAAAAATCGCCTTTCTGTGAGCGCGGAAGGTTTGAGTCGATTTAGTTGCTCGGTAGTGTACATAATTTTATATTTTTTAATTTTAGAAACTTTGATAAAATCAAAAATTTGAAAAAATATTAGTTTTTGAAGTTGAAGGAACAGCATGACTATTTAATTGTTCAGCTAACTAAATAGGCTTATTAGAAAAATAATGGCCTGCGACAGAAAAATTTCTAGACTCAATCTTCTAAAATGATTTTTTTTATTAATCTTTAAAACTCACGTACATTGAGTGGTACCTGTTTCGTTAAATTTTTAAATAACTAAAAGATTATAAAAATATTGATTTATTAAAATACAGATTTTCCTAATTTAGCTTAAAGTTATATTATTTTCAATTATATTCTAAAACAGGAAAATATATAAGGACATGTAACATGTTCCATCTTCTATAATACTACTGTATACTTTCAGATTAACTCAAAAAATATTTTATATTTTATAAATAAATAAATTAATTACATTTTTGTTTTTGAAATACACAATTTTCTTGCTTTTTAAATGAAATTATCCTTTTTTTTACAACTTTTAGTGTTTTCCTTCCAATACGAAGGATTATTTTGTTTATACATATATTTACTGTATTATGTAAATATTTTACGTGATTATGTTAAAGAAAATTTTGTTTATACGTATAAATGTTTCCACCAGTGGTGGGGAGGGGACCAGGTTGTTTTTATTTGCTTGCGTTAAAATGATGCGGTGGAAGTTGCTTGGAATGGTTTAATATCGTGTTCTTTTTTGTATTGGTTTTTGTAATATTTTAGGTCTGGTGACTATGTGTGTTTGTCTGCTTTTATATTTTGTATTAGAAAGATAAACGTTGTGTAGTAAAAGTAGGCACCAACTAGAAGTGATGGCGGAAAGGCAGAGTTTTGAAAAATTAGGTGAGATAAATGACAAAAATATAAATGATCTCATGGAAAATAAATTAAATGGAATTTTTAGCTTCGTTTTTGTTGATGTTGTTGAGAAGCAAACATATCGTCTCTAAAATGCTTCTTATCTGGGTTTAATCATTTTAGATAAGAATTTTTTTACACACACACATTTTTATTTTTATTTATTTTCTTGGTATTTACCAAATTCTATTCTTCATCCAAATTATATGTATGATGTTACTGGAATAATAACGATCGAAATTAGGATGTGTACGCACACATAGCATACACATACATGATGAGATAGAAATTCATTATGTTCAATTTTAATGTGATCTTCTACTATTATACATGGTATCAGTGGTGAAAGAATTTATATGTTGTTTACGTATTCGAATCGGGAAAAAGATTTTAATTCTTGAAAACTTCATATTCGAGAGCTAAAGAATATTAAAAATGTTTGTCTATTGATATATACACACAGGGGGTTTTGAAGTGAAGAAGCAGTACTGAATATTAAATTTTTGTTGCCTTTGAATTGTAGTTGAACAAAATTTACGAACACTTGAAAGATTATTTCCAGAACAGCTTATTAACTTTAGTTTAATTAAGGTATAGTTAAAAACTTAAAAATTTTTGGAATAGATAATGTCGGTTTACAAAGTAAACAAACTTTTGAATTCAAATAAAAAATCCTTTCGATAAGTAATAAGATAACAAGCAAAAAATTCATATACATATAACCAAAGTTAACTCGAATAACTACACCTAATAAATTCTTACATAAATTCAGATTTATTAAGGATTTCTTTTTGTGAATCAAACACAATCCCATTTTTCATTTTATACAATTTCAATTCGAGAAAAATACACAAATACCAAAAGCATAAATACAATTTTCCTTGATAAATTACATTTTCAGTTGGTTATGACAGTTAAAGTTTTTATTTTTATTTTGATATTTATTTATTTTATTTAAAACGAATATTGTACATATTGTACAAGTATGTATACTATATATATATATTGCGAAACAAAAGCTTATGAGTATCAGGGCAGAAACTATGTATGTATATTATGTAATATATTAAGCTTTGAAAACCTGGGTACATTCCAAAACTCTCTATGTGAATTTATATAAATAAATAAATATTGTCACAAAAAAAGCTTTGCAAAATAATTGTGGAAAATCTCATAAATATACAAGCTTTTTTATTAAAAAAAATTATATTTTGTTTTTGTTAACCAAGAAGTATGGTTTAAATATTAATATTTTTATGTGCTGAGGAACTAAAATATAAAAAGCTCTGGAATTTTTATATAGCATTTTATTTTAACCGAAAAAAGTTAAAAAAGGAACAAATATAATTGAGAAAGTATGAAAAAGGTATAAGAGTTTTTAAGGACAAATTAAATTGAATTTGATTTATGGGTTATTTTATAATATGTCTTTAAGGTGTTCGATTTGTTATTTTTTTTTACAAAATATAAAAGTTTTTAGGTCAAAAGTTTGATAAATGTTATTAATTATTGGTGAAAGGTGTAAAAAATGTTCCGTAAAATGATTTAACAGAATATTTTCATTGGTTCTCTACATCAAAATATGTTTGGTTGTTTAGTAAACTCTCTACTCTAATACTTCTGTAGCTAAATTTAAATATGGGCGTAAAATGTTTAACCATTCAATGATTATTTCAATTAGTCCTCTGATTTGGCCATAGGCGCTGGTCATTCGTTAGGAAGAAAAAAATGGGGCAGAAACACTAAAATTAATGAATTTTAACGAATATTGTTCAAACAAGAAAATTTACCTGTCGGGTTTCGTAATGAGACTTCATATATATTTTAAAATAACATATAGAACAAAACATAATATAGGATCATTAGTAAAGAGGAACATTATTTAATCCTCCCCTATATTCACTAGCCCATTTGGTTACAGTAGGAAATGAGTAGTTCCAGAAAATACTGCAATTACACTTTCATTTCTATCAACTATTTCTTTCTATTTATTCACTATTACATTAAGGGTAGCTGTACATAGATGGTACTTTCTAAACCCAAACATGTGTTTATGATATTTTAACATTAATTTCAAGCATAGTTTTTATGTAAGGAGGATGTTGATTGGACGATACTCATTACAATTAATCGTATTATTAATTTTTGGTATAGTAATCACAGTAGACGTTTTCCACGAGTCAGGCAATGTTTTGTTTAAATTAAATAAGTATGTTAAATAATTATGTAAATACAAATTATATAAAAGTTACAACGTATTATAATTTATTTGCACAGTTAAAAATTCTCTGCTCCACACATTGACATTGGTAGAACATATTGGACGTGTTCGGTCCGGCCAAAATGAAAAAAAAAATTAAAATAAAAATCACGATATTTTACGTCAAACTCATTCCCTGCTAACTTCACCTCGTTAAATATTACGTCAAACCTGACCGAACAGCCAAAAATGAAAAATTTGGTTTTAATCGTCACACTATACTTAAAACGACAGTACACATTAATTAGAAAATTTCGGTTTCCGCTATTTTAGCAATGTCTAGACAAGAAAATAAAGAATTAAATAAAGCAATTCAATGGATGCAGAACCATATAAAACTTCTTTAAGTAAAAGTTAAAAACCTTAAACATAATCTAAAGATGGACTACCAAACTGGTCATGATGTTTCAGTTGAAGTAGAAGCCCTAAACCAGGAAAACAACAACAAAGGAACGGAATGTGCTAACTTAATTGAGTACCAAACCGGCGAGGAAGATTTAGAAAGAGAGACCAATTGGATAATGAAAAAGTCCAAAAGGGCTCTAAAAAAGCAAAAAACACAGCAAGTAAATTCTTTCAGTAAAAGGAAAGCTGAGTCGCCCCAGAAATAAACACTAGTGTAAACATATCGGGAGCAAAGGTAAACCAATTACCAACTATCAGCAAGACCAAGAAAGAAAAACCACCACCACCAATCAATATTACACATGTCGGTAAATTTAGCGTTATTCAAGCGCTAATGAAAGATGTGACAGAAAAGGAGTATAAGCTTGTGTCGCTAAACAACAACGTCTGGAGGGTAAATATGCCTCATCCAGACGGTTATATAAAACTTTCCACTGTATTTAATGATAAAGGTCTTCAATGGTATACATATGAAGACACAAATACCAGACCCATTAGAGTAGTTGCTAGGGGTCTACATCAAACATGCACACCAGATGAGATAATTGAAGACATCAAAAGAAAAAAACTAACGTTCATAGATTTTTTTTTTTTTTTTTTTTTTTTTTTTTTTTCGTCCCTGCCCAAAAGCGGCTAGCACTACGACCTAAAAGATCTTTTGTGCTGTTGGGTACTGTTACTCCAGGAGCTTCTCCACCTCTCTAATAAAGGCGAGAATGCTATTTATAGAGGCCAATTTACATTTCTCCGGGGTCAGATACCTCTCTTCAAAATGAATCCACCTCCGTGTGCACAGAGCAACACACTCACATAGTATGTGTTCTGCGGTTTCTGTCTCTTCCAAACAGAGTCGGCACTCCGTCTCTGTGGACAGGTTCATTTTGTTCAAATGATATCTCAGGTTACAGTGACCTGAGAGAAAACTCACAAGTTTCCTAATATTTCCTTTGCTGAAATTGATCGCCAAATTTTTGTGGTGAAATGGTCTGATCAAAGATTTGGCTTGTCTAAGGCCGGGAATACAGTTCCAATAAGTCAAGCACTGTATTTTTTCCCATTTACTGATTGTGTAGGTTGCAGAAGCCCACGGGATACCACAAAAAGGCTCAGGGCCAATGAGTGTAGTCGACGAGCCTGCCCGTGCAAGTTCGTCGGCTATCTCATTTCCAGTGATGCCCATGTGACCAGGCACCCACCACAACCTTACTTTGTTTTGACAAGAGAGAGATTGTAGCAGTTTATAACAACTTTGAACCGACTTGGAAACCAAGCAGTTAGAAGCCAATGCTTTCAGTGCTGCTTGGCTGTCAGACAAAATGTGGATGGATGCGCCTTTAAGACCTTTGGTCATAATAATAGAGGCGCAGATTTCGATGGCGTGAATTTCGGCTAGAAAAACACTGGGGTAAGTACCCAGTGATTTCGATATTTTGTAATTGGGTCCAAAGACACCAATGCCGACTCCACTATCCATTTTTGATCCATCAGTGTACCAGACTAGGCTGTTAGGTTCCATCTGCGGTAACCCAGTATCCCAGTCTGTTCTATCGGGGATTGTTAACACGAAATTCCTGCCAAAGCAGAGTTCTTTCGGCATAACGTCCGGGACACTAAAGAACATATTCAGGTCTGGAAGTTCATTCAAAATGTCCAGGTGACCCATATGGTCATCATGACTGTATTGATTCGCGAGCTTCAATCTAGCTGCACAGGTAGCAGCTGATTTTTTGACGTGGATATGAAGTGGAGTGAGCCCGATGAGAGCTTCCATTGCCGCCGTAGGGCAGGTGCGCATAGCACCTGTAATTCCGAGACATGCTAGTCTCTGTAATGAGGTCAGCTTGTTCATAATAACTTTTTGCTGTACCTTAGGCCACCAAACTATTGCCCCATATGTTACAATTGGCCTCACTATCATGATGTACATCCAGTAAATCATTTTTGAGTTCAGGCCCCAGGTCCTGCCGAACATACGCCGGCAGGCCCACATGGCCCTGGCCACGCGTTCGGTAGTTGAAGTAATATGAGAGTTCCAAGTTAGTTTCTTATCTAGGACAACACCCAGATATTTGACTTCATTGGAGTATCCGATATTTATATTATTAAGACTAATTGAACCAAGGTTCAAATTACGTCTTTTGGTGAAGGGCACCAGGACTGTTTTGCTAGGGTTAATCGAAAGGCCCTCCCCAGTGCACCAATTCGAAATAACAAGCAAAGCCTGTTGCATGCTGGCGGACATCGTACGTTCATGCCCTCCAGAGACTATGATAACCAAATCGTCCGCATAACCAATGGCATCGTACCCAAGTAGATGTAAATTATCAAGCAACTCGTCGATCACGAGTGACCACAGCAAAGGGGACAGGACACCGCCCTGCGGACACCCTCTTGCTGCCGTAATCGTGACTGACTCATTACCTAATTTAGATGTAATCTTCCTACTAACCAACATGGAACTAATCCAGTGGTTAGTCGGATCGTCAATACCTCTACGCTTGATTGCCCTAGCAATTGAGTCGTATCCAGTATTGTCAAAAGCTCCCTCAATATCCAGAAATGCACACAGAGCAAACGTTCATAGATGCAGTTAATATGTGTAAAACTGAAAGGAAGTCTACCGGCAAAGGAGGGAGTATTGTTAATAAAATAAAGTTACGATTATTCACTCTGACCTTTGCAAACTCAGAGAAAATTGAGAACATATTCAACATTAGGAACATCTTGGAAATGGTTGTCTGAATGGAGCCATTGAAAAGGCAACAGGGATCATACCACAATGCAAAAAGTGTCAGGCATAAATCACACGCAAAAATACTGCAATCGTGAAATCAGATGCGTAAAATGTGCGGGAAAGCATGACACTAAAGATTGCGTGATAGAGAAGAACACTCCAGCAAAATGTGCTAACTGCCAAGTAACCCATCTTGCTAGCTATAGAGGACAAACAAAAACCAGCCAAAGAGAGCAACGAAAGAAAAAGAAATCCCGACAAAAACTGTCACTACGTTCCATAGTGCGAAAGTGGCAGAGAGATTTTCATACTCACAAGCACTAAGACAAGGACTACCTGGGCCTACAGATCAAAATGTTGGAATTCAACAAGCTATGCCAACAATGCAAAACACCTTGAATGCTATTGTCAATCGCCTTTCTAAAATAAAAGATCATGTAGAGTTTCTAAACAAGAGACAAGTTAATCTTGAACAACAAGTAGGACATCGAGAAAAAATTAAGGAGATTTCTAGCACAAAAGTTGCTTTATCTTCTGATTCTTTACTCCAAAAAAAATTGACAAACCACTAAAAATATTAACCAGGAATGCTAATGGACTTCTACAGCATCTTCCAGAGCTAGAAATCTTTTTGAATACAGAAAAAATTGATATATGCTTAATGACAGAGAGCCATTTCACTAGAAAGTCTTATGCAAAAACAAAAGGTTACTCTTGTTACAATTCTATGTGTCATCCAGCAGAAAGAGGTAGGGGTGGAGCAACAATATTCATCAGAGAACACATTAAACACTTCGAAGATGTCAAACTCGAAATAGAGACAATGCAAATTGTATCTCTTAGTGTGCAACTAAACAATTACAAGAAGCTGCGGGTGGCTGCGATATATTGTCCATCAAGGCATCAGCTTAAAAAGGATGATTACCTCTCAATGCTCAAAATGATGGGCTCAAATTTCGTCATAGGAGATGACTTCAATACCAAACATATGCATTAGGGTTCGAGGCTAATATCACCTAAAGGTAGAGAACTATTAGAAACTGGACATCAAATAAACTGCGAATTTCATTCAAATGGTATTCCTATTTACTGGCCAATGGATACAAACAAAATACCAGATGTGATTGACTTTTTCATAGCCAAAGGTATTTCAGAAAACTATATCCACATCGAAAATAATAAAGGTTTATCCTCGGATACGAGGATTACGATCATTGAACAATAATTGAAAAAGAAAAGCGGGAAGACTAATTGGGGAAAATTCGCATTGTTAATTGAGGAAAGTATTGATCTTCAAGTCCCAATCAAAAACCGAACACAACTTGAAAGAGAAGTAGAGCTGCCCATAAGCAATATACAGACCGCAGCATGGGAAAGCTCTCCTCCTGCCAAAAATAAACCTCACAAGAATGAAACATATACAAAGTAAATAAGAAATCTGGTCAGAGAAAAGAGGAAAGCTCGAAAAATCTGGCATATAAATCGAGAACAGGAGAGCAAAACTACCTTCAATCAGCTCAAAAACAAACTGCAGAAGTTAATACAAGAACCCAAAAAGGTAAGATATTTAATAAATATATCTGGCCACAAAGAAAGCGATTACTCTTTATGGAAAGCTACAAAAGGACTAAAGAGACCAAAAGAGCAGGTGCCGCCAATTAAAAAAGCAGATGGTACTTGGGCCAAAAGCCCCAAAGATAAAGCTGATCTTTTTGCAGAACATCTAAAAGAGACGTTCCAACCTTTGACTAGAAAAACAGCAGATGAAAATACCTTTCTATTGGATGAGTTAGACATACAACTAGTTACAATGAAAGAACTCAAAAATGAAATCAAACATAACCTAAATGCAAAAAAGCTCCTGGATACGTTATTCAGGAAAAGTTATTAAACACTTGCCAGGAAAATGTCTGAAGAAGTTGCAACACATAATTAACGCAGCTTTTAGAATGAAATATGTACCTCAGCAGTGGAAAATAGCAGAAGTTATTATGATACCTAAGCCAAATAAGCCACCTAATGAGAAAATGTCATACAGACCAATATCTGTATTACCATCATTGTCCAAACTCTTCGAAAAGTTACTCCTCAAAAGGATGAGGTCTCTGATTAAAGAAAGACACCTGTTACCATCGCTTCAATTTGGTTTCAGAGAGAAACACTACACCATAGAGCAGGTACACAAAGTCACTAACGTGATTGAGAAGGCGCTTGAAAACAAAAAGGTATGTTCTGGAGTTTTCCTAGCAGTTCTATGAGACATTAAAATCATACAATGAAGGGAGATATTTCAGAGTGAAATATGAAGGAGAGTTCTCATCACTCAGGAGAATTAGAGCAGGCGTACCACAAGGAGGCGTGTCCGGACCAGTCTTGTATTTGCTTTATACGAGAGACATACCTTATTACTGGAGAAACAAATATTGCAACCTTTGCGAATGATACAGCAATCTTGGCGGTTGGAAGTACAATCGAAGGAACAACCAGCAACTTACAGCACACTGTGAATGAGATTGTCCACTGGACAAAAAAATGGAGATTAAAATTGAATGAGCTAAAATCAATTCACACAACATTCACCTATCTAAAAGTTGATCACTCACCTATTTACATAAATAGGCAGAAAATACCACATGCGAACACGGCAAAATACCTAGGTGTGACGCTCGACGCCAAGTTAAAATGGAAAGAGCATATCAACAAAAAAAGGCAAGAATTGGATATAAAGTTCAGAAAAATGTATTGACTCATTGGAAGAAATAGTGAGCTTACCATTCACAATAAGCTACTTTTATACAGGCAAATATTTAAGCCTGTGTGGACCTATGGCACCCAGCTCTAAAGGAATGCACAAAGAAAACGAACGTTAAAATTATACAAACGTTCCAGAACAAAGTACTGAGATGCATTGTCAATGTACCTTAGTATATTAGATACGATAATCAACACAGGGATCCAAAGATGGAAACCATCAATGAAGAAATCACAAAAAATGCAAAAAAACATATTCAGCGTTTACAACTCCATGTAAACACGGATGTTCAACATATTGTCAACGACGTCGACAGCGCAGTGACAAGATGGCTAAAGAGAACGAGGCCGCTTGATTTAGTTCCTCAGGACTGAAAGTTGCTGATGTAACCGGAAGATCTGGGCCCACTGGGAATACCTACTGTTTTATAGCCCAACTAACAGAGAATTTAAATAAGAAAGAAAAATTGCTAAATGAGTTATAATAACTTAATCGTAATAAATAATAAAAAAAAAAGAAAAATTAGTCAGTTAGAAAAAATCGTACCCATACCTTTTTGTTGTTGAATTCAACCTCATAAGCGCCTGTAATATACAAATCGCACATTTTTGGCCCATTGATTTCTAAAAATTATCGGGTTCTGCACGCATAACCATTTTGTCGTCGATCTAAAGGCAAACAATGGATAAGCACATTTCACTTATATTTAAGAAACATTTTAAATTTAATATTATTTAGGAAAAAAAAAACAGCTGACCAAAATATATTTTCGTTTGACAGCCAAATCCACGAAATTTTGACATCTAAATCTCAAAAACAAAATTCAATTTTTGCGTGATAAATGAGTGCGTTTTATGCTACAAATTTTGACATAAAAATCGTGATTTTTTTTTTCCATTTTGGCTAGACCGAACACTGGCATTGTTTTATTTATTTTCTGTTGTCACTCTTTATCAAAATATATTTTGTATTTACTTATGAGTAAACGTCACAATTACTATTTATATACAAAACAAGGGAAATAGGGCCGAAAGGCCGAAAATCGAAAGGCCGAACGCCGAAAGGCTGAATAACGAAAGGCCGAATGGGTCGAAAGGCCGAAAAAAATAATACAGAAATTGAAAATCCCGAAAAAAAAAATCCAGAAACAAAAAAATTCCGAAAAACAAAAATGCAGAAAACTAAAATCCAGAAACACAGTTATCAAAGTGCGACCCAGGTCAAAGCTAAAATTTATAAAATGTCTTTAAAATTTGAGTTTTTCGGTAAAATTTTTAATATTTATAAAAATGGAAATAGCTTCATCAACCTTTCAGACACAGATCAAGGAATTGTATCGTTCATATCGCTTGGACTGACAGTTCTACCACAAATATTTCAAATTACTTTGTGGTTGGCTCAATTTGTTGGGTTAGTATGGTATGGACGAAGATATTTTAGTGAATTATAGATTAAATGCTTCGTCAACCTTGCAGACACAGATCAAAGGAGTTGTTTCGCTTGTATCACTTCTTCTGATGGTAGTACCACAAATGTTTCAAATGATGACAAAAGTCTAAAAATGCCGATAAAATTGAATTTTTTTCATTTATTTCAAACAAAATATTTTTTTTTTCGGGATTTCTTTTTTCTAGATTTTTAATTTTCATTTATTCTGGATCTTAAATTTCTGGACTTTATTTTTTCAGTCAAATGTAGTGATCCCAGAAGACCGAATGTAGAAAGGCCGGTTGTTTCGAAATTGATTTAATTTTTCATCTTTTTATGAATAAAAATTGTCAAAATTTTTAAAATAAATTATTCTTTTATCATATAATTAAAAATTAATTTATTATAATAAAAAAAAAAAATAAATAAATTTGTTTTTCCGGCAAAATTTGATCACATTAATATGCTACATTCAAAAGATTTATTAGCAAGCATTTTCAATTTAATTAAATAATTTTGCATTAAGAAACAAATTCAATGGTTTTAATTTCAATCAAATAGGTGAAAGAAAATTTATTGAAAATTCGGACTTTCGACCCAATCGGCCTTAGAAAATCGGCCCCTAGAAATTCGGCCATTCGACACATTCGGCCATACGACATTCGGCCTTTCGATATTTGGCCTTCCAACCCATTCGACCTTTCGGTGTTCGGCCTTTCGGCGTTCGGCCTTTCCGCGTACGGCCTTTCGGCGTTCGGCCTTTCGGCGTTCGGCCTCTCGACATTCGGCCTTCCGATATTCCGCCTTTCAACATCGACCGAAACAAGAAATATATCAACGACCAATACAATTAAATTAAAAGCTGTAGCGGCTCACTCGTGCGTGCTCCGCCACAAAGTATCACTCACATACATTGGCGTCTGAGTTAACCCAACCAATAATGCAACGTCTTCACGCCGCCCAACGTTGACATTACCATTTGGGAACACACGCATTCAACCAATGAACTACTGTCTCTTCCACATGAAGAGACAACAAAATAAAATAAAATATTTCCTTTTTCACTTCAGTCTGCTCTTGTTCTCTGCAGCGGAAACACATCGCTCGTGGTGTTGGTCGCGCATCGCATTTGGTGCTGTCGGCAAAATTGTGGTAAATAGCAAAATAAATTTTTATAAAAATAAATAAATAAATTTTATTAAATTAAAAGTTAGTTAAATTATAAATAAAAAAATAAATAATTGTGCCTGTTTAAATAAAAGTACAAAGTTTTACAAAGTTGTGAAGGAGGTACGTATTTAGAATGTAGGGAGAACATGTACGTCATTGAAATTAGAATACCTATATTCCATACATGGAAAATTAGGTGCAACTTCAAAAATTAACTCGTATTAAAAACAACAAATATGTATATACTCGTATCTTGTATTCATTATTATTTGTATTTATAGACGCTTTTCAACTTGAAACATTTTGTGGTACAACTATCAGCAGAAGCGATACGGGCGAGACAATTTGCTTTAATACTATACTATTTGACATAATTAGAATAGGTATAGAAATAATTTAAATTTTCGACTGAAAATGACGTGTTTCACTAGAAAAATCACGGGCTACTTTTTTTGATTGAATTTCAACAATAGCGGCCCTGGGCCGCTATTCTTGAAATTCGATCAAAAAAAGTCGCCCATAATTTTCTAGTGAAATACGTCATTTCAGTCGAAAATTTAAATTATTTCATACCAAAGTCACCGGCGACTTTTTTCGGTGAATTTCAAGAATACGGGCCCTGGGCTCTTATTCTTGAAATTCGATCAAAAAAAGTCGCCCATTATTTTCTAGTGAAATACGTCGTTTCAGTTGAGAATTTAAATTGTTTGATACGAAAGTCACTGGCGACTTTTTTCGGTGAATTTCAAGAATACTGGGCCCCCGGGGCCTAACTATAAAATTCGACGCTATTTTCGACGGATATCTTTTTGTATTATAGGGTACAAGAAAGAAGAAAAGGGGGAAAAAAAATATTACTTTCCTTTTTCCTCGTGTATCTAATTGCATAGTAAGGCCTTTGTTTTCTCCTTTCTAGAGCGGCAATGAATTTTTCGATAATGTCATAATGCTCTTTGTTTTGTGTAAATGTGTGAGTAAATAAGTTTGAAGGATTGCATTTTGAAAATAGAAAACAGTAAACCACCATAACAAACCAAATTTTTTTACAAACAGTTACAGAGATTAATAGAAAAATCAAGTAATTAAGAATGCGACTATGACCCACTGTATATGTCGACCAGAAACGACCAATCGTCAAGAGATTCAAAGTCTCCGGTACAAAGAAATCATTTGGGTGAGGTGAGTGCTTAATATGAAACACTTAATTTTTCGTGTGGTAATATTTGTATTTTGATTGGAAATACACAAACTATAATTAATTTAAGTTAAGCATGAACCACACGGAAGCGATTTAGCACTTAGATGTGTCTTACAAATTTTTTGTTTGGCTATTTTCGTAAATTCATTGAAATCAAAGCCAAGCAATTACCATGACTGAGTTTTGGCTAAGCAAAATTCGTGATTATTTACACTTTTAGGGGTCTGCACAAGTACTGTGGTGGTTGTTTTCTCGTTGCGGCTAATGGTATTTTAATGTTAAGACATTCTCCTACTCTTTTTTCTCTGCCTGAGTACTATTTTTGTTTGACGTTTTGTTTTGTAAATGTGAATTAAATTATTTAACACTTCTCGATTGATGGATCGTATATTTAAATTTTACTTATCTTATTGTGATTGATGAAAGAAGATGAATATGGTCAAATGTGGTTTTCGTCTTGATACCAATTATATTATATAACATTAATTGCCGTGGATTGGAAATTCCATTATACGGCCTAAAGTCTTGTATTTTTTCTTTTCGAGAAATGTGCACCATTTTAATGATTGTCTGTATTGCGATGGGGTTCGAATGGTGTTGTGAGTGGTGTCGCGGGCTAATGATAGGATTGGTCGGGATGATTTTGTTAGAGGGTGAGAGTGGTTTCGCTGGTTGATAGTAGGCTAAAGATGATTGCACGATTGGTTGTTGGGGTAATTCTGCAAATAATGAGGTAATATTTTTGGAGAGGTAGGTTTGGGTAAAATTGGTGATTTAGATATGTTTTGGGTTGGAACTTCAATGGAATTTCAGAGGTTATGGTGGTCTCGATTGAAACATCTATAACTAAATTTATGGGGTTTTGGTAACTAGTAGTTTAGGGGGAAGGTTAAGGGAATAATAAACATTTTCCCAGATTTATTTTAAATTGCTGATTATTTTAATTTTATTGTTAAATATTTATTTTAACATTTTATTTTTAATTTAACAGTTTAAAAGAAGTAAGATGTTGTAGTTAGAAATTGTGTTGCCTTATAATTGCCGTCGGCTCCGGGTCCACGCTCATTGAGCGGGTGTTAATAAGTGACCTGGGTATAAGGCGGGTCACGCTAAATGATGGCAAATGGGCCGGATTAAGGTGTAAAGCGACCCGTGCTGACGATCTGCCAGGCTGGGGCCCACAAAGCCCAGTCGTAAACGGAGCTCTCTGGATACCTGGCGACCTGCAGTTGTAATTAGCCTTATATGCGTATACGGATCTCTGCGCAGGCGGACCTTCATTTCGAACCAGACGGGTGGGGCCTCAAAGTGTGCAAAGGTGGTTGACTCTAGGGCACTAGTTCCGGGGGTTAGCGGTACCAACGCAGCGCAAGGGAGGGGGACAAGAGAAATTCCTCCGGCGAAAAGGCGGTACAGAAATCGCCGCTCGACATTCCGAATTCTCGAGAAGTGGACTGCGATCCCCGAGGGGCAGCTTACGGAAGAACAGAGAACATCAGTGGCTTGGGTAACTGTGGACAGCGGAAGCTCGAAAAGGGACCATGTGTCGAAAAGACAGCGGTCCCAGGACGAGGTGGAAATAGTCGACAGCAAGCAGACCAATTTGCTGACTGACACGAAACCGAGCTTTAACTTAGGGACAAAGTTGTTCTGCGATGTCCTGAAGGAGCATGTGTTGATGATAGCCGTAATTGACGAAAGTCAAGAAGATGGGAGAGGTGTATTATGCACTCAACCTCGTCTTTTTAAAGGTCCTGGGTGAAAATCCAGGACCACTCCAATCCTGCAGAGATGCGGGATAGTATCAAGGTCATGTGAAGGTGACTGCATGCTCGGACTCTAGATCTGTGGATCTATATAAAAAGGCTATAGCTAAAGTAGGGGAGGTGTGGCCAGGCGCAAAGCTTGCGGCAGTTAGCCGGGAGGAAATTCCCAGCAGGCCGAGGGCACGTGGCTGGCTGCCATCCGAACCGGCTAGCCCTGACTAGGCATTAAAAATCATTCAGGCCAGTAACCCGAATCTTCCGACATGAAATTGGAAGATCATTAAGCTGGAGGAGACGAAGGGGGGCTCGAAATTATCAATTATGGTAATAAATAAGGAGCCCCTTGCCCTCCTGCACAAAACGAAGGGAGTAATTGACTTTGGCTTCGGGTCAATTATTCTCAACGTTTATAAAAAGGATGGGTCGAAAGCGCGTACGGGACGCCAACCGTAGGATGGTGGCAACCCGCCCAGGTCTGAAGGGGGTACCAGCAGCATGGGGGGAGAAGCTGAGGGTAGGCTGGAGAGTGAATCCGGCGACCTCGGTAGGGCAAGGACTCCCTCGAAGGATGAGGAGGGGCACATAAGCGAAGGAGCTGGTGTATCGATGGAGGAGGATGTCGGCAGTCCGGGAACTGACAAGCCCTCTACAGAGAGTACGAGGGTAACCAAGATGGGCGAATCGGGCGCATCCCAAAATACCGGGAAATAATATTCCTGCGGTAGCAGGAATATACTATAAAGGTAGGTAGAGGTTAAAAGGTTATGATTAAGATAACACAAATTAACCTTCACCATTCTAAGGCTGCTTCGGTCGGGTGAGGATGTGGTATAATTCAAAGAACCTTGGATTAATAACAACAGGATCTGTGGCCTCAGAACCAAGGGGTACAAAGTTTTATCCTCTAGTAAGACTGGGAAGATTAGATCTTGTATTCTTGGAAAAAATAATATTAATCTTTTCCTTCTCTCCAATACAGCAATGGTGACACTACTGCAGTTAGCCTGGAAGTAGGCACTTGTAGATTCTGGCTAGTTTCAACCTACATGGACCGGGAGAAGGAGGTTCCTCCGGATAACCTGGAGGAGCTGATCCGTGAAGCGGAACAATCAAAGGTAGTTGTGGTACTAGGAGTTGATGCTAATGCGCATCACACTATCTGAGGAAGCACGGACATTAATGAAAGAGGTGAGTCGCTTTTTGATTATTTGATGAGTACTAACCTTTCAGTGTGTAATATTGGGCGGGAACCCTAATTTATTACTAGTAAAAGGCAGGAGGTTCTAGACTTGACCCTTGCTTTAAATAATATTCTTCATATGGTTAAAAATTGGAAGGTGGATAAAGAACACTCCTTTTCTGATCATCGGTATTTAACCTCTAGCCTTGATATTCACCCTGCTATCCGGGAAGCCTTCAGGAACCCTAGAAGGACCAACTGGAGCAAATATGGGAAACTATTGGAGGATATGTTACCGTCGAGGGCTACGGAGCCCCCGACGACCGTTGGGGAGCTGGAGAACATGATGGCTAGCGTTAATAGTGCATGCAACCGATCCTTTCGCGCTGCCTGTTTACTGGCCAAGCCTAAGGGTAGGCAAAAACCAGTATGGTGGTCCAGGGAACTGGGAACCTATCGTAAGGCTTTTAGGACAGCCTTTAATAGAGCCAAAAATACAAGGGAGGCTCAGGATTGGGACTCTTATAGGGAGAAACTCGGAATTTATAAGAAAGAATTAAGAAAGGCATAAAGGAGGTCTTAAATAATCTTCTGTGATAAAATGGAAGAGGTATCCGAAACCTCCCGCCTTAGAAAGATTCTTTCCAAAAGTACAGCTAGTCCCAGTTTTTTGATAAAACCGGACAAATCTGGGACAGCTTCTAGTGGAGAATCTTTGGAGCTTCTCTTCGAGACACACTTCTCAGGGAGCTTTGAAGACCTGTTGGTGCGTAGCAATCATCAGGAATCACTGTCAGTGTTCACAGAGGATATCGTAACCAGAAAACGGGTCCTATGGGCACTGAGGGGTTTTAAACCATTTAAATCGGCTGGTCCGGATCAAATTATACCAGCGGAACTTCAAAACAACTCAGTAATTATTCTTCCCCACCTGGAAGCTATCTTCAAATGGTATTTGAAGCTGGGTTATATTCCTAAGACCAATAACTCTATCATCCTTTCTTTTGAAAACATTGGAAAGGCTATAAAATATGTGCCAGGAAGTGGGCATCGTCTCAGCATACGTACACAAAGGGTAGATCTGTGGACACTGCTCTGCACGCCTTGCTGTGTACGATTGAGAAATCGATCAATTCGAAGGAATTCTGTTTGGTTGCCTTTCTGGATATAGAGGGCTCCTTTAATAATGTGAAAGCGAAGGCAATCAAGGAAGGATTGTCATTTTTGGAGTTGGACGTTCCTCTGATAGGGTTAATCAATTATATGCTGGGAAGCAGGATTGTTAGCTCGAAGTTGGGGGACTCCACCATCAAGAGACGAGTAACTAGGAGAACCCTGCAGGGGAAGGATTCTGTTTCATCTTCTCTAGAATATAGTAGTAAACAGGTTACTACTAGAATTGGAGAGAGAGGGTATTGAAGTTATCGCTTGCCCAGATGACGTAGCTTTATTTAGCTGTTACCGGGAAATTCCTGGGCATGATTGTAGACGTAATGCAGAATGCGCTTACCATCGTTACGAAATGGGCTGGCAAATGTGGACTTGGTATTAACCCGTCCAAGACAGAGCTGGTACTCTTCACTAAGAAATACAAAATCCCGGTAGTTGTCCCTCCTTCCTTAAATGGTACTAGACTTGCTTTTACTGATAGAGCTAGATATCTGGGCATTATCTTAGACAGTCAGCTTAGTTGGAAGCCCAACATGTTGGAGAGAATAAACAAAACTATTACAGCTTTGTACTCCTGTAGGAACGCCATTGGTCATAGATGGGGTCTGAAGCCGGAGCTGGTAAACTGGCTCTACACCGCTGTAGTGAGACCTGTACTCATGTACGGGGTGGGTGTTTGGTGGCCAGCTCTGGGCGAGGTAACTTATAAAAGTAAGATTGAGAGAGTGCAAAGAACGGCCTGTATGCTTGTTAGCGGGGCATTGAGGTCGACACCGACAAGTGCCTTAGAGGTTATGTTGCACCTTCTTCCGGTCGACATTTTTGGCAAACAGATGGCGGCAAATACGGCTGTACGACTTGCAGCTGTCTCTCAGTGGAGGTGTCTTAGTATAGGACACTCTACTATTGTTAGATCGTTGAAGGATGAGCTGGCTAATCTTGACTACATTAAACCTACTCTAGGCTTGGAGAAGCGATTTTGTATCTCCTTCCCTTTAAGGGAATCCTATCCCTCCGACCGTTATCGGAAACCGAAGCGTTGCAATTACTAACAGATGGCTTCAACCTAGACGGCAAAGTGGGAGCTGAAGTATTCTGTGACAAATTAAATGTAAACATTTCTATTCGTCTGCCTGATTACTGCAGCGTGTACCAAGCTGAAGTCGTAGCGATTGAGGAGGTCATGACGTGGTTGAAGCATAATGTGTTATCCTCAGACGATATCACAATCTATGTGGACAGTCAAGCGGCGATCCGGTCGCTAGAATCGGTGTCTTTGGCATCACGGGTGGCCTTGAGTTGTCACTCCTCTCTAAATGAGATGGGTGAGCATTTAAATATTCAGGTAATCTGGGTCCCAGGTCACTGGGGCGTCATGGGGAATTGCAGGGCGGATGAACTTGCTAGGCATTGTATGACTCTCCAGCTGCAACCGGAAAGGGCAAGTCTGGGGAGGCATATCACAGCGCTGAGACAAGCACTTGGGAAACAGGCGCTATCCTCAGTGGGGGAAATGTGGTCTAACACCCTCACCTGTAGAGTTGCAAGACAAGTTTGGCCAAAGCTGGACTTGGGGCGCACTAGGGCATTAATATCCCTACGCAAACGTGAATTAAGAGCGGTCGTATTAATTCTCACGGGACACTGCTTTTTTGGAGAACATGCAAGAAGCATGGTCTGGAGGCAAATGACTTCTGCAGAAGCTGCATGGACGAAAAGGAGGAAGAGATGTTGGTCCTAACTAACGGGTTTGGCAACAATGAGCTTAGAGAACCGAATGACCTGCGTATTCGGTGTCCTTTAATTTCATCTTTCATTTACTGTATTATTTAAATAAAACTCCTCATTTTACGATTTTATACAAAATATATGTGATAGCCGATGATCACGTTTAGGACCTTATATATGATGGAACAGTTTCCTCTTGTATGTCTCTTTTATTCTGCTAACTTTTGTAACCATTTAGCAGCGTTCAGTTCGCACATGCATCGCGCATATCCTTAATAATGAAATTTGTAATTTCGACCTCCAACTTTAAACACTGATTTTGTTTGCATAAATTAAATGTTAACTAAAAACCCTACAACTAATTTTTATAAACGTTCAAAAAATTCACTTTAAAGTAATTCCGCCATAAAACGCAGGGTCGTCCAAACTAATAAAAAAGCTAATTTAAAATATTTTTTCACTTTTAATTTTTATTTTGACATAAAACATAAATTTTCCGCATTTCAAGATATAATAAGTACACCCCCCCTAGAACAAATGTTTCGGTTGGATTAGCAAAATTTGCCAGCATAAATATTTAGCGGATAATTTATGAGTACACACGCCAAATTAAATTTGAATGTGTATTTCTCAATAAATTTACTAAGATGTATTCCTTATATATTATTTTGATAGTATGATAAGGTGTCTTTTTTTTTTTTGTAACAACACATCTTGTAAAACACCGTAACACAATAACTCATAAATTCCGCCCATCATTACAAAAAAAAAAACTTCCAAAAACCGATTATACTTACATATAAATCTATAAATATTTCGTGTATTTTGTAATAATTTTACATAAAAGTGGAAATATGAAAAATGATTTTTTAAGTTGTGCTTTTTACTATATTGTATACGAAAAGCTATATAAACATTTATTTGGAATTTAAATGTAATAGAATATTACAATACAAATTTACAATATAACATAAATCATTTCGATAGGAGTCGAAATGACATAAATGTCATAAAAAAAAAAATACAAAAATAAATTAAATTTTAAATCGAAATAAAATAAAAATTCAATAAATCGTTTATTTTTTTTGTGTGTGTAGTAACAATTTAATATAACCAAAAATTTGAGGATTGCACGTGATTTTGCACACTCTTCTGTCACTGTAATACACAATTCTATTTTTATAGATAAATCTTGCATTTACATTTATTACATAAGCTCCCAGCCATTTGAATGTCATGTTCATTCTGAATACTTTCCTTACTACGTAGTTGGAGTGTAGAAATATTTTAGTAACACTAATAAAAATTGTTTGGAGCATTTTTATTTTTATTTTGGTGAAACTAAAAAGGGTATGTTATTTACGAGATTTACGAAAATTATTCAGCCACTCTACATAATATACTGTGTGCTGCTGCTGCAATAAAAAGAAAAATGCATAAAATCGCGCAACAATTTAAATCCATACCCATTACGTTACTTTGCAGTTTACATAAATTTTTGTTTACATTTTTTCGATTTTGTATTCCATTTTGGTAGTCGCGGAACAACGAAGCAAACGTTACGTAATTTTATAAAAATGTTTTGATTTTAAATTTATGTTATTTACGGAGGACGAATCACACTGTGGATTTTACTCAAACTCTAGATTTTTTTTTTTGTTCAACACTGTAGATGACATCAACTATGTTTAAACAGTCTATTTAAATTGACCTTTCTAGATATTATGAATTCAATTATCTCGACATTAAAGCATTATAGCAACAAATAAAATTTTATGGTAGGGGATATTGGTGTGCTTTTAGGGAGAATCTTTTGAAAGCTTTAAAATGATCTTTCAAGTAGTCTTTTAAGTAATAATCAAAATCTATAAGCAATATACATTATACTCACTAATACATAAAGAAAGAAGTTTTTTTTTGTTCGCTAAATGTTTAGCTGTTTTCTAAGGCATCTGTGGCGGTCAACGCATGTGTACATGCGTTCGCCGTCACACAAAGCAACGCGCTCTTTCTACCGTGTGCATTCAAACATAACAACCGCACGACACAAAACCAAAACACAATACAAAACAGATAAACGAAAATAAAATAAACACAACAAATCAGTCTGGTCTCGGATTTTGTGTTGAGCGCACGCGCGCTCGTTTAATCATAAAAATGACATACATAAAATGGTGGTGATAAAATAATAAATAAGCGTGTATACAAAATCAAAAATAAACTATCACAAAATAAAATATTATAGATACTAAAAAAATTAACAAATTAAATAAATACATAAATTATAAACTGTGTGTACATTTAATATATATTAAAAACATATAAACATCAGCCTTTATACATCCAAAACTTAATCGTATGCATTGTTAGCACCAATGACCCTTAGCCTTAAAGAATTTTCCGTACAAAAAACAAATTACAGTGACTGTTTAAAATAATCAATTTCTTGTCGCGCAAGCCAACCAACATTTTACCTGACCGTCAATGAGTTAATTACCTTTACTATGTATATCATTATTATTTATCAATTTACCAATTATTGTATATAACGCGCATAGACGTTTCTAGATAATCTATTGTATTTGCATTTTTCTACGTATTGATGCCCTCCCTTACTTTTAGAAATTACTTATTGCATTATATACATTACAATTTTATTTCCCCTTACCATTATTATATTAACAATTATGAACCGCTTATATACCATACTTTCTCTGTTTTTATTATTTTTAAAATAAATTATCAGTTCACGTCGATCCACCAACCAAAAACCTACAACCAACCCAACTTTAAATAAGTACCCATTTAATTAACAAAATCATAGTTGTAATTTTTGTTAAAATAAATAATTGTTTTTGAAGTGCGGGTTTTCATTTTTTCCTTGTTATTGTGAGGGGAATGTATAACCATTCCTAGGTTATACATTTTTTGGTCCTTCGAGCCGGATGCGGTCCAACGCATCAACTTATTTGGATTAATTTAAATCATCTACCAACGATGTTTTCCAACCAGTGCGCAAGTGAATTACCAACCATATTATTCCTGTCCAGTCGTAGCCAGGGAATCATTAACCAACGGTGATTTATATGATCTACAAAACCGGTCCTAAGTCAGGTAATCTGTTTTTTGTTCCGTATGCCGTTCTTATTAATATGGTAAAGAATCAATAAATTAAATTTATTTTATTTTGCGTCATAATTATTTTGTCGTGTTATCGTGTTTACAGTTACAAATTTTTGTTCCGTTGTTCGCGAGTGCAGTGAAATTTATTCAGTTAATTAATCACACGCAAATTTATCGTGTTCACAATTGCAAATTTTTATTCCGCTACCTACAAGCAAATTTTTTTTTGAAATGGAGGCCTTAATTAAAAGAAAGAATGTGATTAAAGGTCAAATGACCAAGTTTGCCAATTATATTAGCCTCAAGGGTGACACCGCTACATATGATGAGCTGTCCATACGGTTAACAAAGACACATGAAATTTATAAGCAATTTGTTACAATCGAGGACCAAATGTTCGAATTGGATGATACCGTTCTATCAGAGATGGATTTGATAGACGAGCAATATTTTTCTATTGTAGCAAAAACACAAGCTCTCATCCGAGGAAAGTCATTAAGCACCGCTATACCCGCTAACCATGATGATGCTGAGACAACTTTAAATGCAAGCCAATTTAATTTTCGGTCCGATTTTAAGCTACCACGATTGAATCTTCCTATTTTCGACGGTAATGTCAAACAGTTGCATTCGTTCTATGATATATTTATTTCCACAGTACACGAAAACATAAATCTTTCGCCAGCGCAGAAGTTTAAATATCTCCTTGGTCAACTACGTGATGCCGCGTATACTTCAATTTGCCACTTTCGTTTTGATGACGCGTATTACCTAGCAGCTCTAAAACGTTTGATGAAAAAGTATGACCGAAAAAAGGGTATAATTGAGAGTTACATTCGTGATTTTTTGTCGTCACCGAAATTTAATAAACCGTCTTCCACGAACATAACGAAACTTCACGACACCATCGATGAAACGGTGCGAGGGTTAAAGTCACTCGGAGAACAAGCTATAGAAAGGGATCCTTGGTTAATATTCTTAGCATCCGAGAAGTTAGATGACGACACTAAGCAGTTATGGAAGTACGAGACGTCTGAAGATAATTACCCAACAATCGATCAGTTCTTAGGATTTTTATCTAAACGAATGAACTCGCTGGTTGATACCGCAACCAAACGTCATCTTACAACAAGCCCATTATCACATGCAAGGGTCTTGCATACCACTGGTCAACAACCCGCTTGCCCGCTCTATAAGAATGATCACCACAAGCTGTACCTCTGTACCAAATTTCAAGCAATGCCTGTCCAATCAAGAAGAAACTTCATAACAAGGTCAAACCGTTGCTTTAATTGTCTCAGTGACAATAATTCTATAACCTGATGTAGAAATAGATGGCATTTTAAAAAGTGTCCAAAACGACATAACACGCTGCTCCATGTGTCAGACACATGTAGTAACCAGAAAATCTCTCATTTCTCCATGAGCGAAGCATCACCAAACAAAATTACTCATACGAACCTCGCAATTGCTTCGATCAATCCAACATCTGCAGCTGATATTACCGATTCATCTGTAACCCTATGCCAGTTCCAGACCGAAGTTACCTCGCATCAGCCATCTGGGTCAACCCACAAATGGGGGAAGTTCAATATATCTATTTTGCCAACCACTAAGGTCGACATCCAAGACAAATACGGCAATTGGATAAGTTGTCGTGGATTATTAGATTCAGGCTCTACTCATTGTTTTATTTCAGAAAGTTTGCTACGGCGCCTGAAGGTGCCTCGGAGTAAATCCAGCATCACTATTAACACACTCAACCATACGCAAGCCGGTATGTCGAGAAGGAAATCAATAATTAAGCTCAGATCACCCATCGATCACAATTTCCAGATGGACGTAGAAGTTTTTATATTACCAACGACAGCTTTAAAATCGCCGACTGAAAAGGTCGAGAAATCACTATTTGAGATGGAAGATAATTTACCATTGGCTGATTCAGAATTTAATGTTTTATTTATTTATTTTATTTTGTTAACTTCTAAATTTTTTCGGACACCCCATTTTGAGCCTGAGCTCATTTACAATAGGATGTCAATTCACAATAAGGTGAACAATATAATAATTTGTACAATGTCTATTGTATAATCCAGCTTAGATCACATCATAGTGGCACTATTCGAAAGAGATCTCCCTATGGCATCATATTTTCGTTATTAATTAAGACATACACTCATACGGCACAATTTGCGCACAAATTTTAGATTATACTTGTTTAAACTCGTAAAAAAAACAATTAATTATTTTTCATGAAAAATTAGGAAAAAAAAACATCCGCCAGACTCGAAAGTCAGAGGCTACCAAATGTTCCTGCACCAGTTGAAATCCTGCTGGGATGTGAGAAATTCTTCCAAGCCTTATCCGAAGAGAAAATTCAAAAGAGGATAAACTATCCGTGTGTACAAAATTCTAAGTTCGGATGGTTAATTGGAGGAAACTTACCCCATTATGAATCATCTAATCCAGATTTAACCGAAACCAATTGTTAGTTCTTCTCATATCAGGGCAGTGGAAGTGTTCCAGCTTATAAGCGGCAATCGAGCGCTTTTGGAAGGTTGAAGAAATTGTACCTGAAAACTCCTTATCCACGGAAGAACAACAATGCATCGATTTATTTGATTCAGCTACTAAATTGCAAGGTAACAAAATAGTTGTCCAATTGCCCTTTAAGCCAGATGCACCCGGAGTTGGAGAAAGCTTTTCGCAAGCCCTTCGAAGATATTACTCACTGGAAAGAAGACTATAAAGATTTTCTACGCGAATATCTTAAGTTGGGTCACATGGAGTTAGTACCAGAAACCGAATTATCAAACGCAAATAACCAGCTGTTCTACCTACCTCACCATCCGTGGTAAAGGAGTTAAATTCTACCACGAAGGTTCGCGTCGTATTTGATGCTTCCGCCAAGTCTTGTAACGGTTATTCTGTGAATGACAATTTGATGGTTGGTCCGACCATACAGGACAATCTAGTAAACTTACTGATCCGGATTTCGCAAACATAAATACGTTTATTCTGCTGATATCGAGAAGATGTTCAGGCAGATTGCCATTTCCGAACCGGACAAAGATTATCAGCGTATCCTATGGAGAGAAGGCCCGACTGCTACACTAAAACATTACGGCTTGAACACCGTGACCTACGGCACCTCGCTTACACTATTTTTAGCCACCGCCTTACTTCGATTCTTGGCAGATAAATACGTAAAGTTGTATCCCGAAGCCAGCAATATTGTTAAAACCGATTTGTATATGGACGATTTGATGTCCGGCAGTGATAACATCGACATGGCATTACAATTACAGAGGGACGTAATTTCGCTAATGAAGTACGAGGGGTTCAACATGCGAAAATGGTCAGCAAATTACCCACTATTATTAAAGAATATCCCAATGGAGAGTCGCGAAATGATATCGTTTGAGATTACCGATAACGCTCAACTGATCTCCGTATTAGGTATAAAATACAATCCAATTGAAGATTATTTTCATTTTAGAGTATCCTTACCATCACCACCAGTTAAGTTTACAAAGCGTTCATCTCTGTCGGATACGTCACGCATTTTCGATCCGTTGGGACTATTATCACGGGCTACGATTGGATTGAAAATTTTGTTCCAGTTATTATGGGTAGAAGGCATCAATTGGGATGACGAACTACCACCGAATATTTTAAAGGACTATTTAGCAACCCGGGACCAGTTAAAGTTGTTAAAGAACATAAAATTTCCGAGATGGTTATATACCAATGGGGATCATTTAGAACTGCATGGAATCTCAGACGCATCAAAAGATGCTTACGCTGCCGCCATTTATGCTGGTGTAGTTTCAGTCAATGGAGACGTCCAAACCAACTTAATAATATCCAAAACTCGTGTCGCCCCGATCAAGGTACTTACAATTCCAAAGTTGAAGCTGAACAGTGCTATATTACTCTACTGAAACTGACATTACCACTAACCGATATCAATGGCATTTTGTATCAGGCAGTGACAACCCGGCCGATAAATCAACCAGAAGAATCGCTCTTGAAGACCTAGTCAACGAAGCAATATGGTTCAAGGGTCCAGAATTCTTACATAAGTCTCCGCTAGTACTACCTGCATCCCATAAAATCGAAAATTCAGAAAATTTACAAATCATTTCCAACTTTATTACAGCCGATCAAAATCATGAGATTATTAGTGAGTTGATTTCTAGATTTTCAGGTCTACGTACATTGACCAACGTGTTAGCATTTATTCTACGCTACAAAAATAATCTTCAATCGAGGAAGATAAAGCGTAGATCCGGGCTTAATTTATCAGTAGACGAGGTATTAGTCGAATTTTACCTATTTCGATTCGTTGAGTACGAAACATAAACAGTCGAAATTAACTTATTATTGAATTATAAATCAATGACAAAACACTCAAAAATATTTTCTCTTTTTCCATATATTGACAACCATGGTGTACTACGCATGAGAGGACGTTTGGAAAACGCAAGCATGGACCATGATGCCAAACATACTATTATACTACCACATGACCACATCATTGCTGAGAGAATCATAGAGTTAAACAAAGGTATTCGATTCCACGGGTGAAAAATTTAATAAAACGAGTAATTCATTTTGTGCTTCACCTGCCGACGATTCAACGCCAAGCCAGAACAACAATTAATGGGACAGCTTCCTGCTTGTCGTATCAACCCGTCAGTTAGAGCTTTTATCGAAGTTGGAATCGACCTAGCTGGTCCCTTTTTTCTCAAAACGTATAAGGGCCGAGGCGCTAAATCCTATAAGGCATATTTAGTCGTGTTTATATGTATGGCAACCAAGGTCGCTACGTTAGAAATGGTTACAGACATAACGACTGATGCTCTTATTGCATCCCTGAAACGCTTCAGTGCAACCCGAGGATTACCCCAACATATACCATATATTGTGATAACGGCACCAATTTAGTCGGAGCAAGGCGCGAGCTTAAGTATTTCTACCAAAAATGTATGGATGAAGCCCAACAAAGCCAAATTCAAGCATGGTGCATTTACAATCGCATCCAATGGCATTTTATCCCTCCGTATGCTCCTACATTTGGCGGTTTATGGGAAGCCACCGTCAAATTCTGTAAATACCATTTACGTCGAGTAATTGGAGATGCCATATTTACCTACGAAGAATTCCTGACCATTACAAAGCAAATCGAAGCCTTATTAAATTCCAGGCCATTGGAAGAACTCCAGGAAGAGGAATGGAATCCTTTAACCCCTGCACGTTTCCTGATTATGCAACCATTTAACGTAATTCCACTAACGATGAGGTTCATGATCATTTATCTCTGAAGTTTGATTTCCGACGACACATTTCCATTCCCTTGGATAACCGCTTATCCAAGCCAATACTATCAGTTAAAAAATAATTTTTTCCTATTGTCCAACTTCGCATTAATTAAAAGTATCTGATTTCGGGAGTACAGAGCAGCGCCTGATTCAGTGTAATGGTCTCAGACAAAACGAAATTTCTTGCAATCAACTTATAGCCATGAAGATTCTAAATATATCGATAAAGCATCACAAACTTTCGATTCGAAGTTTCATTTCAAACCAAAGGAAATCCCATTCGCGCTTATCACCGTCATGTAAAATGTAAATAATCTGGACATTTTGGTCCAATAATTTCACGAATAATCTCGGAAATTAGAGAAATATCGAAATCTCGAAAAATCTACTAAATATCATGGTTCAGATTTATATGAATAACATCGCATCTCCAATGAACTACTTTTAAATTTTGCCTTACAGAATTGTATGAATTTCCAAAATAACGACCACAAATGTTTGTTCATTATGTTGAAAATTCATATAATCCTGTAAGGCAAAAGTAAAAAGTATTTCATTGGGGATGCGGTGTAACTGCAAAGTTACCACAACTCAAAGCTAGTCACAGAGCATATCCATACAAAATTCGAATAAATTTGAAAATCTTTTCAAATCTCGAATAATCATAGAAGTGTAGACAATCTTAAGAAATCTGAAATAAATTGCGGATTAATCTCGATTACGCCAGAAAAATTCTAATAATTTCGATATTATGTGAATCTCTCGAAAAATATAGCTATTAATTAATAATTTTGGCAAGCCTGTACACTTAAAAAATAAGTTTAATTTTTAATGCAAGTCTTGCATTATGACTCATGTAGTACAAGTTATTATAAAATTGTAAAGTAATGAGTGCAATAAAATGAAATTTAACGTCACTATGATGATTTCTGAAGCAGTATTTGCATAAAAAATATTTTTAATAAAACTATTAAATATTACGGGTGTGAAGTTTTAGACAAAAAACAAAAATGAATATGTATTGGTGCATAATAATACACTAGATCAAAAATTTGTTGTTTAAGAAAATAATATAACATTCTTCACGTTATAAGTTTCGGCTTAGAATTACTACCCGTACAAAAATCTGCCAGTTTGAAAAAGGTATTAAAATATTTAGTTAGAGGAAACTTAATTGAGTTAAATAGAAATTAATTAGATATTAATTAGACCATACCTACACACAGAGAGGTTCCGTGAATGGACCTATTAGGATAATTAGACATAGGCATCCTGTATCAACTACACGTAGCCATATTCCAATACGATGAAATAGATATGAATATATTTTTGGGCCCCACTGTATTGAAGATTGACCAATTCACAGAGATGTTCCGCGGGTTTGACTAATAAAGATAATTAGTTATAGGCATCTTATATCGACTGCATGTAGCCATATTCCGATACGATGAAATAGGACCACGTGTTGTTGAACTCAAATGTAAGTAATTTTTGATACGATATTTAGAAATTTTTGAGGTTCACTGTATTGTAGATTGGCCAATTCACAGAGATGTTCCGCAGGTTCGACTTATAAAGATAGTTAGTTATAGGCATTCTATATCGAATACATATAACCATATTCCAATACGATGAAATAGGACCATGTGTTATTGAACTCGAATGTTGGTAATTTTTGATACGATATGCATAAATGTTTGAGGTTCACTGTATTGAAGATTGGCCAATTCACAGAGATGTTCCGCGGGTTCGACCTATAAAGATAGTTAGTTATAGGCATTCTATATCGACTAAATGTAACTGTATTCCAATACGATGAAATAGGACAATTTGTTGTTGAACTCAAATGTAAGTAATTTTTTATACGATATTTAGAAATTTTTGAGGTTCACTGTATTGTGGATTGGCCAATTCACAGAGATGTTCCGCGGTGGTCGACTAGAACTAAGGAACAGAATAACTTGTACATGTTGGTTGCCCCTGCAAAGCCATTATAAACAGCGCCCTACAATTTTTTTAATTTTTTTATTGCAAAAAAATTTTGTAACGTTATTTTAAATTATATAAAAGATCATATGACAGTCCCGTAATGTCCTTGTCATGAAGAATATCCAGAACTAAGCAACAGAATCCATTATGAACAACTATCTTTATAAGTCGAACCCGCGGAACATCTCTGTGAATTGGCCAATCTTCAATACAGTGAACCTCAAAAATTTCTGCATTTCGTATCAAAAATTACTAATATTTGAGTTCAACAACAAATGGTCCTATTTCATCGTATCGGAATAGGCCTACATGAAGTCGATATAAGATGCCTATAACTAATTATCTTTATTAGTCAAACCCGCGGAACATCTCTGTGAATTGGCCCATCTTCAATACAGTTGGCCTCAAAAATTTCTGCATATCATATCAAAAATTACCAACATTCGAGATCAACAACAAATGGTCCTATTTCATCGTATTGGAATATGATTATATGTATTCGATATAGAATGCTTATAACTAACTATCTTTACAAGTCGAACCCGCGGAACATCTCTGTGAATTACCCCATCTTCAATACAGTGGGCCTCAAAAATTTCTGCACATCATATCAAAAATTACCAACATTCGAGATCAACATCAAATGGTCCTATTTCATCGTATTGGAATATGGTTATATGTATTCTATATAGAATGCTTATAACTAACTATCTTTACAAGTCGAACCCGCGGAACATCTCTGTGAATTGGCCAATCTTTAATAGAGTGAACCTCAAAAATTTCTGTATATCGTATGAAAACTACCGACATTGAATGTGAACAACCAATGTCCCTTTTTCATCTTATTGAAACGATGTAGCTGTACTGTCCAAAGATGATGCCTATATATCCTTAAATATCGTTTTATACCGAACCCGCGAAAAATTTTTATGATTTGGCTAGGCTTTCCAAACAAAAATAATAATCTTTTTGTTATTGATTTTGAAATTGCAGTAAATTTGTACGCGATTTGAATTTAGTGAGTATTTTTTTTTGTTAGAAACCGTCCTCCTTAAGCTTACTAAGGCATCGTACGGTATAGCTAACCTCCATTTCTCAGAAAAATGTTTTCAATTTTCAGACTCAGTAAAAAACGATTTTCATCCAATGTACATGTTATGTTGATATCAAAAATCATTTATTTAAGTCAAAAGTAATAATTCATATATTATGTTATAGTTGTTCCTGGTTTTTGGCAGGAACTTGTTTTAAATTGCTTTTACCGACTATTTCACTAATATTAATAAGTTTTTTTGTTGATTAAACAAATTTTGTATACATACACGTTTTGTTGATTTTGTTGTTTTGTCTAAAACTTCACAGCCGTTAAATATTTTAAAGCAACATAAAATTCGTATCATACCAACATAAAATTCGCTAAAATAAGCGGGCTTGAATGACCTTGTTAAAGTGAGCCGAAAGTTTTCAGCTGCAAGATATAAAATGTCGTTAATGCAGATATTGTCTTGGCTATATCAGCCGAAAGTTACCAGCCGACATATTTACAGCCGCAACATATTTTAAATAAAATGAAAAAACAACAAAACAACATAGAAACTGGTAATATCATGAAGTGAATTTACGGCTCAATAAAGGCTCATTTTGGTTTGTCACTATTTACCATAGGAATTATACTTAAAATTTCATCAGAAAAGCTAAATATAAAATTAAAAAATTTGTATAGATTCAACCTTTAAAGTGTCATGTCTGGAAAGTATTTCAATTAGTCTGCCTAGCCAACAATTATACCTAGAAAAGATATCAGGGCAAGTTTCATGTGGGGAGCTCGGGAAAATTCGTTTGAATGAAAAGTCCATATAAACTTAAAAATTTTGTATAAATTCAACTTTTAAAGTGTCATGTCTGGAAATTATTGTAATTAGAGTGCCTTACCAATAATTAAACCTAGAAAAATTATGTCATTTTTTCTTGGGATAATTGTTGGTAGGGCACACTAAATAAAATAATTTCCTGTTGGGTAGGCACACTAATTAAAATACTTTCCAGACATGACACTTTAAAGGTTGAATTTATACAAATTTTTTAATTTTATATTTAGCTTTTCTGATGAAATTTTAAGTATAATTCCTATGGTAAACAGCGTCAAACCAAAACGAGCCTTTCTTCAACCGTAAAATCATTTCATGAAAATATTTAGGTTGTTTTGTTATTTTTTCATTATATTTAAAATATGTTTCGGCCGAAATATGTCGGCTGGTAACTTTCGGCTGATATAACCAAGACACTATCTGCATTACCGACATTTTATATCTTTCGGCTGAAAACTTTCGGCTAACTTTAATAGTATGCTTAAATGTATATATGAACAATAAATTCATGCACGTGTTTTGCTTTACTGATATAAAATTCACTAAATCAAACCGACTAAATGACAAATAAAATAATTGGGTTTTCTGAATTCGAAAAATGTCTATTACGTTAAATGTAAGCTTTTCAGTTCTTAATTTATAATTTATTACCTAAGGCCACTATAATGTGAACTTGTCCGCCAATGTTTGGTTTTTTAAAGTAAATTGCTCTCTGAGATTACGACCCTCAAGGCATCAAAAAGAAAGGCACCAGAAACAAATGACCAACCTCAGAAAAAACGGCCTAAACTTACGCAACTTTAAATGCAACTTGCTTTAAAATTTAATACTTCTAAAACATTTTATTAATGCAGTCTTTGATAAATTTTAATGCAATTGATTGACGGTTCTTCTACAACTTGCTTTACATTCTAATGGAATGTTGTACTAAAATTTAATGTAATTGCTGTATTATAAATGATTTTTAATGCAAGCTTTACATTATTTTGGTAGTACAGCTTTCCAGTGAACCTATACATACTTAAATTTACATTACATAAGCAATATTTGTTTATGGGTGTGTAAAAATCTAGAGAACCCACGAAAATTTCGAAAAATTACGAAAATTCGTGTAAATATGGAATTATTTGTCAAATTGTTACTAATCCTACTAAGCAATATTCTACTTGACAAGTTAAGGCTATAAGTTCATCAAAACGATATGCAATAATAATAGAACCCTCAAATAGATCGTATATTTTCGTAATTATCAAACAATCATATTCTTCAAATATGGCTCTAAGATCCTCGAGTAACATTAAAAATTTGCAAACATTAAAATCGGTATCGTTTGATGTCAAAAGCTTTTGATTTCAAACAAGTTTGGCAAATTTTCTTCTAAATATGTGTCAGAACCGAAAGCCATTTTTATTTGTAGAGAGTCAGATTACGTGTAATTTCTCTGACATTCACATTCACCAACCGAGGAGAAATTGTTAGGCCTGCCTTAAGAAAATATTTAAAAGCAACAGGAACGACTTTTTTCTTTTTCTAAAACTAGACCACCGCCTTTTCTTAAAAATTTTCGAGAAATGTCCCGTTTTGTGAATTTAAAAGAGTGGTCTTCTTCAAGCTTAATCTGAGCTACCATCTATCTGATCTTGACTTTGAACTAATATTTGAACGGTTGATAGCTCTCTTGGGCCGCATTAACCGTGGGCGCCCCCATGACTATGGGTGCTGCGGATACCTAGCTAAGCCATTGCCTGTGACCCTGATTCTAGTAGCGCATCTGATTTTTGGGATGTTTGCTGAATGCTCAATTATTTATGATTCAGTATTATCAATTGTTGATGACACTATTTTCGCCAAAATGTAACTTTTATTACGTATTTTACAGTACTCCTCAGTAGCCGAGCACCGTTGCAAATTGTGATTAGGGTGCAAACAATTGTAGCATATACGTGAATTCTTTGACAGTTCACGTCGTTTACTAGTTTTTGAATTTTGTCTCCACAGCATGAGCAATAATAAGAAACTCTTATCATTTATAGAGGAGCTAGTTACCCGATATGTTAAAAATCAACTTCCTTTTCCATCGCATTGCTATTAATAAAATCGAGAAATCTCTATAATGTTGAGAAATTTTCCCGATTTGTTTCCCAAGCCCAAGACTCCTGAATAGTTACGTCAACTTTGGTCAGCAACATGTACATCATTAGTGAATCGCAGTGTGTCGCAAAAATTTTGTGGGGTTTTATAATGATAAAATATTATGCTTAGAAAACGAAACTATAAGGCTTCATCTCCGAATGAAAAATCTTGAAGTGGCATTTAGTTTATCTATGGACATACCATAACAGCTGGAATAATTATCACAAACTTCGAAAACATCTATAGTATATAAACAGAAAAACCCCGAAATGTATAAGTAAGACTGCGGATGCTCTATTCTGCAGGTGAAACGTCTTAAACAAATGGATGCAATTATTGGCGACTTTGACAAATCTGGGAAATAAACCAATACTAAAATGTAGAATTTACGTTCAGCCTACAAGTAACACTATTCTATATTTTAGATTAAGTAGACCTCAATGTGTGGATACGACCATCGCTGCGATTTTTAATGAGTTTGTAGCTTCAGCATTAGTACTAAGGCAATCTAGTAAAGACATTATGCTAACTTGGATAATTTTATTTAATCGACAGACCAACATCAAGAGACGTCAACCGCACGCTAAGAGGCTATGAAACCTAAAATTAAACCTCTCTGTGAAAAGTTAAATTTGTAACTTGAATAAAAATTCAAAATAATTACGTTGCTAATTAACTACAATTTTTGATATAGAACTATCATTTCTATATAGCTTCAATATTTCATGCTTTATAGGTGTGCTATTAGTATATATATTTTTTGGGAAAGAAAGAGCTTTATGCAGCTAGATAGATTCAAAAAATAAATAAGAATGGTTTTGGTGAGTTGCGCCTGAGCTATGTACAATAACCTGTCATGCCTCGAAAATTACTGAGATTTTGGCTGATTTATTTTCGCTGTGCTTTATTGTTTTTGTTAGATTTTAATGGCTCAAAAACCGTTACACGAAGCTTGAGGTTTACTTTAAAAATCACCACTGCAAAAAATCTATTTTATTTTTTGTTTTATTTGCAGCTTTAAACATGGTCATAAGACCATTAAGGTACTTTTTAACATATAATTTATTACTAATTAAAAAAATTAAAACATGGAAATTTTTTGTGCACAGTACATATCGTATTCTATCGTAAACGGTCTATACATTTAAATTGCTTGAGATTTCAATATGATATATAGAAAAACTTAATATAGAAAACTAACTAACTATCTATAATTTCTAAAAAGCGTCATTTAGACTTAAATAAAGCTTTTCACTGTTATATTGATAATTTTTATTAACTTTATAAATTTTCAGCTATTAATTATTATTGATTGTATTTCTTAAAACATATTAGATCGTTTTAGATATAATTTAAATTTTAATGTAATTTACACGGCTGTTTACATTTTATTCTTGTAAAATATGAAAGAAGCTTTTCACACGAATATGCTCAACTATGTATAAACATTATATAAATTAGATTATAACAAATTATACCGCAAGCAACGTTAGAAAAAATATTAAACCAAAATAATAATTAAATGAAACAACATAGCAAAATGTTATCAAACACATCTTTAATAACACCTATACAAAGCAAACAATATACAAAACCAAGCTCTTCTGGAATATTTTACTCAATCAATGAATTGGAAGCGATACTTTTGCAGGCCTCAAAAATCCGAATTAGCCAAAATTTCAATTTTGATTACTGAAACATTAAACCAGACTAAATTGTCTTAGCACCAATATAATTAACCTACTGAATAATAAACAAGTTCCAATTGGTTGGAAAATCGGCAAAATATATCCTATCTTAAGAAATACTACAAATCCATCAAACCCTACCAACTCTAGACAAATCAGTTTGGTATAAGCAAAATATACGAAATTATTATTTGGAACATAGTTTAGCAACACACGATAATGAGTTAGTTTCAGAAAAACAATTTAACAAATTGGGCATAAACACACAACCATTTATTAGTTCTAGGAACATAGTGTTTCGTTTTGTGAACAACGTTTCAGGACTAAAATTTCATTTCTTATGGTAAAATTTTGTGCACGATTTTTACTTTTATATTCAAAGTATTTTTTTTTCTGAACAAAGCTGCTAAACAAAAATTTGATTTTATGATGGGAAAATATTAACAAACATTTATTATAGCCGTGTTTTATTTGCCAATTTACAACAACAATTGCGCTATTAAATTCCTCCAATTTGTCGAATTCCTTTTAAATTGACGGAATTCAAAATCGAATTGATCGTTTAGTTTGCCTATGTTGGCTTTGTGAAATTTATTATTATTTTGACTATTGATTTGGTAATTAAAAGTATAAAAAAATATTTATTACATACGCTAAACGTAAAACGGCACAGAAAAATTCAAAATGCTACCATACCTTTAAAAACCAATCGAATTTCAAACATTGAATTCCATGGCTATTTAACTGACCAAATTTCAATTCCAATTCCTAGGTTAAATGATATACTTTTTATATCTATGCATAAAGTATTTTTTTTCTGAACAAAGCCGCTTTCGAACAATTTCGTTTTTCGGTGGTAAAACTTTGTGCAAGATTTACTATTTTGATACAGAAAAATTTTTTTTTCCTGAAAAACGTTGCTTGACTAAAATTTTATTTTTTACGGTAAAAGTTTGTACAAGATTTTTTAATTTTATGTGGAAAGTATTTCTTTTTTCTGTGATGGTAACATATTGTGCAAGATTTTTTACTTTGGCGTAAAAAGTATTTATTTCTATAAAAACGTCTATAAAGGGTGTCCGGGTTTGGGATGGTGATCCGTCATGGGGTGATTCCTTGGTTCATTCTGAGAAACAAATTGTATGTGGAGGGGGGTCCATTTTGATATCCTTTGAGATACAGGGTGTTTAAAAAATTTGGTTCAGAAAAAAGTACACCCAAATATTAAACTGTAACTTCCAAAATATTTATCGGAGAGCAACCAACTTAGTCTTATTTGGTTGGTAATGGTATAGGCTATTATTAAGGTTTAGGTGGTTATCTTGTATCTACATCCGTTTGAGAGCTATGGTGATTTAAATTAAAAAAAAAATGTTTGTTTTTTTATAAAATCGAGTTTTTCTCAAAAAAAACCGTTATAATTTTTTCTTTTGTTTATTTAATTTTAATTTGTCATGATCTCCTCTACAATCCCCGAATACATTACTTTTACCCACGTGCCATAGTTTTCTTCGTATTCCGTTTTTTCTCAATCTAATTAAGAGATGTTATAGTGTTAATATTTTACCAATTTTATTTTGATCTGTAAAACAGTAGGCGATGATTATCAACTCATTTGTTTAAATGTTGAAAAAACAAAAACTAAATATTTTCAGATTCAGTCATTAGTTTCGAGATATTATCTAGTGTTGTATCAGTGTTGTGAATCAAAATTTTAATTAATTTAATAAAATTAATATTATAATGGCACAGTTCTCAGGTGAGGAGTACATTGATTTCCATTTTGTTTACGGATTTTGCGATGGTAATACAGCACGAGCTCGCAATGAATATCAACTCAGATTTCCAACACGTCGCATTCCTGACGCAAGAGTATTTATAAATATTCATAGGAGACTGCCAAATATCGTAACAAGATCGAATACCCGGGCGGAGCCCCATTCAGTCTCACCAAACCATTTGGATGTCGACGAAGGTATAATCCATAATGTAACAGCAAATCCTTCTATTAGCATAAGGAGGCTCGCTTTACGATTAAACGTCTCTCGCTATCGAATTCATCAAGAATTGCACAAGGAGAATCTTCATCCATACCATACAACACCCGTTCAACAACTACTACCGATAAACCGCACTACAAGATTGGTGTTTTGTAATTTGTTGATGGAAAGGAATTTGGACAATGCAAGTTTTGTGAAACTTATCCTATGGACGGATGAATCTCAATTCACAAGAGATGGCATAACAAACTTTCACAATCTACACACGTGGGCTGCTGAAAATCCTCATTCAAAAAAACAAATATAATTTCAGCACCGATTCAGTGTAAACGTATGGGCTGGTGTAATTGGCGATAAATTAATTGGACCATTCATATTGCCACCTAGATTAAATGATGAACGTTAATTACAATTTTTACAAAACGATTTGCCACTCCTTTTTGATGATGTTCCCATTTTAAGTAGATTCTCGCATACATACCAACATGATGGTGCACCTTGTCACTACCATAATAATGTTAGGAATTTTTTTAACGAAAATTATCCAAATAATTGGATTGGAAGAAATGGTCTAATTCATTGGCCTGCAAGATCCCCTGATCTTACGGTGGTGGATTTTTATGTATAGGGAAGGATGAAGGCGCTTGTATACTCTAAAGAAATTGAAACAAAAGAAGAACTTATTCAACGAATACACACAGCAGCACAACAGATAAGGGAAGAATTACCAAGAATTGAAATAACCAAAGGCATACTTAAACGAATATTAGCATGTATTCAATCACAAGGAGGACATTTTGAGCACCTTTTATAACTCCTCGACTCAAACTTTGTATTGAGGGATTGTAGAGGAGATCATGACAAATTAAAATTAAATAAACAAAAGAAAAAATTATAATGAGAGCTATGGTGATTTAAAGTAAATAAAAAACAAATATTTTTTTTTTACTTTTAATCACCATAGCTCTCAATCGGATGCAGATACAAGATAACCACCTAGACCTTAATAATAGCCTATACGATTACCAACCAAATAAGACTAAGTTGGTTGCTCTCTGATAAATATTTTGGAAGTTACAGTTTAATATTTGGGTGTACTTTTTTCTGAACCAAATTTTTTAAACACCCTGTATCTCAAAGGATATCAAAAATGGATCCCCCTCCACATTCGATTTGTTTCTGAGAATGAACAAAGAAATCACCCCATGACGGATCAGCATCCCAAACCCGGACACCCTGTATATAAAAATTAGATTTTTATAGTTGTATGCAAAATTTATTATATTTAGGCGGAAATTATTTTAGTCTGAAGAATTAATTAATGAATTAAAAAGGTTGATTTACTGACGGCAAAATCTTGTTTTTAGTTCAAAACTGAAAATTATTTTTTTGTGCCTTTTTGTGCACGAATCATAATTTGTTTGTGCGTTGAAATTTATTATTTAGCCTACAAAAATAAAATGCGAAAATCATATTATGGATATCTTACAAAACTGGCTCCCTGAATCGCTAGGTGAATTTGTGAAAGATTTTTTTTTTTGCAAATTATTGAAAACTTCAGCAGAATTTACTTCTTCTACAAAATGAATACCAATATACTTATGGGCACCTTGTTTAATTTAAATATAAATTGTTTGTATTCCAGGTTGTTCCTCTTGTTATGGTAAATATTGGTAAATATGTCAAGCAATATTTCTGTTTTTTATTTTATTTTAGAGAACATGGACATATGACATAGACAAATTAATTAAGTAATTTGTCTATGCATATGATCAAAAAAATTAAAGAAAATATTTGTAGAAAATATGACTCCGATTTGAATTTCAAGGCCTTTTTCCTAGATAAATGTCAAATATTGTGCGCTGAATGATGCTATTGATATTCCAGAATGTTTGGTAACTTAGGAATGTTAACAGTTGATTCTCCTTGCGTCCTTAGTAACAATGTTGTACTGAAATCATCTATCAACAAACTTGCTTGATTGAACTTCTCTTTTTTAAATACTGGTAGTATGTATTCGAAGTTTGACGAGATTATTCATCTTATTGCTGTAGTGACATTAGACATTATTTGAGAGGTAGAGAATATTGTGAGAGGTGGAGGTATTTGCGTCTATATTAGATCAACAATTAAATCTAAATTGATTTACAAACATTGCATTGATTGAAGTGAAATTGGGTTTGGTTGTTGTATTAGTGATAGTGGTTTATTTTCCCAATGGATTCATGTACGACGAATTGGATCCGATTCTGGCAGAATACCAAAATTGTTGGCCATAGCAACACTTCAATCAAATTTATGAGATTATTGGAACTTTTTGGGTGAAAATGTCAGAATGTTGAGCCGACGCATTTTACAAGCACTGCGGCTATATTGATTGATTTGGTCATCACAAATACAGAAAGGGCATAATTTTTTAATCAAATCTCGGTGGGATTTTCTGATCATGACATGATTTTTTTTCGTATGATGTCATGTAGACTTTTGTAGGTCAGATTATTCAATTAGTTTCCGGGATTATAAAGATATAGGTACATATGGTCTTCTAGAGAAATGTAGAAACCTACCTATGGGATATATTATGTACCACCTTAGAGCCCAATAGTAAGATGGAACTTGTTTCCAATTGGATACGTTGTTTATATAATGAATTGGTTCCGATATCCTGGCTACCCTGGCTTAATACTCTCATACTAAATCTAATAAAGCTGCGGAATTTTGTTTTTAATCGCTGGAAAAGGACAAAAGACGAGAAAATTTATAAGGAATATAAATCCAATCCAAATCCACTATTAATGCTATTAAGAATGCTAAAGCTCAATATTTTGCCAAAAGTTTGAATACAAGCTTACCACCGAAACTTTTCTGAAAGTATCTTAAATTTATGAGCGGATTTTCCAAGAGGTAGAATAATTTGAATGAAACATTTTCTGCGAATAACTTAAATAATTATTTCTCTAATCATCACACTGAAGCTGATAATACTAAGGATTTCGTGTTTTCAGGCTTCAATGATGTAGGGTTCAGTTTTAGAATTATTGACATTGTTGCCAATTAAGTAAAATTCCGCTGGTATTGATGAAATACCATTAAAGTTTATTAACCTTTCAGTGCCGTGTATTGACGATTTCATACTTCATGTGTTTAACAGTATAACAACTTCCTCGAAATTTCCAGTAGAATGGAAGCACTCCAAAGTGATACCCATACCTAAAAGTCTCGTACATCTGACATGGCTGATTTTCGAGCAATAAGTTGGCCCCCTGCCATTTTTTAGGATTTAGAAAGAATTCTTTAAACTCAAATATTAATCCATTTAGAATCAAATAAAATGCTTTCTAATTACCAATTGGCGTACAGATCTTTTTTTTTTTTTTTGTATTTATTATGGCACTGGCTCCAAAAAAGGAGCCTTCTGGCCCGATTTCAAAATTTACAATTTTTTAATTTTTTACAATTTTTATTTTTTTTTCTTCCTTGCACTCAACTTTCATTCAGTGATCCACTTTCATACCTTTATACCACTCAGTTTGATAAATTCATACATTACCTTGTATTCATTTTTCCCCATTCGTAATAATTCATTCAAGTTTCTTGCATTCATAAGGACATCGAACATTCCTCTATTTTGGCTAAATTTGGAACATTATAGAATTAAATGTTCGATGTCCTCCACAATCAAACAGCTTTCACTTAAATCATCATCACTCAAATGACGTTTCTTTAAGCATTCTTTCCAATTACCATGATTCAATCTCACCCGTTCCATCGTTCGTATCATTGTAGTGTCTCCTTTGATTTCCTTAAAAAATGGTTTCCTCAAAAGAGCACTACACCATTCAAAGTACTTCTTTCCTTTTACTCTACTCTTTTCCATAAATTCATTCTCCCATTTTCTCCACAGATTCTTCTGAAACATCCGAAGTACATCTCTTGCATCCATGAATTCATAATCTGTTATTTCCTCAAGCATACAACCCCTTTTGGCAAGCATATCGGCTCTTTCATTACCATCAATCTGTAGGTGTGAAGGTATCCATTGTAGAATCACCTCACTCCCACAAGATTGAAGGTACTCATACATCATTTCTACAAACACACTGCCCTGAGTAACCCCTCCCTGTTTTATTAGCTCTAAACCACTCAAGGAATCGGAGAATAGAACTACTCTCCTCCTCCCTTCATTCATTGCCAACTTGATTCCTTCCATAATTCCAATCAATTCTGCATTCATTGTACAGATGCTACCATTCAATCTTAACATTTTCTCTTTTTTCATTGCCGGAATGTAAATTCCTACACCCACTCGATCCTCATTAACACTAGCATCTGTATACACTTCCACATGTGCAAAATAATTCAGTTGCATTCTTCGAAATCCTCTCTTGACCGATAACTCATTCATCATCGCTTTTGTTATGCCTCCAAAATTCAAACACACAGCAAGATTTTCGGGAGGAACTTTTGGAACCACTTTGTCTAATTTTGGAAAATATATTCATATTTTCCGCCATTATTTTCGACCGTTGCGTTTTTTGGTAATCCGTTCCTCCTTCCAATCTTACTTTTATCTCATTCACTAACATATTATCTTTAGTCAACATTCGCACAGTCTCTCGCACGGTGATCTATTCCCTCTTATAATTAAGAGGGGAATCACCCAATTCGGACCATAGAGTATGTATTGGGGTAGAATTAATCGCCCCCAATACCACTCTAGCACATGCATTCTCAACTTTCATTAATTTTTCAAACCCGCCCTTAGATCCGTCACCATCCACACTCATTCCATACGCAATTTTGGAAGACACTAGCGCCTTTCGCAGCATATCAGTCACGCTAGGGTGAGCCCCCCCATTTTGGTTTACTCACCCTTTTGATCACTCAATCAATTGTCGATTCAGATTCCCAAATATCTAGTCAATCTTGAATACTCAATTATCTCATCATAGATTCGCACATCAATTCTTTGATTCGTTCTAAATGCCATACTATTACATTTTCTCGAATTCACCCGCAGATTTAAATCATTCAAACATTGTGTTACATGAATCACACATTCCTGAGTTCGATTTAGGGCCTCGCCGATAGTTTTGCCCTTGCCGATTAGTACAAAGTCATCTGCAAATTGCAAGATAACTTTGTCGGGGGCATTATATCTATGTATTGAGCTCGTATACAGATTGAAGGGGGTCGGAGAAATTTTGCTCCCTTGAGGGAGCCCAATATTCACCGCCCCCTCCAATCTATAATCTCTTCCACACAAAACAAACTTACGCTCACTCATAAACTCATACACCCATTTACAAATTTTTCCAGGAAATCCCAGGTTCAAAAGAACCTGATATAGTTTCCCTAGAACCACATAATCATACGCTCTTTCAATATCCAGAAATACCGCCACAACAAACTTCTTTTCCTTTCGTACTTCCCACACAAATTTTTCCACACATTCGTTTGCAGAATGGTTACGTCGGAAACCAAAAGTGGTCTCTGGCAATAAACTATTTTCATTCATAAACTTTTCAAACCTGCCATTCATCATCCCATTCACCATTTTAATAAAAACATTCAACATACATATTCCTCTATAGTTTATTGCCAGATTAGTATCGCGATCCCTTTTGGGAATTGGAACCACTCTGCAATCCTTCCATCTTTCCGGTATCTGAATACTCATCCATACCCTATTGAGAATTCGAAGCAAGATTTCCTTTGCTTCAACGCTCAACAGCCCAATCATTTTATAACTCACTCTATTTATTCCTGGGGTCGTAGATTTTGCTGTTTCTAAAACCCTCAGGAACTCATTCCATTCAAATTGCACACACATTTCATTCAAATTTTCACCAACATCTTCAAGTAACACCCAATCGTTACTGTCACCTACATTATTCTGAACATCCGTCATCATTTGTAAGAATTGATTTCCTTTTTCAGGATCATCCATTATAACGTTTCTTTCATTCCTCATTTTACCTCTCACTCTATTAAATTTATTCCATACATCTTTAGTTGTGGTTCTGTGTGTCATTTCTGCCACATAGTTTCGCCAACTTCTCCTTTTTAATCATAGTACTACTACTTCCTTAATATTGGCTTAATATTGGTGACGAAATCCGCAGAGCAATTTGTAACAAAAAGGTTTGCACGTTAGTACTTCTTGACTTAAGTAAAGCTTTGACAGAATTGATAATTATTTGTTGGTCAAGAAACTCAGTGATAAATTTTTATTTTCATTGTCAGCGTCACGGTTGATATTATCATATCTTAATGATCGCTATCAAACGGTGGTATTTAACTCGTCAGTATGAGGGCATGTAAGGTGTGCTTTGGAGTTTCAGAGGATTCTGTATTGGGACTATTTCTATTTATGGTATTTATAAATGATTTACCTGCGGTAATAAAGAATTGTAGATATCATCTTTTTGCTGGTGACTTCCAAATATATAACTTTTGCAATAACTAAATAATAAATATATAACTTTTGCAATATGATGATATCCCCAGTTGTATTCAGGAGGTAAATGACATACAATTAATATCTCGATGGTCCAATTTAAATAAACTTCTTCTGAAAAGCAGTAAAACCCAATGCATATTCATATCTTCCTCAAATCATTGTACAAATAACCTTCCCAAAATTATCATCAATGGAATTAATGTGTGCTTTTCCAACAGTCAGTAAGCAACGTAGGGGTAACCTTCGAAGCATTTTCAGGAGAATAGTCTCGTTATTAAGGATGTTGTGAACTACTACAAATCACTTTGCATATAATCTACGACTTCAATTAGTCAAAACTTACATTCTATCAATTTTTTTTATACGGAGACGTCGTAATGTTTGATGTACAAAAGCAATACCTTCGCCAATTACAGATGGCTTTTAATTCGTGTATTAGATAAGACACCAGATTAAGGACATATGATCATATTTCCCGGTATACTAACATACTACTTGGTTGCTCACTCTGTGTTTTGTATAAGTTTAGAATATGTTGTTTTATTTTCAAACTTTTAAAATACGAACAACCAACTTATATTTTTGATAAACTTGAAGAGTTGCAGTCCAGTCGACTGCAAATAATAAAGCTAGCGAAAAATCGTACAGAATTAATTAATTCTTCCTTTTTTGTAAGGGGGATCAATTTGTGGAATTCATTACCCATTGACATATGATATTCTAGCTCAATAGCATCGCTACGCAAAAAATACCTTGACAAACTACACGAGTGAGGCACATAATTAGGGAGAACTTATAATGAGAGGAATGATTATGTGTACAATGGGAAAGGCAATAAAATCATGATAGGAAATTGTTGACGTTTTAAAGTAAATAGCAAAATAAGATCATGTTACGCCAAGTCAATTCTTGGATGTAGATGACATGATCTCGGTTTGAATGTGATAAAACTTCAGCAGTAATGAAGTTGCTATAGCAATCCCTGACAAATAGAGTATATGCACCATCACTTGTTCACATCATCAAGTTCACATCATTTGGATCCTCAAAAATCAGCTTTTCCGATAATTTGTCGGATGTTTTTGTTTCTTATTATCATCTCTTAGTTTTTGAGACTATAGGTCTGCAGTCATTCGACAGAAACTTGATGTTCAGAATTTTGCAGCGATTCCTAACGAATTGCTTGAGAAAAGGTTTCAGCAGGTCGTCGTTGATAATGTGTAAGAGCTGCCCATCCCATTTCTGACTATTGTGCAGTTTTCCATTGTATTCGTTCTCGATGATAACGTACATCGAAAGCATGTCTGGCCTGCAATCCTTCCAGAGTTGGTAGACTTTGTCGAACTTGATTAGAAGGTGGCTTACATTTAAGTTTAAGGGTGTACTAAAATTAATTTTGGTCCAAAAGAACCAAAGCTATTGAAATAATGTTTTGCGTAGCGGCTCGAGTTAGAGGTTGAGTTAAGATTGACGCAGGCAGTTTTCGCAACATTGAGTTGGGAGTAGAGTTGGAGTGGAATTGAGCTTTATCGTGGAGTACAGTAGGGACACTTAAATGAAAACACTTCTTTTTGACAAGTAAATTGTTTCGGACACGCATATAATATACAATTGCCTTTATTTTATTTATAGCCACTAAAATCGCCCAAAATTAATAAATTTTAATTTTTATAATTTCCTCTATAAATGTCTAGAGTATATAATTCAAATGTCGATTAAAGTCAAGTTCTGTAATTAGTTTCCCCAAGTGACGCATATCAAAAAATTGATTTTACTTTCTCTATAACAAAAAAGTAACGATAAATAATTTTAGATTAATTAATTAAACCAAAATAATTATTATTTATTGTTGTTACGTCAATGTCTATTAATTTAATTGAACATAAATAAAAATCAATAAAATTGATTCATCTATTTTAAGACATAATTAATTATTATGTTTGACATATCACGTCGAAATTATTAGCGCGTATATATGTAAATATGATGAAAATTATAGTGGCACACACACATTTTATACTCGATCGATCATAATTTAAATCTTTCTTGAATTTAATTGAATAAAATAAATCATTTAATATGTCACAATGAACTATCAGAACTGTTATTTTCAATTTATTCAATATTCTATGTACAAATTTATACACATAATATACAGATAGTTCATATGGTAGCACAGAGTTTTAAAGTTTTTATTATAAATAAATAATTTAATTGGAAAAAGTTTTGGATTTAGTGGTACAGGAGGTTATCTGGTTTTGAACTTTATTTTTTTTTGTACATAAAATCGAGAGTACCTCTACTTGAAAATATAATTGGTATCGGTTTTCCTCCTAAATACACAACCAATTTCCCTCCCCTTATATATTTTTATAATAAATGGTTAAAATATAAATCATCGTACTTAAATAGTTCGAGAATACACAAAATAATAATTGGGAAAATTGGAAAATATATAATACAACACTGTACAAAATGTATTACGACCGAACAACAAAATATATTTTTATTGAATTTCATTTTTTTAATTTTTATTTATTGAGTGTTAATAAATTTTACGTTGAGTGTTTTATTCAAAATGTTATAATAAACTGTACGATACACAATTTGGTAACACAAATACAGAGGGTTGAAATGTACCATTGTTCCTGAATAGGTTTATTAATGGTTCATAAATTTTAATAGAGTACAAATAATGGGCTTGTTAAGTATGGTTAGATTGATGATCATCGATTAGTTAAACAAATTTAAATAATTTATGTCAATATAATTGAGTATTGAGTAAAATATGAAATTTTTTTCTCACACCCATAACATAAATTCAGACTCACCCAACAAAGGTGAAAGGTTATAAAGATTACATGCACATTTGTAATATTTTTAAAGTTCAGCATATTTTTTGTTCTGTGTTAATAAAACATTTTTGATTTAACAAAAGAAAAAAAAAAATACCGAACGCTTGCACATACAATAAAATGTGAAAAATATTTCCAAATAAATCACATATTTGAAACGCCTGAAGTACGATAAGAATTGTTCCTCTTCATCGCCTTTGTTGAACCAAACAAAAAATAAATAAAAAGGGGGAATTTTTTAACTGACCTTTACAAGAAATTTGGTCTACCTCCAGCATTTTGTTGAGTTTTATTTTTTTGTTGCCTGATTTCTGGTAGATTTAACAGAATATTTCGACAGCACCGTTTTTTTTTTTGTTACTGACGGTTTACTGATATTTTTTGGTAAGGATAACTTAAAATTTCTAAAGCTTTTGGGATGTATTATTTGATGTATACTGAAGAAAGAAAGGATACTGGCTCAGGTATACATTTAAACGTATTTTTTTTTTAGATTTAATGGGCGTTTTCTAACTAATATTTATTTATCAAAATAAAATTTTCGTGGAAAATACTCTATGGAAAATTAACCCATAAAATGTTTAGTATTTCTGTTGATGTTATCGCAGTCAAGCTTACTGATTTTTAAAGGACATGTAACCGTACGTGCTAGTGGTTACAAAAACAAATCAGCTGTCGAAATATCAAATATTAACACATTTAGATTAAATTTAACACATTTAGAACCAAATTTACAGACCAATGGAATTGCGACCGCGATGAAATTTCAACCAAACGTTTTAGAAATATCATGTGTATAATTAATATAATTGAACCCCGAAAGACTATTACAAGAATGATGGCTAAATATTCAACATCAAACAACTTTGCCTTTACCGTCCCAAACTTATAAAATTTTTTTTTTGGTTTCTATCTCTGCAATTTTTTTCTAGGGCTCAAGGCACTCTCAACTCTTTCGCAGTTCCCTTTTAACGTCCTACTTTACGGAGTAGCCCACTCGAAAACGTTCGGTTATAGACCCGTTTTTGTTTAAACCACCTGCACATTGCATTGCTTCGTGCCAAGGTGTAATAGATGCATTCATCTTCATCACCGATCGTAATCAGATGATGAAAAATCACTTTTGCTATAGCGTAACGTTCACCGAATCTATGTATTAACCCGAATTAGGAATCAATCTTAGTCCAAAATATCCGTAGGAGACCAACAAGGGTATCATAGTTTTAATCGAGATATTAAAACTCTAGATAATCAAATAGGTAACCTAAAAACGAAACTGCGTAATAACCATGAGCCACTTACGGTCCATTTTCAGGAATACCATACAATTTAAGGCAGTAGTATCGTACCTGTTCGAATTCGTTATCAAAGGAACTAAAAGACGTAGTAAATGATTTGCTTAGTACCTATATTTAATTCTGCAAATTTAGCTACGGAAATTAGTATGCTAATGGGGAGGCGGCTTGTTTGAAGCAAAACTAAGACAAATATTAGGAAAATTAATCGAGAATAGGAGGATCAAACCGAATTCAAAATACTAGACCAACCCGTTCAGCAACCAAGAATATAGATTATAATGGTCCATCAATCTATTCAAATATGTCAATTTACGTACAGGCAATCATCATTCACACCCAATAGATGAGCCTGAAACTCTGGCGTAAATGGTGGCGACCATCATATTCGGCAAAGCCGAGGAACAGTATTGGACATTTGTAAGAAAAAATGTATCCACCAAAATAACGGGGGATGGGTTTAAACGAAAAATGCAGAAATATTTCGTAATTCTAGAACCGATGACACCATAAAGTCTGATTTGGATAACCGAAAGCAGAAGTACCTGATATCGAGTGGATATACCGCACTTTCAGACCAGCAATTTATCCGAATTGTGATTAAAAATATGCGACCTGGTTTGAATATTGCCAGGAAGGGAATAAATGTATGTATAATGTAGTCGCCTGACTATTTAATCGATGCAAATAACTCAAAGATATATACGTGTAGAAGAACGTTACAATCCGGAATTTGGTTTTTAGATCAACTTTACCAGAGACCACATAATACCGTGACAATCCTACTAAAATATCTGTAACGCATACTAGACCACTTTTTAAATCATATAATCATCTACTTACTTACGAGATAGATATAATCCCGAAAAGATCCGTGCAAGAACAACACAATTCATTTTCTATCGTACTACTCCAAACCGGTCGAATCAAACAAATGATTTAGATCAAACTATAGTTATGTAGCGAAATCAGTAGTCGTTTGTTTTCATTGTGCAGAACGGAGCGGTACATATTTCAAGTGTCCGTATGAGGAATTACATAAGTTCTGCAAGAAGTGTGGTTCACCATATGTGGAGACAGAATCATGTGACAGATGTAACTCCTCTCGGGAAATTTGACAACCTAAGGGAAACTATCTGGGAAGGCTTACCCTCCGACAATTACTCCAAATTACCAAACAACTACATATATCCAAAGATCCAGTTTCCAATACTTGGCCCGACATTCCCACCAAACCGCAACACCTACACATCAACCAAAATCTGACTACCGTTTACCTTAACTGCAGAAATTATTTACGGGGTTTGTCTCTAACGAAGGGATTTTCACTCCATCTTGACATCGGTTACGAACCATAAAATATTAAAAATACCAAAATAGTTTCATCATCTATCCTTTTCGACTCTGTCGATCGAAGGTATCGAGCTTATGTTACAATTGGCAATGAAACCCACTGTAATTCCTGATAGTGGGACTAAAATAAATACCATCGTTTCTTAAAACTGCTACCAATCAAAAACAAAGAAATTTGGGTTATATTGACGTAAAAACTGGTTTTAAAGAGCAAACCAAATTAATACGATTTTATTTAGCGCCAAACCTAACAAAGGTCTTATAACTCGATATCGACTTCTGGAATATTTTCAATATCGTTCCATCGATTATACCTTTCCAACTAAATAAACACAGGATAACGATTATCATCAACTCTCCATGGAACACATAATTCAGTTGGACGAAGTTAGGGCATCGTTCCCAACCTCAGAAAAGTTAGTATTTCGGTAAAACCACCCTAACAAGTCATATTCTTTCGTTCAGCAAGCAGATTTATATGCAGAGATTGACAGAATGCTTATTCTTGGGGTGATCGAGGTCAAACGTGGGCGTGTGTGGAGTTTCCCTGTCATATTGGCTCGAAAACCATCGGAAAAGTATACGCTTGTGCTTAGATGCCCGAAAGATAAACGAGATTTCTGTGATGGACGCTTAACATTTGCCCGTTATGAAGTAAGCCAACGATTATGTGATTGCTCTCGCGAGTTAACGAAAATATAGTTGTGGCCAAACTAAATAATAGTGCTGATGACTGTTGTGCTGCACAAAAGTTAATATAGTTTGTGCAGCGCTGCAAAATTATTTATTATATACTTACAATCATTTACGTAAATACAAAACCAATATTGTACATAACCATTATTCAATATAATTTCTTATTGTTAATTCTATTACATTATATATTTATTAAACCGGCTGGCAATAAAAACTAATGTTACCTAGTTGGTACAAAAACTGTTTTTACACCAGTCGTGTTGAGGGAATTATTCAAAAACCTTCTAGTAAAAGATCTAAAGTAAAATTAGAAAATAAAGAAATAACTAAAAGGTTATCTCTAATAAAACTAATTATAAAACTAAACCTAAAATATTGTTTATAAATTGTGACTAAATAAATTGTGAAAAACTATAAACTAAAATTCTTTAATTACTTCATTAATTAAGAAACTAAAATTCTATCTATAATTCCTCCAATTATTTAATGAGTAAAGAAAACTGTGATAAAGTGTAAAAGTGTGCGGACGAAGTTCAGTCCAGTTGGGACTTATAGAGATCAAAAAATTTCTTTAACCGAATCGTTTAAGTAGATCTTCGATTGTCATTTTACTCACGTCTTTTATGGCAGTCTACTTTCAAATACTCAATAACTGCACAGTTGAAAAATATTGCTTATGTAATGCAAATTGCATTACATATAGGTCCAGTGCAAGGCTGTACTGCAAAATGATATAAAGCTTGCATTAAAAATTAGTTTGATACAATTTGCATTGAGTTAGATTAAATTTTAATGCAACATTTCATTAGAATATAAAGCAAATTGTAGGAGAACCGTCAATCAATTGCATTAAAATTTATCATCATTAATAAAATATTTATTAAATTTTAAAGCAAGTTGCATTAAAAGTTCCGTAATTTTAGCGTTTATTTTTTCTGTTTTTCCGGGATTGTTCTTTGTTTTTGGTGCCTTGAGGTTGAGGGTCGAAATCTCGGAGAGCATTTTACTTAAAAAAATAAAATAAAAAATAAAAATTTCATGTTCATTTCATCTTTCAATGGGCGGGCTAGCCTAGTTCAGTTTATGGTCGCTCAAGGTAATAACTTATAAATTAAGAACTGAAAAGCTTACGTTAAAACATAATAGATATTTTCGAATCCGGAAAAATAATTATTAAAGATTTATTAAAATGCTTACATGTCATGTAGTCGGTTTGATTTAGTGAATTTTATACCAGTAATGCAAAACCCGTGCATGTCTTGTTATTCATATATTCATATTGTTTTAGCGAATTTTATATTAGTATAATTTTTCAATTTGAGCAAGTTGCTTCAAAATGTTTAATAGTTGTATTAAAAATATTTTTTAATGCAAATACTGCTTTAGAAATCCTCATAATTGCATTAAAATTCATTTTAAGGCAATCATACTTCACAATTTAATAATAACTTGCATTACTAAAATAAAAATATAATAAAAGCGTAAAATATACGCTAGGAAAATGAATACGGAGGTAATAATACGGGGTACTTTTAAAGGATTATATTACTAATGCCATCTATTTAAGAACATTTTTCATTTTTGTAATTTTTTACCAGTAAGAGTTGACGGATGTTTAAACCTCTTGGATAGTTCTCATTACTAAGACTATAAGCAATCGGATGTGATTTATGGAACTGTTCAGCAATGCAGTTGCTCTTTTCGTTATCTGTTATAATCAATCGAACAATAGTAATTGAAAGCGGTAGAAATCATTGCCGGTTTCTAGTTAATTCAGGAGTTTTTCGAAATTGAGGTGTTGTGTGCTGAAATTTGGCTAGTAATTTATTTCAATGTAAACTTCTAAGTACTATTATTTTATGATCAATAATTGTTTGTAATATGCTTTGTGTACCGAATGTCTCAATCACTGGAAAGTTCTTCTAACAATAATTTTTATTTTAATAAGGGAAATTATTTTTAAATATATATATATATATATATATATATATATATATATATATATATATATATATATATATATATATATATATATATATATATATATATACAGGGTGTCCGGGTTAGGGATGCTGATCCGTCATTTTGCGATGGTAATGCTCATTTGCGATGGCAAGGAATCACCTCATGACGGATCAGCATCCCAAACCCGGACACCCTGTATATATATATATATATATATATATATATATATATATATATATATATATATATATATATATATATATATATATATATATATATATAATATATATATATATATATATATATATATATATATATATATATATATATATATATATATACGTATATATATATATATATAAAGGGTGGCTGAGACCAAGTGTTACCAAATGAAAACGCTGTAATTTTTTTAATTTTGATTATTTTTTATTGAAATTTCGTGGAATATGTTGAAAACATATTACATTTTATGAAAAACATGTTACTGCTCGATATGACCTCCTTTGGCTTTGATTATTTGATTCAGTCTTCCATAGAAAGCATTGCATGCTGACCGAACGTGGGCTTGCGGAATTTTATTCCATTCTCGAACAAGAGCTGACTTCAATGCATCAACACTTTCGTATTTTTTAGTGGACACCTTACTCTCCAAAATGGACCATATGGAGAAATCCATGGGATTCAAGTCTGGTGAATATGGTGGCCATTCTTTCGACGAAATCAGCCGCGGAACGCAATTTTGTAAAAATTGCTGTGTCGCTCGAGCTTTGTGTGACGGTGCCGAGTCCTGTTGGAATGTCCAACGGTTCGTACCAAAGTGTTTACGTGCCCAAGGTAGCAAAGCATTGTTTAGGATCTTTTGGCGGTACATCTCTTGGTTTACCTTGACTCCATGTTCGATGAAAACCAGAGGAGTGCGTCCATCTGCAGTAACTGCAGCCCAAACCATAACATAAGCTGGTGATTGCTTGCGCATGGCAACTCTTGTGTCCAAATTATCGTTGGACTTGTCCTCTAACCAAACACGATCATTTTGTTTATTCATATGCTGTTGAATGGTGAAAATTTTCTCATCAGAAAAGACAATTTTTGGAATCTCATCACGTTCGGCCAAGGACTTCAATGCTCGTGTTCTTTCAAGCCTAACTTTTTTTTGTGCCTCCGTAAGATCTTGAACTTTTTGTATCTTGTAGGGCTTCAAGTGTAGTTCATTTTTCAATATAGTTTGAATGCTGTATCGTGAAACATGTAGACGTGCGGCTAATTGATTGGCACTTTGACGAGGATTTCGTTGGATTCGTTTCTTCACCTTTCGTATCATTTCTTTTGATGTTGCTGTCTTTTTAGGACCGCCTCTGTTGCGTTTAGCGATGCTACCAGTTTCGTTGTATCGAGTTATGGTTCGATACACAAACATTTTATTCACATTCAAATGCTGGAGCTGACGAACTATTGCTGTTTGTGAATTTCCACCCAAATACAGTGCAATTACACTATTACGTTTGAATTCCATTACGATTTTTTTATTAAGATATTAATTTAGAACAATTATTTATTGACCACATATAAACAACTAACCAAACTTCAATCTGTCAAAAAATTAATGCGCGAAAATGACAACTACACAAATGACAGCAGAGTGAAGTTAGTAACATTAGGTCTCAGCCACCCTGTATATATATATATATATATATATATATATATATATTTATATATATTTATATATATATATATATATATATATATATATATATATATATATATATATATATATATATATATATATATATATATATATATTACCTGTTTGATTATTTTTGATGTCTAGCGTTAAAATCACCGCAAAAGAAAAATTCGTTTTAGTGTTACGGGCCAGCAATCTAATCTCTTTTCTCACTCTCTCATAGCTATTGTATTTGGGTTAATTTGTTTGTTAGAATGAGGTTTGGCTAGAATTCAGCACATTAATTCCTATGGCTTCTATTAATTAAATGGTAGCAGTGTGTGCTTATATCCTTTCTAATTATTATACCCATTCCACACAAAATAAGTTGAATTTATTTTAACGCAGTTGCACAGTTTATTAGCCTTGATTGTAGTTGACCTACAATTTCCATGATTTTACTCGCAGAAAATAAATGTTTGTGAGTTGAGGTAGGTCCATTTATACACCCATGCATAGCTAAAAATTATTCGTTACTTTGAAATGGCTAAATAAATCAAGCATTGATAAATCGAGCACTTTTGAAGTAGGCAATCCTGCTTTCTACTAATTGCTGGTGGCAGAGGTTTCCTGGTTGGCATGGATAAATTGTATTGATGATTAAACTAACACATTGGATGGTAGGCAGTATGCGTCCCACCATGATTAGTACATTTGTAACTTTTATCTCGTTCTGCGACTTCGATTTTGGGAACTGGACAAGCAACTGTCTCATGCCTTTATCCATACAACATACATTTCTCAACTATGTGACAGTTCAGCACTATGTAAATCCTTGTTTACGAGGGAGCTGTTTCTCCCAAGAAACGATGATATTAAACATTTGACAAATTTGACCTTCTTTATATTGACGATTAGACTGTCGTGATTAATACCTATGCAGAGCGTAGGGTTTAATTTAATTTCGATTTTGTCACTCTCCATATGTTTTATATGGAGAGAAATGTCATTTCATGCAAAGCGTAAGGTTTACATTATTTCCGATAGGAGTCGTATTTTGCAATTTTCCAATCGTCAATTAATTTGTTTGGAAGCGATGCAGTATCATTTACTCACTTTGTCTTGGCTAAAAAAATCGACGGTGGCGCCATTTAGCATGCGGAAAAATTTTGGAGCAACATATAAAATTACGGAAAATATCTTATTTTGGTTCGTCTCTTTGCTAAAAACAAATTTGATATATTAGTAGGCATATTGTTTGTTAGAATGATAAAGAACCATCTATTTTTATAACAATTGGCGATTGGAAAACTGCAAAATGCGATACCTATCGGAAATAATGTAACCCTATGCTCTGCATGCAAAATCATGACAGTCCAATCGTCAATATACTATTTTTTGACATACGCATGTAAATATTGATTTATAATCAAATGCATACTTTATTAATTTGTATGTGTTTTAAATATACTTTGCTAACAAAATAATTTATAAATACGACCGCCACCAAAATGTTTGGGGAAATATGAGGAAATATTTTGAAAAAGGGGGACATATTATGAATGTACAAACGTTGCATATGACTGGCGTGTATAATGGCATAAAATAAAGAAAAATGATACATTCTGAAAAAGGGGGAGGGTTCACATAATAAGGAAAAGAACGGGTGTGAAGTTTTCAACAAATAACAAAATGTTTAAATGTATTAGTGAATAAATGCAACAGCAGGCAAATAAATTGTTATTTCGAAATATTTGAGAAAATTAACTAAAAATAAAATTATTAAAATATAAATTTCCCAATTTAAAAGAAATATATATGTTCCTCAATTTATATTTTCAATTTACTTCGATAAATTCAATGAAATAAGATTAAAATTTAAATGGTAATTTCTGTAAAGTTCATTGTATAGAGAATTGGCCAGCTCACAGAGTTTTTACCGGGATTTGGATTATGTGAGTAACATATTAAGGGGTGTTCTTTCAAATAAAATTAGCCCCATTCCGATATGATGGATTATATATCTTGTTATTGAGGTTGATAAATGGTAATTTTTGTATTTTTTATATGGATTTAAGTGGTTTACTGTATAGAGTATCAATTTTATTCGAACGAGTGCATTGTGACGATAGAAACCGTTTCATGGTTGCATTCGTAATTTAATTTTTGAAATTTCTAAGGCGAGCATTTTGCTGAAAATTTTTTGTTAATATTGGCGAAAGGTTTGCTTAACGGAAATAGCTGAAGGAAATAAGGGGGGTGTTGTTATATTTAATTATTATATTATGGGAAAGGATTTAAATACAAAATTTTATTTAAAATGGTTGATTTTTTATTTTTAGTTTTAAGGTAATATTTACTAGGCAACATAGAATCAGATTTCTAGAGGAATGACCAAAATATGTACAAAAAATACTGTACCAAATATACAAACTTGGCAGCCTCTTCAGAAATTTATTGAAACACACATCTATCAAAGTTACAAAGCTAGATTCACCGTGTTGTTCATAACGTATACGCTTAATTCACCAAATAGTCATCAACATAGTTTATTACCAGATAAAACCTACATTTTGATGATGATTTTCTAGGAATCAAAAAATAATGTAACAAAATTTTCTCCGAAATAAGAGATTTACATAATTTCATAAATATATTTTACGAGACGAAAACTAAACTAATAACAAGCAGAAGCATTTTACGTTTTAAAGAAGCTTCGATAATAGTTGGACATTGCAATGTATTTATAGCAGCCTGCATACAATTTATGTTACTACGTTAAGATAAGCCTAAAGCTATAAATTTTAATACAATCATGAAAGCTTTTAAGAAATTGAGAAGAGCACCAAAAATATGAAAATTAAAAAAAATTAATTAATGGTCTAAAACTCATTTATTTATATATTTTGATGAGTACTAAAAAAAAAACATTTTGTAATTTTATAAAAGCTCAGCGGGGAACATGTTTCAAATATAAATAGTTTTACACCCACTGACGTATTCTCGAATTTACTTTAATAAGAAGGGCTCGGTAAAAAAAAAAAATGTTGAACCATTAGTAAATTAAATGAGTACAATTATTCTAAATTAATACAAAAGCATTAATTTTTACGATGGCCAAGCTGTTCTCTTCCTATAGATTTTGTACATGGTTAATGAAATGAAAATATATTATGAAAAATAATATTTTTGTTGGATGGAACACCAACAATTTCTGAACAAAACGGAATCCCTTTTAATTTCTTTAATCAATCTTCTAATAATAATTCAATAGAATTGTTTGTTGTGGAAACGGAATAGTTAGTACTCAGTAGCAAACAGGAAACTAACCTCATCACATTCTATATTTTAACCATATCATCATTATCATGTAGTTTATGTAGATATAGTAACTCTTCAACTTATTTTAATTACTTTTATTGTTTTTGTTGTGTCATTATGATTTTCTTTTAATTATATTTAACCCTATTGTTTTTTGTTTTTCATTTCGTATAGCAAAGATGGGGGGGGGGGGGTTATTGTGTTTTGCTTTTTGAGAGATTCTTTGTGCGTGTGAAGTCGAGTAATATAATAATGAAAAATTTGGTACAGCGGTTTCCCTAATTTTAGAGTATTATAAAATATTTCGCTTTTCCACCCCCTTTTGGTGTTGCCTCATTGGAATTCTTATTATTTATTTTTTTTTTTAATTTAAATATTATTTTTTCCTAGGTAATTATTAGCAAGTATCTTATGCCAAACAAAATTTTTTTTTGTTCGTCTGGATTATATAGAAGGATTATATTTTATGTAATTGTAAATTGTTTTTAATGTGTTCGAAATAATATTTTTTGTTTAAACCCTTTTTAAACAGTGAAACATTAAATAACAAAAGTAACGGAAGACCCAGATTTTTTAATCTGCCTTTTAACGAGTAAGTCCTTAATATGTTCAACTTTTATATCCTTTAAATTGCAAGGGTGTATAATCTGAGTTTTGAATAAAAGCGTATACTAAATATGTACTACTGAATAGATTTGTTTAACACTAACGAACACAATATTGTGTAATTAATTTTGCAAAAAACTTTTAATGTGTTTCATTATAAATTATTATTTAAAATATAATCTCGGACTTTGCGTTAAAAACCGCAATTAAATTGGTTACCTTAATTTTTACTTTTGTATGTGATTATAATTATTGTATGGCGATATAATCTGAAGCTAGGTAATATTTAGCTTGCCGATTGTATAAAGAAACGTCTTATTGGCTTGACGATTCCAGATCAAAATTGAAAATTGTGTCTTTTTAGGGTGACCAGGTCAAAAAGACTAAACATATAGACGAATTCTGAAAAAGTTTGAAAAAATCATAACATTTCGACTTATTCCATTGCAACAATATTCCATTGATTACAATAAATATGTATGGTGAAATCTCTTCTACGGAAAAGTTTAAAACCCGCTACCCTGTTTCATTTTGGTCAAGGATGGAGTTTATTACATAAAACATGGTCACAATTCAACTTATATAGTGAGACCCTACAATGATACTTTCGTTTATAAATACAAACTATATATCAAAAAATCAGATTCGCCATTAGCAATCCAGGCATTTACAACTTCCCCAGCACCAAAAGGAACATGTATATAATATGTTTGTTAATGAATTTTTGTAAAATTTTATTTCTGCTTGTAAGCCGATTCTATAACTAGTTCCTTATGTAAAAACAAGTTTTGCACAAATCTAAGGAATTCCTCGAGTCATTTCGAGTCGAATTTCTTGAACGAAACAACTAAATTCAAGAAATATTGCGGACCACCACTAATGATATTATGATTGGTGCAAAATTGATTATTTTAAGCTCTGAAGAATTTCTTAGGCCAATTATTCACCAAATTAATTTTTACATATACTAAGCTAATTCAGACAATCTTTCTTAGTCAATGGAACGCACAATCTTGGCAAATTATTTTAATGACATTTTATGGCTGAGATGAGCTGATTCTATAGTTCCTAATCTAAAATAGTTTTAATCACGGCTGAAAAGTCTAAAAAATCAGAACATGTCCGGAGAAACAAGGACGTTTTGTCACCCAATGCCTTTTCGGAGAACACATTTAGTGACTAAAAAAGCAATTTGAAACATATTCCGATTTGTAATCAATCTAGTACGCCGATTAAACTTGGTAAGGTCAGTTGTATAATACCAGAGCACCCTGTATTTTATAGAGCCATAATCAAAAAATCTGAGCTTTTATAAGGGAATTAGAAACGAGGCAAAAACGAAACTTTTCATAGTAAAACACACAAAACATATGGGAAATCACTTTTTTTCCTAAGACAAATTTGTAAATGAAAACGTTACAAATTCTTAATTATGATTTCTGAAATACTTTCATAAATGTTTGAATTTCAACATATAAAAATGTCGTTTAAGTAAATCGTTTTAATTTTCTTGTAATAATTGATTTATTTAAATCAAAATATAAAAAAATCTCATAACAACAGCATTCTGGTCAAATTAAAATAAAAGCTTACTACGATTCGTTTGGTCATTAAGTCAATATACATTACATAGATGGCAGTGATAGCCGTAAAAATTTGGAAAAATCGTACCAAAAATTACCACCTGGGGAAACTTCAAGTTCAAAAATTGTAGGAAAAGCAAAACAAATTCACAAAATACAGGAACGTGTGATAATTTTGCGATTAAATAATTTTTTTTCGTATTTTTCTTTTACCATTTTAGACATCTTACGTCCACTAGTAAAACTAAAGATAAATTTAGCAAGTATTATTTTAATTTGTCAGAGCCAACTTTGATGTATTTTTCAAAATGAAAGTTCGAAAAAATATATTTTAGAAATAATTTAATTTTAATATTTCTGCAATTAAAAGTTGCTTAATACCAATATGGCCTTCTTGTATATTGTTCTTAAAGATATGTAGAAAACTTTTATATAAACATTTTATAATATTTCTGCTTTTTTCATTGAAAAACTTAAAGCTAAAAAACACCATTTTTACTATGGATTCCTATGGAAATCAGTGAAAAGTTATACCACTAAAAAAGCTTCTAAAAAATACGTCATTAAGATTATGGCTCTATACTCTAGAAGGCTCTGATAATACACGGTTGGTGTGTGTGTGTGTGTCATTGTAGGTAACAGATCAAACGTCATTGCAGGTAGCAGAGTTTACACGTTCTTCCGTTTGATTACACACATCTTACGTTTGAGACTGCAAATTTTTCGAAGAAAGTATTTGTGACATACAGCCAACGGCAAAAACCCAGATCTTATAAACTTCCGGTGTTCCGAGCCATTTCGAGAATATTAGCTTCGATTTACGGAAAATAACTATACAGTTGCCTTTTGCACCTATTGAAGAATTTTGTTTAATTTACCATCGATACTTATGGCCTTGTAAAGGATAGACCACCGCCTCCATTGACTTACCTAATAACTTTATCAAATGCTTTGTGCAATGCACAAAATATTATTATAGTGTCTAACTTCATACTAAGCTCTTTTAGATAAATGTGCATCGTTGAGCATTTTAATAATTCTAAATTATTTCATCCGAAGTATAAGCTAGTTCCGAAATATGGTAAATGTCTCATTTTCGAAGTGTTATGTTTTGTCTATCATTATTACCTGTCAATTTTGCGATAACAAGTTATTGTTATATACCGTTATTTTTAGCAAACATACTGCTGTTAGCGAAGGGTCACAGATCGCACCATTCGCTGCGGGTTGGAAAGGTTTCATAACGAAGATGAGACTCTCGAAGGACAGGAAGGTAGAGGTCGGAAAGTGTCTCTTGAGGTCGTCATTCTGAAGTATATTGTGGAACGTGAGCCTAATAAAGCCGCCCGAGAGCTTGCGGAAAAATTGTCTGTTGGCATTGCAAACGTTTTCCGTCATGTGAAAGACATTGGAAAGACGAAGAATGTGGACTAATGCCGATTTCCTTGAACGTATTGTTACGTGCGATGAAAACCGGCTCTTGTGCGACAGTTGTAAATGGTTGGTAGAGTGACTGGAGCAAGATAACCTACCAATCACTTCCCAATGTGAAGCGCTCACCCGAAGACGACTATCGTCACACAGCTGGACACGATACACGAGAAACTTTGCAAACTTCGGCCTGCATTGGTACCACCGAAGGGGTTCGATTCTGCTGCATCGTACGCAAATTGAATCAGCTGGGCTATGAAACTCTGCCTCATTCACCATACTCAAAATACATACCACCTACGGATTGTCACTTTTTCAAACACCTGGATCACTTACATGATCAGACCTCTGGCGAAGATGCCTTTAAGGATTTCGCCTTAAATACGCCTCGAGAACTAAGGATTTCTATTCGAAAAAGGTCAACAAGCTTCTATCTGGATGGCAGAGGAGTGCTGAAGCGGATGGTGCTTATTCGACTAGAAATGTTTATTATCAGCTGAGTTACGACCCTTCAAAGTTTGCGATCGAACCGATTTAGATATAATGCTATGAGACGCAAATCATGCCCAGAGAAGAACAATTTGAAAAAGCTTTACTAAAATTCTGTAGAACAAGCATGAAAGCTTGCTTTTCATCAAATCCCCTACGAATATCATCATTAATATTTAGTAAAGCTGTAGTAGAACTATGATTCGATTTATAAGCAGATTGTAGTAAACTAGTCGGTCGAATATCTGGCAAACAAGATGTACTCTGCTTTTTGGGTATATGTCAGTGGCGTAACTAGGTATCTGGTTTATGGGGCCCACGGGATATATCAAGCGTTCGAATATTAGTTAAAATTCAAGATCGATAGATAGGAGCTCAGTTTAAGCATAAAGTACACCACCCTTTGAAATTTGAAGAACGGCAAAAGGCATTTCTAGGAAATTTTTGAAGATAAGGCGGTCGTATAGTTTTTAGAGAAAAAAGAAACCCATCTTCTTGATATTAAATATTTTCTTAAGAAAGGGATAAAAGTTTTTTCTCGGTTGCAGAAGATGAATGTCAGAGTAACTATATACGTAATCTGACTCTATATAAATAAAAATGGCTTTAGGTTCTGAAAGGTATTTAGATTTAGCAGAAAATTTGCTAAGCTCCTATGAAATTTAGGCTTCCGACATAGATAACGATAACGATTTTATTGCTTGTTGGTTGATTTATTTGTAGTATACGATTTGCACTCTAAATTTACCTCTTTTGTTGAAAAGTTGAATTAAAATAGAAAACAAATTTTGATTAAAAAAGGTTGAATTTGATTTGCAAAAGATTGAATGTGATTATTTAGTGTGTCATTAAACGAATCTTTTTTATTACATGTAACCGGTAAATGCAAACTTAATTTACCGGTAAAACCGGTAAAACTTGTTATTTCGAGAAGCTATTTTTAATATTGGAGAATTGCGAATTCCAACTTAATTTATGTTTGTTTTAATTAGTTTTCGGCATGGTTCCCCTGGTTTATACCACTTCGTCTCGGAATTCGTATTTTGATCAATTTTTAAATTTTCTCGAGATTATTGGAGTATAGCAAGGAAAGGGGATGAGTGACATTCGAGACTTAATTGGTGATTCGGTATTTCGGAACAACCAGGTTATTCGACATTTTTGAGATTATTCGAGTATATTTGAGATTGTCGAGTGTATTTGATAGTTCGATGTTACTCAAAAATCATAGAGCCTATTTGAGCAATACGATTGTGAAATTATGCGATATTATTTGAGGGATAATCATTATTGCATATCGTTTTGTTGGTCTTAACTTATCCTTAACTTGCCTAGTAGCATTTTGTTTAGTAAAGCGTTTTACATTTTGAGGTATATAACTTTGAATTTAAATAAAACACGGAAAAATAATTTTAATGGCCATCAATGTGACTTTATTTCAAAGATAACTTTATGCCATTACGGCTCGGGTAGCGCGTACATGGCGTAATCTGGAGGTCCATTTTTCGATCACTCTTCGCAGCATTTCTGGCCGTATTTCGGCAATAACACGTCGAATGTTGGTTTCCAAGTGTTCAATAGACTCTGGCTTAACAGCGTAGATAAGTGACTTAACTGTTACAAGTGTAATTTCCATGTTACTACATATCACTCTATTGCATAATTTCCATATATCATTCTATTGTATTGATTACTTATCATTCTCTCTGTAACCTTACTTTCTACATGTACAACACATGTAAAAACTTTTGTATAAAATAAAATAATAATCCTGAATCATCCGAATTATAGTTAAGTAAAATACTTGTTTGTATTCAGATTCCATCAAGTTATGGGCCCAGGGATCGCTTGTGATTAAAAGTTGAATTGTAGTTTCGGTGAATTTTTTTTTTGTGAGACAAAATAAAAATAAAAATCCGCCAACTTAAAATCATGGCTGCCTTTACGGACAAGTACATCATTCCAAAACTGAATGGTGACAATTATTTTTATTGGAAACTCCGGGTTGAAATGCAATTAAAGGATAAAGACGTTTGGACAGGAATCATTGTGGAAGAACCATCTCCTGCTACCTCATTATGGAAGAAAGCAGATGAAAAGCCATTTTCTACAATTGTTCTCACAATTGATGACAGCCAGTTGTAACACGTGCGTGCATGCAAAAATTCCAAATCGGCATGGAATGCGCTGAAAGATTTTCACGGAAAGGATTCTGCTGGTAGCCGTATACGTATTCTCCGAACAATAATGGAGCAACGAGCCGATGAGAGCGCCAATATCGAGGAGCATGTTCAGAAAGTAACTGAACTTTTCCAAAAACTCTTGTCTCTAGACAATGACATAAAAATCGAGTTTTTGATGTCCGCAACATTATTGGGATCGCTACCAACTAGCTTCGCTACCGACTAGCCTTATTACCGCACTCGAAGCCCGAAAAGAGGACGAACTAACCTCTTCTTTTGTTCGATCGAAAATCGTTGAAGAATACCGACGACGCATTGAGAGCAACGGTGGCACCGCGACAGCCGCGCTGCAAGTGTCCTCTGATAAATCAAACAACAATCAGCATATTCGCAAAGGTCTCAAGCGTGCGTTTTGCAAGAAATTTGGTCATGAGAAGAAAAATTGCCGCAAGTTCGCGAAGTGGTTAAAGGTCAAAGAATGTAATAAAAATACAAATAATGCTAACATGATCGGTCAATTTAATAATAACATGTTGCTTGTCATCGGAAAAATTACTGGTTGGATTTTAGACTCGAATTGGACTTAAATCATCGCGAAAAAGTCTCTGTGGTGAACGGAAATGAGATCATGCCATCGGGTCGCGGACTAGTGAATATTCAGTTTGTTAATGAGGCTGGTGTTGCCGCATGGCAATGGGTTCTCGGCCATCGCGACATGAATTTGATCAAAAATTTGCCAAATAATCAGCTTGTCGACGGTATAAAAATACAAAAATGTAGTCCCACGTGTATCACTGATTGCGATTTGTGTCTGAAGGGCAAAATGTTCCGCCTATCATTTCCAAAGGAGGCGACCAATAGAGCTACAGAAATTCTCGATCTCGTGCATAGTGATTTAATTGGGCCGATGCAAAACCAAACCGCAGGCAGAAAGAAGTATGTTCTAACATTCATCGATGATTTTAGTCGCTTCACAACAATTTATTTGCTGTCATAAAAATCAGAAACTTTCGATGCTTTCAAACAATACTTCGAAATGACGCGAAACCGGTTTAATAAAAAATTGAAAGTGCTCAGAACCGATGGTGGTGGCGAATATTTGTTGAATGAATTTCAGCAATTTCTCAAATCACATGGCGTTCAAGTCCAACGTACAGCGCCCTACATCGCCTTGATGCTGACCTTCCCAACAAATTTTGGGGCGAAGCAATTACTACTGCAAATTCTTTGCAAAATCTTTAACCCTGTAGAAAGCCAAACTACACAAACCTTCAACGATTTGAAGCAAAATGTTTTCAATCGAAGAAAATTGGATCCGAAGGCGGAAAATGCTATTTTTTCGGTTTTTCCATGGAGGCGAAAGCTTATAAACGTTACATCATTAGTCATTTAAAGAGACGTTAAATTTTGCGACGACACTAAGTTCAAATGAACATCAAAAATTCCAACAAATCAGTGCGGGGAAGTTTCATACGCTGATGTCGAAATTCCGATTGTTCCGTTGAGTGATGCACCTGAAGTTTCCGAAGCCGAGCTAATCGATGATGGCATTGACAACAATGAAGGTGCGTGTGAAATTATGCCACATCAATCTGTTAAACAAGCAAATTTAAACAGTGGAATGCAGGAGCGACGACCCGATCGATCGACAAAAGCCATTCCGCCGTAAAGATTGATCACAGAAATTGAAATGGTGAACAAAGACAAATGGATCAGAGCGATGACGAATGAAATAACCTCGCTTCATGAAAACGACACTTGGGAACTCGTCAAACTACCAAGCCACCGCTCAGCTATTGGCTCTAAATGGGTTTACAAAATTAAATCCGATAAGATAGGTGATGTTTACAAATCACGACTTATTGCTCAAGGCTTCAGTCAAAAATTCGGAACTGACTACGACGAAGTTTTCGCTCCGGTGGCTCGGTAAGCCACACTAAAAATTTGTTATCAATCGCAGGAAACAGAAATTTACCAATTTATCATCTTGATGCAAAAACAGCTTTTATAAATGGTAAATTGGATGAAACTATTTATATGAAGCAACCTCCAGGATTTGCGATTGAAGGCAATGAAGATCACGTGTGCTTGTTGAAGAAAAGCCTTTACGGTTTGAAACAATCTGCTCGATTGTGGAATCAGAAACTACATCAGATTTTGACAAGCATGGGAATGAGATAAAGCAGCCCTATACACATACAAAAATCAGGATCGTTTGTTATATATGGTCATTTATGTTGACGACGTCTTGATGACATCAGATTCTCAAACATTCCTCGAACATATAGAAGCAGAACTTAAAAAGCATTTTGTGATCAACAATTTGGGCATTGTCATAAATTACCTGAATTTGGTTTAAATGATGCAAACACATGTCACACTCCTTTGGACGTCGCATATATAAAGGATGACAGCAGCGACTTGCTTCCGGATAATATACGATATCGGAAAGCAATCAGATGTCTTCTCTATGTCGCCATTAACGCGCACGTTCGTATATATCAGCATCCGTAGCAATATTGGCTCATCGTGTTGCCCAGCCAAGGCAGCGAAACTGGCTCGAATTGAAGAAGATCATCCGATATCTCAAAGGTACCGCGTCGAATAAATTGAATCTTGGTTATCCCCAAGAAACACAACTTGTTGGGTTTTCTGATGCTGACTGGGGCGAAGATAGGCAAACACGCAGATCGAACTTTGGTTTAGTTTTCTTTTTTGTGGTCCAATTAGCTAAGCATGCAAAAGCAAACTTGCGTTGCTCAATCATCAACAGAAGCCGAATTCATCGCCCTTGCTGAGGCTTCAAAGGAATGCATGTGGCTACGCAACATTCTTAGGGATTTCTCTATTCCAACAAGCGGGCCAACAACCATAAACGAGGATAAGCAAAGTTGCATTCAAATAGTTCACGATGAAAAGATCAATATGCTCGATAGTTCGATATTCACCGATCGGGAATTATCATAACCATCCGAAAAATATGGTGGCTGAATTTGTGCTAATCTAGATTTGGCCTAATTCCATTGAACAAGAAGAATGGTTGATTGAACGAATTTCTGACACAAAATGTTCTACAAACCAACGAACTTTGCAGTTCTAATGATATACTCCTATCGGGAATATTTATGACCATCCGAAAAATATGGTGGCGGAATTTGTGCTAATCCTGATTTGGCCCAATTCCATTGAACATGAAGAACGAATTTCTGACACAAAATGTTTTATTACAATCTTCGTTATTTTATAAAGAAGTAGTTTAGTAAAGAAGAAAAACGGAGAATGGAGACATGGTGGTGACTATCGGGCATTAAACAATATCAGTGTGCCAGATTGTTACCCCGTGAGGCATCTTTAGGATTTTTAATTCCAGCTCGCTGGGTGCAGTGTATTTACCACCTTGGATTAAGTACGGGCACATCACTGATACCTGTGAAACATTTATCATGTTCAATGGAATTGGGCCAAAACTGGATTAGCACAAATTCAGCCACCATATTTTTTGTATGGTTATGATAATTCCCGATCGGATTATATCATTAAAACTGCCAAGTTTGTTGGTTTGTAGAACATTTTGTGTCAGCAATTCGTTCAATCAACCATTCTTCATGTTCAATGGAATTGGGCCAAATCTAGATTAGCACAAATTAGGCCACCATATTTTTCGGATGGTTATGATAATTCCCGATCGGATTATATCATTAGAACTGCCAAGCTCGTTGGCTTGTAGAACATTTTGTGTCAGCAATTCGTTCAATCAACCATTCTTCATGTTGGGCCAAATCTGGATTAGCACAAATTCAGCCACCATATTTTTCGGATGGTTATGAATATTTCCGATCGGATTATATCATTAGAACTGCTAAGTTTGTTGGTTTGTAGAACATGATCTGTCAGAAATTCGTTCAATGAACCATTCTTCATGTTCAATGGAATTGGACCAAATCTGGATTAGCACAAATTCAGCCACCATATTTTTCGGATGGCTATGAATATTCCCGATCGGCAAATATCATTAAAACTGCCAAGTTCGTTGGTTTGTAGAACATTTTGTGTCAGCAATTCGTTCAATCAACCATTTTTCATGTTCAATGGAATTGGGCCAAATCTGGATTAGCACAAATTCAGCCACCATATTTTTCGGATGGTTATGATAATTCCCGATCGGATTATATCATTAGAACTGCCAAGTTTGTTGGCTTGTAGAACATTTTGTGTCAGCAATTCGTTAAATCAACCATTCTTCATGTTCAAAGGAATTGGGCCACATCTGGATTAGCACAAATTCAGCCACCATATTTTTCGGATGGTTATGAATATTCCCGATCGGAGTATATCATTAGAACTGCCAAGTTTGTTGGTTTGCAGAACATGTTCTGTCAGAAATTCTTTCAATCAACCATTCTTCATGTTCAATGGAATTGGGCCAAATCTGGATCAGCACAAATTAAGCCACCATATTTTTCGGATGGTTATAATAATTCCTGATCGGATTATATCATTAGAACTGCCAAGTTCGTTGACTTGTAGAACATTTTGTGTCAGCAATTCGTTCAATCAACCATTCTTCATTTTCAATCTAATTGGGCCAAATCTGGATTAGCACAAATTCAGCCACCATACTTTTCGGATGGTTATGATAATTTCCGATCGGATTATATCATTAGAACTGCCAAGTTCGTTGGCTTGTAGAACATTTTGTGTCAGCAATTCGTTAAATCAACCATTCTTCATGTTCAATCGAATTGGGCCAAATCTGGATTAGCACAAATTCAGCCACCATATTTTTCGGATGGTTATGATAATTCCCGATTGGCAAATATCATTAGAACTGCTAAGTTCGTTGGTTTGTAGAACATTTTGTGTCAGCAATTCGTTCAATCAACCATTTTTCATATTCAATGGAATTGGGCCAAATCTGGATTAGCACAAATTAAGCCACCATATTTTTCGGATGGTTATGATAATTCCCGATCGGATTATATCATTAGAACTGCCAAGTTCGTTGGCTTGTAGAACATTTTGTGTCAGCAATTCGTTCAATCAACCATTCTTCATGTTCAATCGAATTGGGCCAAATCTAGATTAGCTCAAATTCAGCCACCTAATTTTTCGGATGGTTATGAACATTCCCGATCGGAGTATATCATTAGAACTGCTAAGTTCGTTGGTTTGCGGAACATGTTCTGTCAGAAATTCTTTCAATCAACCATTCTTCATGTTCAATGGAATTGGGCCAAATCTGGATTAGCACAAATTAAGCCATCATATTTTTCGGATGGTTATAATAATTCCTGATCGGATTATATCATTAGAACTGCCAAGTTCGTTGACTTGTAGAACATTTTGTGTCAGCAATTCGTTCAATCAACCATTCTTCATTTTCAATCTAATTGGGCCAAATCTGGATTAGCACAAATTCAGCCACCATACTTTTCGGATGGTTATGATAATTTCCGATCGGATTATATCATTAGAACTGCCAAGTTCGTTGGTTTGTAATACATTTTGTGTCAGCAATTCGTTCAATCAACCATTCTTCATTTTCAATCTAATTGGGCCAAATCTGGATTAGCACAAATTCAGCCACCATACTTTTCGGATGGTTATGATAATTTCCGATCGGATTATATCATTAAAACTGCTAAGTTTGTTGGTTTGTAGAACATGTTCTGTCAGAAATTCGTTCAATCAACCATTCTTCATGTTCAATGGAATTGGGCCAAATCTGGATTAGCTAAAATTCAGCCACCATATTTTTCGGATGGTTATGAACATTCCCGATCGGAGTATATCATTAGAACTGCTAAGTTTGTTGGTTTGTAGAACATGTTCTGTCGGAAATTCGTTCAATCAACCATTCTTCATGTTCAATCGAATTGGGCCAAATCTGGATTAGCACAAATTCAGCCACCATATTTTTCGGATGGTTATGATAATTCCCGATCAGATTATATCATTAGAACTGCTAAGTTCGTTGGTTTGTAGAACATTTTGTGTTAGCAATTCGTTCAATCAACCATTTTTCATGTTCAATGGAATTGGGCCAAATCTGGATTAGCACAAATTAAGCCACCATATTTTTCGGATGGTTATGATAATTCCCGATCGGATTATATCATTAGAACTGCTAAGTTCGTTGGCTTGTAGAACATTTTGTGTCAGCAATTCTTTCAATCAACCATTCGTCATGTTCAATGGAATTGGGCCAAATCTGAATTAGCACAAATTCAGCCACCATATTTTTCGGATGGTTATAAACATTCCCGATCGGATTATATCATTAGAACTGCCAAGTTCGTTGGCTTGTAGAACATTTTGTGTCAGCAATTCGTTCAATCAACCATTCTTCATGTTCAATCGAATTGGGCCAAATCTGGATTAGCACAAATTCAGCCACCATATTTTTCGGATGGTTATGATAATTCCCGATCGGATTATATCATTAGAACTGCCAAGTTCGTTGGCTTGTAGAACATTTTGTGTCAGCAATTCGTTCAATCAACCATTCTTCATGTTCAATCGAATTGGGCAAATCTAGATTAGCTCAAATTCAGCCACCTAATTTTTCGGATGGTTATAAATATTCCCGATCGGATTATATCATTAGAACTGCTAAGTTTGTTGGTTTGCGGAACATGTTCTGTCAGAAATTCTTTCAATCAACTATTCTTCATGTTCAATGGAATTGGGCCAAATCTGGATTAGCACAAATTCAGCCACCATATTTTTCGGATGGTTATGATAATTCCCGATCGGCAAATATCATTAGAACTGCTAAGTTCGTTGGTTTGTAGAACATTTTGTGGCTGAAATTCGTTCAATCAACTATTTTTCATGTTCAATGGAATTGGGCCAAATCTGGATTAGCACAAATAAAGCCACCATATTTTTCGGATGGTTATGATAATTCCCGATCAGATTATATCATTAGAACTGCCAAGTTCGTTGGTTTGTAGAACATTTTGTGTCAGCAATTCGTTCAATCAACCATTCTTCATGTTCAATCGAATTGGGCCAAATCTAGATTAGCACAAATTCAGCCACCATATTTTTCGGATGGTTATGAATATTTCCGATCGGAGTATATCATTAGAACTGCTAAGTTTGTTGGTTTGTAGAACATGTTCTGTCAGAAATTCGTTCAATCAACCATTCTTCATGTTCAATGGAATTGGGCCAAATCTGGATTAGCACAAATTCAGCCACCATATTTTTCGGATGCTTATGATAATTCTCGATCTGCCAATATCATTAGAACTGCTAAGTTCGTTGGTTTGTAGAACATTTTGTGTCAGCAATTCGTTCAATCAACCATTCTTCATGTTCAATCGAATTGGGCCAAATCTGGATTAGCACAAACTCAGCCACCATATTTTTCGGATGGTTATGTATATTTCCGATCGGATTATATATCATTAGAACTGCTAAGTTTGTTGGTTTGTAGAACATGTTCTGTCAGAAATTCGTTCAATCAACCATTCTTCATGTTTAATGGAATTGGGCCAAATCTGGATTAGCTAAAATTCAGCCACCATATTTTTCGGATGGTTATGATAATTCCCGATCGGAAAATATCATTAGAACTGCTAAGTTCGTTGGTTTGTAGAACATTTTGTGTCAGCAATTCGTTCAATCAACCATTCTTCATGTTCAATCGAATTGGGCCAAATCTGGATTAGCACAAATTAAGCCACCATATTTTTCGGATGGTTATGATATTTCCCGATCGGATTATATCATTAGAACTGCCAAGTTCGTTGGCTTGCAGAACATTTTGTGTCAGCAATTCGTTCAATCAACCATTCTTCATGTTCAATCGAATTGGGCCAAATCTAGATTAGCACAAATTCAGCCACCATATTTTTCGGATGGTTATGAATATTCCCGATCGGAGTATTTCATTAGAACTGCCAAGTTCGTTGGTTTGTAGAACATGTTCTGTCAGCAATTCGTTCAATCAACCATTCTTCATGTTCAATGGAATTGGGCCAAATCTGAATTAGCACAAATTCAGCCACCATATTTTTCGGATGGTTATGATAATTCCCGATCGGCAAATATCATTAGAACTGCCAAGTTAGTTGGTTTGTAGAACATTTTGTGGCTGAAATTCGTTCAATCAAACCATTTTTCATGTTCAATGGAATTGGGCCAAATCTGGATTAGCACAAATTAAGCCACCATATTTTTCGGATGGTTATGATAATTCCCGATCGGATTATATCATTAGAACTGCTAAGTTCGTTGGTTTATAGAACATTTTGTGTCAGCAATTCGCTCAATCAACCATTATTCATGTTCAATCGAATTGGGCCAAATCTGGATTAGCACAAATTCAGCCACCATATTTTTCGGATGGTAATGCATATTCCCGATCAGAGTATATCATTAGAACTGCTAAGTTCGTTGGTTTGCAGAACATGTTCTGTCAGAAATTCGTTCAATTAACCATTCTTCATGTTCTATGGAATTGGGCCAAATCTGGATTAGCACAAATTCAGCCACCATATTTTTCGGATGGTTATGATAATTCCCGATCGGATTATATCATTAGAACTGCCAAGTTCGTTGGTTTGTAGAACATTTTGTGTCAGCAATTCGTTCAATCAACCATTCTTCATGTTCAATCGAATTGGGCCAAATCTAGATTAGCACAAATTCAGCCACCATATTTTTCGGATGGTTATGATAATTCCCGATCGGATTATATCATTAGAACTGCCAAGTTCGTTGGTTTGTAGAACATTTTGTGTCTGCAATTCGTTCAATCAACCATTCTTCATGTTCAATCGAATTGGGCCAAATCTGGATTAGCACAAATTAAGCCACCATATTTTTCGGATGGTTATGATAAATTCCGATCGATTATATCATTAGAACTGCTAAGTTCGTTGGTTTGTAGAACATTTTGTGTTAGCAATTCGTTCAATCAACCATTCTTCATGTTCAATGGAATCGGGCTAGATCTGGATTAGCACAAATTCAGCCACCATATTTTTCGGATGATTATGATAATTCCCGATCGGATTATATCATAAGAACTGCCAAGTTTGTTGGTTTGTAGAACATTTTGTGTCAGAAATTAGTGCAATCAACCGATCGTCATGTTCAATTGAACTGGGCCAAATCTGGATTAGAAATTAAGCCTATTTTTTATATGTCTATGAATATTTTGAATCGGTTATGTAATAGAAAGGGAATTTTTCAATATTTTCTAAACATTTATTTGGATATTTTTTATTATCTACTTATTTAATATTGTTCAATTATAATATTATTGAACAACTAAATATTTTTCTTTTCAATATAGTATCATTTAGGGTAATTTCGATTTTCTTTATTGTATGAATGAAAATATTAAAATTTAGTTTTTCTAGGCCAAGCACAAATTTCCTCAATTAATCTACCTTTTGAAAATGTTACTGTTTTTTTACTGATGTTTACCACCACACACATAAAATATACATGTATGTACATATATGGAAAATTTGAATTTAATTTTGGGAAGCATTTCACAGGCATGAATCAATGAACAATTTTTTTTTTCAATTTTGTGCAACTACCAATTTTTGACGCAATTAACAGGTTTGAATATTCTGGAACAGTTTCTTAAACTTTAAATATTCAGTTTGTAATTTCACTTATAACGTGTTTTACTTTGTGTTTGAGTCTAATAATTTTAAAATATTTCTGCATGATGTAGAGCCCAAGAGAATATTCTGAAGCATATATTGCATAATGTCTAATCTTTTGATGCAAATCTATTACCAAGTTAGAAAATTTTGAATATGACAAAGGGACCTAATGAAAAATTAAGGAATTCATTATTATACGAGACTAATGCAAATTTACCTACCAATTGTGATCTTGACTTAATAAAATATCTAATAAACCAATTCCGAACCACATTTAAAAAACTCTAATCAATAAGGCCCTCCAATAATTGCGCTTATCAAAAAGCCTTATTCTTTAAATTTTTCACTAATATCTCTGCCAAGATTTTCAAGACATCATGTCTATGAAAGGGCAAACAAGTTAGCTGTTTTGTTTTATTTGACTTTTTCGGCTGCTTAAATTTTGCTTAGAGTTTATATTGTAAAATTGAATAACAATCGATCTGGTTTAAATAAGAATTTCAACAAATATTTTTTTTTTTTGTTCAACAAAATCGATTAATCATGTCTTTCAAGTATTTGGCTTTATATAACTTCGTTGAAGATTCAAAGACGCACATTATATTAAGTTTGCTCGAGGAGATACTAAAACTGTTGAAGAAAAAATCTTTCTACATACGCATCCAACACAAATCGCTATACAGATTAGATTACATATTATCATCCAAATCAAATCAACAATTCTAAACATAAAAAAAGCAAAATCAATTATCTGAAATAAAAATACAAAACGAAAATCAAAATACCAATCATAAATTTAATAACCATTACGAAAAACAAATCAAAAACCGAAAAAAATTGGGAAAATTAGCTAAACTTACATTTCCGTTATGTTTTGATTTTGGTCTATTATCCAAGTTCGAGTACATATCTACATTTACCTATACGTATAGATTCAACATCGATTCGCTGTACGATTTTAGTTTAAGTTTTTCATTTCATGTCGATTAGATTTCATAATAAATCAACCTTATATACTCTCATACATACAGAATATTGAATTTGATTACAATTTTTATTTGAAAATTGTATTAAGTTACCAAAATAAAATTGACGATGAAAATTTCATTTTAATGTTATTGTTGATTTTCCCATCTAAATATTTTATTCTCTTTCTAAACGTCTGTATATAGAGAATCCCCATACCTAAATAGATAAGAAAAAAAAACAGAAAAAATTTGGCTCTTTTATTTGATTTTGTAGGAAAATCGAATGAAAATATGGCAAACAAAAGAAAAACGGGAAATTGAATGGAAAGTTTATTATTTTTTTTTTTTTCGAAGAGATTTTAATTGTATTTCGTTCCTTTACAATATATAATGACATAGTATTTAGAAGAGTCATTTGCGGAGAAGATTTGCCACTTAATTGAATGATTTATCCACGGAGTTTTGAAATTTTGTGGTTTAATTTACGGCATGCACAACAAAAATATAAAACAAAAAACTTTGACAATATAATCTAGGTACAGTCTAGGGTTTTCTTAACGTCCTGAATATAATCGCATTCTACATAGTAATGTTGGCAGTACTTGATTTATCTGTTACGGATTTGATTAGGGTTTTATCCATTTGGAACCGTCACATCAGATATACGCTATAATTTACCATTCTTTAAGAGAAAATGTAAAATCTTTTGTTTGGCGAAGGGTTTTTGTTAAAAACATATTTTTTGTTTTGTCTTTATACCCTAAAGCAAGTTGCGATTTATGTTCACTATTAGATCTTAATCCAATTAGATGAAAACCTATTGTATATATAATTAATTAAACGGTATTAGAAAAAATTGTAATGTGACCAACACACGACTTTCAAACCTCTTCCGAATTAAAAACAAAATGTTAAAATATTAAATTTCAGAGAGGGTACGGACAGACAGACCAACAAATACTACTTTGAAACCCAATTTTTTGGACTCTGGGGACCTTTAAACCGATAAATTTCAACAAATTTCAATGTCGAAAATCTTCGTGATTATTAATTAATTTCACAACCAAATAGTTGCAATAAGCGAAGTTTATATTAGGGCTTTAGACCCAGATACTTTTAAAACTCATATTTCGTAATCAAGTTTTTTTTTTTTTATATAATTAATTAATATACATACATATGTGTATGTACAACTAAAAACTTAAACCTAACTAAATACAAAACAAAACAATGCATGGATTGATTCCGAGCAAGCTTAAGCTAAACCTGAGTCCAAAAACTGAAAACAAATAAACAGGTAAACGGTCCCGCAGATAGTCAATATAGTCAAAAACCGTGTACAATACTAATCAATAGCTCGTTTGATGAGTTCAGTAGTTTATTAAGTACGTTAGACAGCAGCTTTTCATTAAACCCACAAAATGTCAGAATATCAGGCTGCTTATGTAGAGCAGCGCTCGTGCTTGAATCAAATGCGAATCTGAGTGCCTTATTTTGGATTCTTTGAATAGCCGGTTTTTGGCCTTTGTTACTCAAGTCATACCATGCCGGTGCAGCGTACATAACGATGGGTCTTATAAACAGTCAAGAACACTAATGCTGCAGAGAAGCGGATGTAGTTTATGAAAGGCTATCGCAGACGGCGGACCCATGTGTCCTTAGAAGTTGGAGTTGGAATGTCGCTTGTAAAAATTACGTATAGCAGTGGGCCCAGTACAGATCCCTGAGGGACACCAGCAAATTTTTTTTAGTCTCAGAGATGAAATTATTATCAATACTGACATAAAATTTACGGTTTTGTAAATAAGCTCTAATCAGAGCGACTAATACAGGACAAACTTCCCCTTCCTAATGTCCAGCAGGTCAATTGCGGATGTTTAACGACGATTATTAGCCTTCTTTAGTTGGTTTGTTAATCTAATAATAGCCTTCGTGGATGATCTATGAGGAACAAACCCAATCTGAAATTCAGGAATCAGGTGGCGACAAGAGTCCCATAACCTGCAGTAAATGATCCACTCGGAAATTTTACTGAGTCCACTGAGCAAACTAATCGGCCTAGTATGTTCTGGCGTTAATAATTGTTGCTAATTGAAAAAAAAACAAATTTAGGAAGATTTTTGATGGCCCGATTAGAAATAGTATCTACTCCCGGTGTTTTTTTGTTTTTTAACCTACTAACGTGGCAGGCTATCTCATCAGAATTGGTTTCAATTCCTATTAGGGTGTCCTTACTAAATGGAGTAGGGTAGGAAGAGACGAAATTTGCAACCCCATCCACAGTATCAGGCCTGGCAACGTGATCAGATCCATCTTGATTCTAAAGTATAAGGGTTGTATTTCCTGAGAGCAAGATACCTCTTATGTTTTTGAATAAGTTGGACTTATCAGGCTTAATAAAGGATAGTTTTTTGTTAATATTGTCCCGCCAAGACTTCCAAATCGCTGCGTGAATATTCCTCGTGAGACGGTTAACCAGAGTGGAGGTAAAAATATAGGGTGCCTTCCAAATGCCTATCTCTAACGTAGTCCTCATTTTAATTAGACTTACAATGTTGTCTGGCAGACTGTATTCATTTATGTCACAAGAGGAACTAATTTATTAAATGCTTTGGTAATGATACTAGAAAAGCTTTACAGCCTCTCAGACTCATTTGACGCATTTTTTATGTCTGGAACATTGATCCTATCCGATTGATAGAAAATATTTAGATTATCGCGAATATCAAACACAATCGGCCAATTTTTGGATATATCAATAAACAATACCGCATCACCTCGAGTGCATTCGGGGGGAAAAGAATACGGATGTCGTTTGTCTCGCAATCCTCAAAGAGTCTCTTACCGTTTGTGTTTGAACTGTAACAATTCCAAAAAGAATGTCTGGCATTAAAGTCCCCACAGAGCACCACTTTGCCTGCAAGTCTGAGAATTTTAGAAATTTCGGCCGACACAATTTACACCCGTCCCAATGTGTACCGTTGTCGCAGTAAAATTATCGCTAATAAAAGCTTTATATTTTGAATGTAATATCCGGACCAAAACTGCCGTTTCCACGGATCCCCTTGGCTTTGAGTCGGTTCTGTATACGTAGGACGACAATCTAGTTTCGTTAAGACAAACAAAATGGGGATTATGATTTTTTAAGAGAAACCTCAGCTCCTGACGACTAAACTATTGCAATTTAGGGCTAAAAGTTTTATTTTAAAAATTGGCAGACGAAGCTCAAATACATAGCCTTATGATCGGCTATGTCCTGAATTAAATTTAACTTAATGAGGAAGCCTGACCACCTGACCAGTGAGTGAAAAAAATCTAACACCGAAAAGCTACTGAGAAAAACCTAAAAAAACTCACCGAGTCCGCCTGAGACGTCATCCGAGCCCCCGTTCGGCTGAGACAATCCAGGTGTAGAATTAGAGATAAGCTGATTATTGTTTTTAAAATGATCGGAGAATGAGACCATTGATTTAATGAAATTTGAATTAAATGAATTAACTTTAGCCCATTTATCTGTTATAAAATGTGCTTTTGAGCTTTTGTTCAGTATGCACATTTGACTGGAACTATTTCCTCTGAAAGTGTACTATTATTTGCATCAGCTATTTCATTGATAGGGCGCCGACGCACTTCACGCATCAGAACCCCATGTTACAGGCTGATGCAACATGACCAAACGCCTGACACTTGCGACATTGTGTCACCAACTGCTTTCGTTTGATTTCCCAAATAATTTTGTTACCGCAACATCCTCCGAATACTAAGATGTCCGAATTTTTTGTGTTGTGCTCAAAAGATTGTTGTCCCTGATTTTCTTTAATGTGGGGTAGAAATTAATCACTTTAAGACCTTTGTTCAAGAAGTCATTCTTGATATCTTCAGTGGCCGTCTCATGGTGAATATCCTTAAGTTCAGATGTTTTTGGGTAAACCACAGTGCTAAATATCTGGGTAAATTCTAAGTAGAGTTTCTTTGTGTTCGCTGGTAATTTCTTTTAACTGTGGGGGCAAGTGTTTTTGTGGAGAGCCGCTACTGTTGAGATCTAACTTGCTCATGTTGTTGTTAGTACTCGTCTGAATAGACTTGTTTAATAGTTTGCTAAGATGTTTGTTAATGTAGCTGAGCATTCTATCATCAATTGGTAGCGAGCCACCAATTTTTTTGTTTTAGGCATTCTTGCCTTATGTAGTGGTCTACATGAAATATTTTTATTTTTTTTTTAACTTTGCTAAACTACTTTTAACACTAAAATTATTCACCTTAGGATCTGAGAGAGGATGTCTGTATGTCGTAATTAAGTGATTGGCGTAATTTACTTAAAAGATTGAACTTAAACAGTCTGGCTACACCTACTTTAATGTCTAAGCCGAATTTGAGAATTGCGATAACCTTTTTTGGTATGATATGGGAAAAACAATCCATAAGCAATACAGAATACTCGTAGGAATTTCGGAGAAAAACAATGATTTTGTTGCTGTTTTATTATTATTTCATAAAGGCGGATTAAGAGAATCTCTGAAAGTTCAAAAAAGAAATATTTAAAAAATTCAATTTCTTATTTACTACTAAGAATACTTAACAAACGAATTGAATTGGTTTGAAACAGTGTGGGATAGCAAGATTGAAGTACAGTCATAGATTTCCAGAAAATAATTTCAAATGAAATTCACAGAACTGTTTGGTTTAAAGGTATTAGCCCTAAAGTATCTTGTTTCGTTTATTCAGGTGATTAATCGTAATTAAAGTTTATATCGTTAAAGGTTTCAATTTTTTTTTTGTTTTTTTCATTCTAAAGAAATCGATTGCTCTTATGAAAGCAATGTCAATTATAAATTTATGTTTTTATACCTGGGTTAAAGCTGCTAGATAACGACTACAGGCTACATTAGATGTTTGGGACACCATTATTCAGGAAGATTGAACGAATGCTAAAGGGTTGGCCAAGGTCTGAATAAACAAAAATTGCACCCTTTGGTAAGTTCCTGCAATTTTGCTATTTTGGTAGTTATGTGTGTATGTTAGTAATACTTATATGTATAAGTAATAATTTGAATTACGTGCGAATTTGTATAATACGTGTAATACGGGAATACCAAATTTGAGCAATGTATCTTTCGTGCGATCTTATTAAAAAAAATTGGTAGTAAAGTGCCTGTAACAACACGTTTACCTACATATTATATAGATTGTTTAAAATAGAGAACTCAACTTCTTTTATATTTTTTACTTAAGATTTTCGATCTAGCTGGAGCCAAAGATAGAATTTGATTCAAGCTTTTCACTAATTTTTGATTTTGAAAAAATTTAAAAAAGGCTACGAGTATTAAAAATCTGCAACTTTATTAAGTAATAACTGCATATATCCAGTGTCATTTGCTTCAATTTTTAAACTATTATAAAATTTTTGATCATTCCCGCTAACATCAAAGGACTTGGTCGATTCCCATAGAAAATTTTATTGTAAGTGTTCTCAATAGTTCAATAAAATTTAATTTTCGTTTAGACTTTTTTGTTTTGATTGGTCTCGGTGGTAGAGTGAGTGTCGGTAGTGTGCCTGTGGTGAAGAGAGAAAAAATGTTAAGATTGGATTGTGTGATAGACTCATACATTTTCTATCCTTTTGCCTTTCCAATAAAAAAAAAAAAAAACTAATGGTGTGTGTCTACGAGAGTATATGCACATTAAGCATACATAAATAGATCCTAAGCACAACAATAATCCTCGTCTTTTTAAAAATAAAAAAGAAATAACGAAGCGAACCAAAATAAATGGTAGAGCTATTATTAGAGTGATTAAGTTCTTTCTTCAAACCATATTTTCGCATAAAATTAAAATTTCAGAAACAGAGGATTATCCAAAATTAATGGTGTCGCAGTTCGATTTTATGTGACAAAATAATTTGTCTCTTAATTTTTCCGTATTAATGGGATGATCCGAAAAAAAAGATGGCACGCTCGAAACTTACGCTGAAGTTACCCAAGATCTATTCGCAAATGTGCCTATTAATAAATCGTACAGAGACCTAGTAGTCTAATGGATCAACCATCGAAATCGATTTATGACAACTTTACTGATATAAAAAAAATTTAATAAAAGCTTAATATAAATATTAAGATTTTCAAAGAATTTCAAAAGCTAGCCCTCCAGGGGTGATTCATTTTAAACATAAGTATTAACAAGTAAAAAACAAAATGCAAGAAACGCAGGAGTTTTAAAAATGGGTTAAATAAATTTTATAATTTAAAAATGATCAAGCAAGTTTTAGGTAATTTATGTAAAGTTTAAAAGTTTTTAAAAAACTAATAAATTTATGAGAATTAATTTTGGAGAATTTAAAAATATTGAAGAATGATAAGAACAGGCTCAACTTCAATAATTAATATTAATAAAGGGTCGCAAGATGTTTTGTCAGTTTTAAAAATTCAATTTTCCAATTTAAGAGGGTGACCTTAAATAGAAGGTGTCGAAATAATTAAGGGCAGGATGAATAGTCGCAATCGGATGGGGTATAAAACGAATAGGCCATTCTGTTTCAACAAAATTATTTGTTGTATAAAATTTTCGAAAATAATAGGGTGACCCAAAATAGAAGTTGGCACAATAATTAAGGGTTCATAGACCAGGTCGTTTGAGATATCAACCATCACAGTTGATTATACTAACTACTAGTATGTTAAATTTTGAGAAATAACTGGATGATCCAAAATTGGTTTCATGACTTCTAAATTACCAACCATCTAGCTTATATTCACGTAAAACCTTTAACAAGCAATATTGCTCTAACCAATCAAAAGACAGCTCGATGATATTTAGTTAAATTCAATTTTTTTTTTCAACTCGTACAAATATGTAGTGTATGTGGATTTAAATGAATATTGGAACAACAATCCGAGCGAAATTCAGTTTGTTTGTTTTTTGCCTATTTGGGGCACAAAACAAAAATATTTTATTTCGTTTGGACCGTTGTTCCAATATTTATTTGGATCTATTCACACATACTAACACTGGACCATCATTATTTGTGTTATGCATTGTCACGCAGGTGAAATTGGCGCAACAGTTTTTTTACATTTTTGGCCCAAAAAGCCGCAGCTTTTTTCCAATAAACTCTAGTTCCTTTTACCTTAACTCGTTCTTCTTATTCTGAAATTTATTAAATGCTGAGTCCGCTGATCTGCTTAAAGCAATGTGGATATCTATTGAATTATTTTTTAGTTGTAATTTTTTAAGATTTAACCCCACCTTCTTCAGCCGACTTCCAAGCCCCCAGACCCTCTCCTTAGTCTTCCTCCGCCAGAGAAATCTTGAATCTTACCATCATTGTTTTTATATTCATCGAAACATTTGTGAAACATATTTTATCGTGTAGTCTGTAATGGTCAAAATTTTCTACTTTCAATTTTGACAACCGAGTCCGGTAATATGTACCCCACGTCTTAAGCGACTTTGCAAGCGGTTTGCAATAATAATACAATATTTCCTCTAGCCATTCTTTATGAGCTTTGCGCAAACTATTATTTTCACAGGTTTAACAGGTAGGAATAAGTATACTCTTCTCGAAAAGAAACGTTTAATGAATTTAAAACAATTTTAAAATGTATTTCAAAAATTTTAAAATTTCAAAAATTACCTAAATTTAAAGAATTTTCGATTAGTTTAAAAAAATTTCAGAAAATTCCTGATTTTTTTCAAATGTACACGCAACTTAATTAAATGTACCTAGAAACCAAATAATTTAAAAAATGTGAATTTCCAAATTTTTTAAAACCTAAGGAAATTTAAAATTTTTATTAATTTTAAGATCACAAAAAATAATTTTAAAAATATTTGATATTTCATAGATAAATAAATGTTAAGAATTTTGAAACCAACCTTTAGAAGCTAGATTTATTTTAAAAAATTTAACAAATTAACATAAAAGCAGAAAATCAAAATTAAGTTAAGGAAATTTATTAATTTTAAAATTTTCAAGAAATTTAAGAATTACCCGAATTAAGACCATTATAAGATCGCCTGAATTTTAAATAAATTAAGAATTAATATTATCAAGAAATAAATAAATTTCCTTAAATTTTAAGAGCTTTCCAGAATTTTAGACAAATATAGGAATGCTGAAACCAAATATTTATATGAATAGGAATAAGTTTTAAGAAATTTTGTATTTATTCATAAGAGCTCTAGGAGAGCCAAGAGATGAAATATTTCAAGTAATTAGTCAATTCGTTGAAATTTATGGGTTTTATTAAAAAAATAATTATTTGTGTTGGTAACTGACTACGTATTGAGGGCTTTTTCCGGGAATGCGAGAGCTAGATTTCCCGGAAAATTAGGTAAATTTATGTAAAACCAAATTTTGGGATTTTCATCAAAAAATCTTGGAATTTTCAATTTTTAACTTTTTTTAAATTTGTTCAATTTTCTCGGTGAATATAAAAATAATTTTTTTCTATATAAAAATTTCTAGATTTTTCAAAATTTTTTATTCTTCGTCTTACAATAACTGAAGGATTCATATTACGTTATGAAGAATTTTAATCGAAAATACGATCCAAAAACGTTTCTAATAAAGGCACAATATAAGGATTACCTAATAAATTATTTGCAGAATTCGATTTTGAAAATGTCCCAAAATAATGATAATATTGTTATAGGATGGTTCTTTACGAAATGGGACAGAAGTAGACGCTAAACACCGAGTCTCCCAGGCGCTTTGTTACAATTATGTTCGCCTACAGTGCTGCTAATTTCTTTATCTATCTTTTAGTTTATAAATAAGCTGACTCATTTTAATCGACGGATCCAAATTTATCCTAAAATACGTCAGCTACCAAAAAATGGTTTGGCAAAAATCGTCGAGGACAATGGGAGTCATTTATCTGTACTAACAACCTTGATATTTAAGTAAATTTTCAAGGTAATTTGAGGGTCAAGGTCTTTTTTAAATGGTAGCTCCCTTTTTTGACTACGGATTCGAAAAGAGTGAGAAATTTTATGTCCGAATATGTGTTTTAAAGACGCGTTAATTTTACTCCAATTTCTAAACTCATAAATTTTAAATAAAATATGAAATTCAGGTGAAAAGTTGCAAAAGGTACAAACATCCAAAATTAAATTAATTTTATCCGTCGATATAACTACACAATCATACAAAAGTTCATCTACCCAAAAAAATTTAAATAAATTCTGAATTTATATTTTAAATCCCGCCTTCGTTCTAAACATTGCAAAAAAAAATTTTTTTGTAATGAATGAGAAGTTGCAGACTTAAAGGCGAATTAAACCAATAAATTTCTTTTATAGTGATAATAAATGACTGTAGATTTGATTTTGTTAAGTTAATGGCTGTTTTGATAATTTACGGTGTTTTAGTATAGTTTAAAAATAATTTTAATGAGAACAAGTTATAGATGTAATTATTATTTTTTCAGTACATCAGTGTTTTTTAATAATGGCGAGGGCCACAACCATGTATAAATGCCCATAATAATTATTGTTAAACATTATATTTATGAATATGGCTTATAATAAAATTAGATGTGGGTCTTCCATTTGCAAGTCATACGCTTTAAATAAATGGATTACAGTAAGCACCTGCATATCCATTTTAATCAAAGTATTTAAAGAATTCCTCATAAGCTTATATAAATATTATTTCACATCTTTATTGTTTTTAGCACTAGAAACATTACCTGATGATTTGAATCTCTAATTTATCTAAAGATTCTTGGAAATAATTTCCCAGGATTCAAACCTTTACGTTTTATACATTTACCATAGTTTTTAAATATATAGCCAGACATCACATTGAAAGATGATATTTACCTGAAAAAGAAGAAAGATATAAAATTTATTAGTAATAAACTAAAACATCTTATCATTGAAAATATTTTGCAGTTTTTGCTGTAATAGGTAACGCTTGTAGGAAAAATTAAGGGAAAAGTCGCCTAAGTCATACCGGTGCTTATATCGTACCTTAATGATTTCACAAGTAGTTTTCCCGCCATACAAATGGCACACTGCACAATTATACTGCTAAGAAATGGAAAAAATGGTAACAGACGAAAAAGAAAAGTGCTCGATTTAGAACCTGCAAATATAATCTGATACCGATTGCTGCAACCCAAATAAACAATGTGTATGACGAAATGTTCCAAAACTCTGCACTTTCACCATCAAAACAGCAAATAGTTGAATCGGTATCACTCACTAATTTTATACCAGCCTCGCCAGTTTTGATGGAGACTGAAGACATTGTAAATGGACCTTTTATGAATCAAATAATTACAGCTGTACAGGATGAAGAAACAAAAGCAGAAATTCAGGCACTGACTGTGAAAGGTAAATTATTATGTTACAGTGTTTCATAAATTTTCAATCCGTGTTTTTTGCAGTGGCTAATATGCAAGAATATTTTTTGGTAGAGTTTTCAAAACTAAACACTAAATGCGACGAGATTATCAAAATTCTAAAACAGTTAGATATTGAAGCTACCAATAATCCAAATCATATTACAAAAACAAACTTGAATTTTAAAATCAATTTGCTAATGAAGATAGTGAAGGACGTGGAAGAATTAGAAGAAAAGTTGCTAGATGTGGATTTTAGATATAATATGGTAAAAAAATCGAAAATTATATTGTTTTTAAGAATTAAGAAATTGACTTTGCAAATTAACTTACAGATTCAAAAATTGTGGAAATGGTGATTGGTCGAAAATCGCATTTAAGTTAATGTATGAACTTTTCTCGCATTAAATTTTAAATTGTTTTTCTTGGGCTGGAATTCTTAAATCCAGTTACCTCGTACTCAGTTATCTCGTTAAGGTGCTCAATTGAAATCAATTTGCATTTTACATTTTTCTGATGGTATAATTTAGGAGGATTTCTTATTGAATCATATGATTTAAACATGTTTAAAAATGCCGATTTTAACGGTTTGTCAAAACAATCATATTTGTTCACAATACTTGTACCATTAATGAATGCTACATCGTTTAAGTAGGTGACATTTATCATTTCAACTATTTCATTCTCTTTAGTTAAAAACCATTTATTTTTTAAATCTTTAGAGAACATTACCCCTTCCAAAACGTAAATTTGTTTCTAAATTTCAATGTACATTGGTAGGTAATGATTTCCTTCCGTTTGGCATTTAACAAAAGGAAATTTAACTGCAGCTGGATATCTCATGTTGTCACAATTTCCCATTTTTGCTATTTCAATTAGGCGTTTAGCAACCTGTTACAGTGGTTTATTTCCTTGACGAATTAAATTCTTTATCTGGTATAACGTATTCTCAAATGGGTATGCACTGAACATTGGCAGATGTCCAAATTTTTTTATATCAGCGATTACATGACAAAGACTATCGACATTTGAGCTGACACAGTCAATGCCATATATTTGAATGAAACTTTTAATGTAATCCTGGAATAATAACTCGGCCACATTTAAATATTTTAAGTAATGCTTGCATTGGAGCATTTAGTTACCGCACAAGATAATTTAATAAAATGTTCATATACATCGAGTGATAGAAATTCCTTCAATATTACTGGACTAACATAAAGTAAAAATGTACGATAATTTAATCCTTTCCAAAATGTAATGTTTTGTAGCGACCTCATTGCACGATGTATTTCTTTAGGCAAAAATATATTATTCTTTTCCAAAAACCTTGAAATTTCACTGATTTGGACAAAAGACCATTTCGTTTTAAAGTTAATACTACCATTTATCCATCCTAACAAACATTTCCGCATTAGTCCTAGATCAAACAAATGCAACGAGTCTGCAACAGGAAAATCATCAACAATATTTATGGGTAGCTTTTCTAGTGGGGAATCTTCCATATGGTGGCATTCATCCACTCTATTGCGAAAGCTTTCATCCGTCCTTAAAGGTGCATTTATTCTTGGATAACTCATATGGAAGCCTTTCCTATATTCATAATTTTCTCCTAATGTTGTACATTTCGGGCAACCGTGATAATGATTAAACTAAACTGTTACTTTTAAATAAATATGAAATTAGTAATATCAATTTTAAAAAACTGTTGTTTGCAAATTTTAAATATTTTCCTTTTATAAAACATCTCGCGGGAGTATCACAAACAAATCCTTTGGTTTTAAGTATGATTTTATGATGACCGATTTCAACACCATTTTCTAAAATATCTTGCATTTCATTTACAAATGGATTCAAATAATTTTGTAAATTTGGCTTTGTTTGGCCACAGTAGAGTGCAACGGGCATTGGATTCAAAAATGTCGAATGGTCGCTTATATATAAAATAGGCCAAAACTCCGTCTTTGCGCTGTTCAAAATGGGCAGAGCCCGTCAATGTTAAAAGTGACGGAAATATTAATTGAATGATCTAGATCAGAAAACTTATTCAATAATCAACGCCTTAGTCCGTAATACCAAAGTTTTCCTCTGCTCATTGAAATAATATCTATTCTTTGAGGTGTTTGTAACAAACTTCGAGAATCTTTTGGCAAGAAATTTGATCCAAGCAATTTTAATATTCGTAGTAATTCACTTAATGCTAAATGTGTAATTCGATTGACCAGCGACCAGTTTTTTAGGTCTTCCATCATTGAAAGTTTGATTTCGAATTTTTCTTCTTCATCTGACGTTTCGTATTCATTCTGTAAATCCATGTCACTTTCTGTTTGATTTAGGTTATTTTCCAGAAAATGTGAAGCACTTATATTAGTAGAAATGTTGATCACGCTTTGTGATAAAGTCGATGTATCAGAAATATTGCGCTCTCTAGCAGTTATACCAAAAAGATTTACATTTTCCGCAAGAGTTGTAATATTTTGGGAACACCGGTTTTGAAAAAACTTATTCAAATAGTTTCTTTCCACATTTGTTAATATTTTTACTTTCCTATAATAGGATGATCTTAAATGAAAAGGGTTTGAATTTTTCTTCATTCATTTTTCACGTTTAGGACAAAATAATAACTGATTTTATTTTATTGGTTAGCTTTCTTAAAAGAGATATTTTTTTATTAAAGAACAAGGTATAAATTATTTGGCGGTATAAATACATTAACAATGTAAATGTTCGGCAAATCTACGAGGTAGCATTATGCTCTCTTCACAGTTAAAAATTGTACTCAGTTTAAGACGTATAAATACATTAACAAAGTAAACGTTCAGTATAAATCATGAAGTAGCTATAAGCTCTCTTCAAAGTTACAAAGTGTAATTATTTTATTATGGTATAAATACATTAACAAGTAAATGTTCAGAACATCTACACGGTAGCTATAAGCTCTCATCGATTCAACAAAAGGTAAATATTTTGTTACTGTAACGATACAATGACCCAGTACATAAACAGTAACACTACATTCGTAACTATAAGTTAACCTTTACAGCGAAACTTTACTGTGCAAACTCTGAAACCAGATTTTTTACAAGAATAGATACATCTACAAATGTTCACTAATGTAAATGTTCTGTAAATTGTACAAGAATAATTTGTAATCATAATATTTACGAAATGCTACTTGGGTGTACTATCTGATTTCTGAAAATGTTTTTTTAAGGGGTACGGCTTAAGCAACCGTACCCTAATAAAAGCAAATCATTTCATAAGAAGTATTTTTGATTTGACTTTTGCAATAAATGTTATGGTATTGAATGAAAGAGATGGTATATTTCTAATTATTTTAAAAATTTTTGTTAGCTAGAGGTCCCATTTGAAACGCGATATGTTAAAATTCTATTGGACAAATGCTATATTTCAAAACGCGATGCGGTACAAAACGCGATATGGTACAAAACGCGATATTGCAAAACATGATATTTCAAAATGCGATATGGTGCAAAACGCGATAAACACGACAATTCAAAACGTGGTATTTCAAAACGCAAATTCTAAGGTGAAGGATAATTTTATATGTGAAATGAAGGAAGTTTAATAATTTTGAAATATCGCGTTTTGTACCTTATCTCGTTTCGCCATATCGCGTTTTGAAATATTGCGCTTTAAGCGGATCCCGTTAGCTAGATAGCTATACAAACAAACAACAGGCACCAACTAGACTGCCTGAGCCTTCCCCATTCGATATTCCACTGTCAAGACAAGTCAAAATGGTAAAATATTCAGCTACGAATGCAAGGTTATTGGCAACAACAGTCACTGACGTAGTAACATAATTTACACAACAGCTTACAGTAGATGGAGACATCAGACTGTTTAAGGAAGACATATGCCTCCATCCAAATGGTTATTAGAGAAAATTATTCTATAATGTTTAAATTATTAAAAGTGAATAATACATTTGATTTTCTTATGGTATTAGGTTTAACGTGATTTGTGATTACCGGTATTAAAGTACAAGATTTAATTTATTTAAAATCACTTCGTTCTTACCTGTCAAATTCCATCGTAATCAGTTAAGCCAGATTCCATCTTATTTGGAAATATTTCAGAATGTTATCCTGAAATCATTTTAGAATCCTATTTTCAAGGCACAGTTGCATTTTGTTTTGGTTTCTTTTGATATTTTATTAACCTGTTTTTTTTGTTTATATTATCTAATGTATTCGTAATTAAGTAAAAACAGAAACGAGTCATATTCACTTTAATTATGTGAAGTTTTTAACAAAATATTCCTAATTTTCTTATGAATAATTAAAGAAATAGTACACGTGAATATGTTGAAATCGTTTGAGGATACATGAATAAGTTTTAAGTAGATCTGTCTAGATAACTTATTTTGACTTTAATTAAGCGAAAGACAGGAAATGTAGCAAAATTATTAACACAATCAATAAAGATAATTTTAGCGAGGAATTTCCCTTCTGGAATTGGTAAATTTTTTGCCTTTCTTACTTAAAGAAAAAAAAATCACTCAAGACCGTCAAAAAGAATAGCTGCTCCCACAAGATTTCAACGAGACGACCGACACAATTTTAAAACCAAGAGAAATATAATAGCTAATCGAAATAATTGTACAGTTATTTACACCAGAGATGATTCTGTCACGTAGTATTAACCGAAACAAGAAAGCTTCATTGTGTACTATCGAAAGATATTTTTTATTTTCCCTCTTTAAAGATTTTGAAGCTTTAAGAAAGCAATTTAACTTTTATGTCATTTTTCTATTTGTAGACAAACAAACGCTAATTATAACGAGTTCATTTCTAATTTAATTTAAGATGTTTATTTTGTTTTTTGTTTTTCAATTCGAGCGAAGATTATATATTATACATACATACATATATTGATCTGGTAATTTAATTTTGATAAACATTTCACACAAGAATGATTCCCTTTCATAACGATAACGATTTTTTATTTTATTTATTCTATATGTGCTTCCTTAAGTATATAAGTGTAAGGATTCGAATACACATGTGTACTTTAAAAATAAATGGAAAAATCAATATTTTTTATGTTAGACTTTATATACCTTTGTTTCTTACCTGGATATTTTTTAAATTTTTTTTTTTTTTTTTTTACAAACTGAAATGGCTGCTTTCCTATAATTTCAGTTTGTGGAAAACATGATACCAGATAATAATTTTGTTTAAAGTTTTATGGTACATTTTTTTTTATAGAGGTTTTGGTTGGTATATGTATACACAACGGAAATAAAATCAAATTTTTGGGGATTTGTACATGGATCTCTAAATTGAAATATGAAGATGTAGTTGTATGTATGTATTAATAAAAAAGGTATGACAGATGAAAGTAATAATTCATAATAAAAAGGAAAAGTTACAAAAAAAAAAGCCGCTAAAGCTCCGTATATAAAAGAATATTGTGATCGTTATACACCGTCTTCCATTTTGCTGATTTTTGAGCGACAAGAACCACCTTGAAAAATAAAATTAAATTTAAATGTTTATGATGCCAAAAAATATATTTGTTAGGTACAGATATTCATGTATACATACATACATTGTAATGAGAGATACGTTTAATTATTTGTACAAGCTTTCATCATTTATGTATCCAAGCATAATTAATATATTGTAATACCTACACGTAAATTTTTATTTTAAAGTATTTCACGTAAATTTTTATTATGCTGCCATTACGAAAGTATTATTACGTATACAGCTGTTTTGGAACTGTACGTATCTGAAATGAAAACATATTCTTGCTACAAAAATGGGGAGCCATTTAAATATTATTTTTGTGTAATTTTTATTTTATTTTTTTGTGCACCACCAGATGCTACGATTGATGTATAAATATGAATTAATATTTGGATAAAATTTAAATGGGTTTGTTAAAGGATGGAAAGCAATGTTATTCTTTCTAAATCGGGCGTGACTTTAAAATATCATATAGCGTTGCGATACCTAAGAGAGGTTCACGTTGCTCGCATAAAAATGTTGATTATCATTTTAATTTTACAAACAAGAGACTTTAAAATGCCTTGACTGACCTACAGCAAACCATTATTCAGTTATTAGTTTAAGTCTTTAATTTTTTGTATTTTTTGTTATAAATAAAATACTAAACGTGTGCTTACTGTAATTCGCATTTTTAATTGAGATTGTGAAAAAGCCAAAAAGTCTCTTAGTCATCCTATGAACAAACTAGATGCTTTGACTTACGAGAATATTGGAAAATTTATTGCTAGCTTGACTGCTAAGAGGATAGGCACAAAATTTTAAACAAGCTTCTCTTCCACTTGCTCGAGTGGATTTTCATATCGTGCTATTTTCTGCTTTTTGAATGTCACTGCACTTGTTTCAGTCTTTGAAGATTATCGTCAAAAAATGTATGCTCTTTTCAGTCCCATTATCTAATGATAATTTCCCGTTTGCAATAGGCCCCATCTAACAGACATCTTAATCCACTGTTTCATGTTCTGTTAAAAATATTAGGAAAACGGGTCCACGAGCAAATAAGAATACATAAAGTAATAAATCCCCAGGCATTGAAACCATCACTCGATTTCAAATTCTGTTTCAAAATATAATACATACATCTATAATTTACCTCAAATTTTGTATAAAACTTTGTAATATTTTGTTGTTGTCAAAATCTTTATAACACGTTTTTGTTATCAATTATATTAAAATTTCAAATATTTGTCAATTTGCGGGTGAAACTTCAGCTTGTGTTAATTGTACTGTGTGAGCTTTCAAATTTAGAATAAGCTAAAACTAATCAACAATTAAATTCAGAAACATTTTAAGTTTCTCTTTCTTCTTTTAATCCTTTTTTTTTTTTTTTTTTATTAGGCTTGGCTCCTACATAAAAAAGAGCCATATCGCCAAAAATCATATTTATAATTCTCTGTTTACATATTTTAATTAATGTTACCATATTAAATATTTTAATTCAATTTACATTTTTAATAATATTTACCTCACTCTTAAAAGGAACCGGATTATCCCCTCACATATTCTATCGGCTAGTAAATATTTGTTTCGTATTAAATTGTTATTCCACTCATCCTAATAAATTCATACATTTCCTTGTAAGCCAAAAAATCACCCTCATTCATTAATTCACTTAGATTTCTTGCATTCCGAAGGATGTTGAACTTTGATCTATATTGGCTATATCTGGGACAAGCCAATATGAGATGTTCAACATCCTCCACACTTCCACACAACTCACAATCTTTGTCCTCACTCAAATGACGTTTCCACAAGCATTCCTTCCAGTTTCCATGGTTCAGCCTGATTCTCTCAACCGTTCGCAACATTCGCGTATCTCCTTTGAGCTCCTTAAAGAACGGAATTCTCAAAGGAGTACCACGGAGCACGCTGTACTTCATTCCTTTCGTCAGAATTTTCTCGTTAAATTTACTCTCCCATTTTCTCCACAGATTCATCTGAAACTATCGAAGTACATCTCTTGCATCCTTCCTTTCGTACTCCTGAACCATGTCATTCAATGTACCCTTTTTAGCTAACATATCGGCTCTTTCATTCCCTTCGATCTGTCTATGTGATGGGATCCATTGTATGGTCACATCACGTTGACAGTCTCGAACACATTCAAAAATTAAATCAACATACACATTGCCTTCCCTTCCACCTCCACATTTCAGCAAACATAAACCACTCTGGGAATCGGAAAATATTACTATTTTCCTTTCCCCTTCATTCACAGCCAGTTTAATTCCTTCAAATACTCCAATCAGTTCAGCGTTCATTATTCAGATGCTTTTGTCCACTTTAAAATACCTTTCAACATTCTTACCAGGCATAAAGACACCAACACCCACTCCATTCTCATTCACACTAGCATCTGTATAAACAATATCATCTCGCACATACCGCTGACTGATTTTCCCAAACATAATTTTGGCGATAACTTTATTCATTCCCTTATTATATTCCTCCATATTCAAACATACAGTAAGATTATTAGGAACGGGTTGCGGACCAGCATTGCCTATACTCAGAAACATGTTCAAGTTTTCAAGTGCAATACTGAGTGAAAGAATTATTGTTGGCCAGATAAACATACAAGTTTTTACGCCAAAAAAATATGTTGGAAAATTATCTGGCCAAGAATAAAATGAATGTGATGCTTATAAGCGAAACATGGGAGATAAAGAACAAGACGTTGAATGTGAGAGGGTACAGATTTCTATCCAAACCAAAAAGCGATGGTTTTGGTGGAGTGGCAAAAGTGTACGCCAAAAATATGACTCTTGAAGAAGTTCAGTTACCCGAAATTGAGGTGATTGAAGCAATAGCCGCCTCAACAACGAATTTGGAAAGAAATCTGTTACTAGTGAGCGTGTATGTAACTCAGGTGCGTAATGAAGATGAAAGGAAAAAAGCCTTGAGTGACTTTAAAAAATTGTTTGAGTGGGTAAAAGACAAAAGTGACCTGATTGTATGTGGAGATATGAATGCGCATGCGAGAATGTGGGGTTGTTTAGACAATTGCGCGAGAGGAAAACAGTTGGCCGACCTGATTCAAGACTCCGATATAGTGCTCTTGAATGATGGAAGGCCAACTAGAATGGCGAATGTGGGAGGCACGGCTAGCGCAATAGATTTGTCTATGACAACTATTAAACTGGCCTGCCGGGTCACTTGGATTGTTGAAGAACAGAATTTGGGTGGTGATCATTTCATGATCAAAATGATCATGAATGATAATCGAGAGTTTAGGAAAAAACGTGAATTAATGAATAACACGAAATGGGTGAATCAAATGAATGAGATTCTCGGAGAAAATGAAATAAATCAAAGCCAGTTAGAGAGTGAAATTGAACGGGTAAATAAATTGTGTACAAAAATTGTGGATATGCAAAGAGATTAATGTGAATGGTTGGTGGAACAATGAAGTTCAATTCTGGTATGAAAGGAAGCGAATAGCCTTGCGTGAATTTAATAGGAATAAAAATTGTGAGAATAAGATTATGTATGGCAAAATGAATGGAAAATTGAAAAAGGCTATTCGCAGAGCAAAAAGGAAAAGTTGGCGGGAATATGTGTACTAAATGACACATAGAACCACAACAAAGGATGTATGGAGTTTGTTTAATAGGGTGAATGGTAAACATTTTAATGTGAGCAATGTGGTATGTGAGAACAGAGAAAAAGGTCAAGAATTTGTACGAATGATATTGAATGTAAGCAATGATTTGAATGTAATAAATGAAGTTGATAGAATGAGTAGAAATGAAAGAATGGATTGTAAGTATGAATGGGGAGAGTTCCTGAGGGTGTTAGATAGATCAAAATCTACCACTCCAGGGACGAACCGAGTAAGTTACAAAATGATTCGGTTGTTGAGTGACTCAGCAAAACATAATTTGCTTGAGATACTCAACAAAGTGTGGATGGGTTTAAAAATACCGGACAAATGGAAAGAGAGCAGAGTGGTTCCCATCCCTAAACGGGATAGAGATTCAAATGTGGCAACAAATTATCGAGGCATATGTATGTTAAATGTTTTTATAAAAATCTTAAATGGAATGATGAAAGAGCGTATGGAAGATTTTGTGAATGAGAATAATTTGTTGCCATCGACAACATTTGGATTTCGAAAGAACCACTCTGCAATTAAGTGTGTGGAAAAGTTGGTTTGGGAAGTTAGAAAGGACAATATGAAAGCTGTTGCGGTATTTTTGGACATTGAAATAGCTTATGATTATGTGGTTCCGTGGAAATTACAACAAATTCTCTCGAATTTTGGATTTTCACGGAAAGTATGTATATGGATAAAAGATTTTATGACTGAAAGAAAAATGGTTCTGAATGGAAGTGGTTTTAGGTTGGAGGGAGTTGCAAATGTTGGACTTCCGCAAGGAAGTAAAATATCTCCAGCTCTGTTCAACCTATACACCAGCGAGATACACCACACAAATGCAGACAATCAAATCGTTCTACAATTTGCAGACGATTTTGTAGTAATTGGAAAAGGGAGAAGTATTGATGTGGCGGCTCAAAGAGCGCAAAAGGGGGTTAATGATTTAATACAAAAACTTAAAATGTTGAATCTGAGAGTGAATCTCGATAAGTGTGCTTATATGAGTTTCAGAACAAACGTTGCAAATGTTAGTATAAGTGTTGATAGCCGAAGAATTGAACAAGTAAATGCATACAGGTATTTGGGTATTTGGATTGATAGACGAATAAATTTTGGAAAGCACATGAAAATCTTGGCAGATAACTGCAAGGAACGTTTAAATGTGGTTAAACGGGTGAGCAAACCTAAGTGGGGCGCTCACCCGAGTGTGACTTATATGTTAAGGAAGGCCCTTATATCCTCCAAAATTGGATATGGTATTAGTGTGTATGGGAATGGTTCGAAAGGGGCCTTTAGCCAATTAATGAAAGTAGAAAATGCATGTGCAAGAGTGGTATTGGGGGCGATTAACTCAACCCCAATACACACTCTGTGGTCTGAAATGGGTGATTCACCTCTTGAAATCAAGAGAGAGTGGATCACAGTGAGAGAGTCGGTGAGAATGATAACTAAGAAAAATGAGTTTTGGAATGAGATGATAGTAAGATTACAAAGTAGGGCGGTGTACAAACCGACATATAGAACTAGCATTGCACTTGAAAATTTGAACATGTTTCTGAGTATAGGCAATGCTGGTCCGCAACCCGTTCCTAATAATCTTACTGTATGTTTGAATATGGAGGAATTTAATAAGGGAATGAATGAAGTTATCGCCAAAATTATGTTTGGGAAAATCAGTCAGTGGTATGTGCAAGATGATATAGTTTATACAGATGCTAGTGTGAATGAGAATGGAGTGGGTGTTGGTGTATTTATGCCTGGTAAGAATGTTGAAAAGTATTTTAAAGTGGACAAAAGCATCTGTATAATGAACGCTGAACTGATTGGAATGTTTGAAGGAATTAAACTGGCTGTGAATGAAGGGGAAAGGAAAAGAGTAATATTTTCCGATTCCCAGAGTGGATTATGTTTGCTAAAATGTGGAGGTGGAAGGGAAGGCAATGTGTATGTTGATTTAATTTTTGAATATGTTCGAGACTCTCAACGTGATGTGACCATACAATGGATCCCATCACATAGACAGATCGAAGGGAATGAAAGAGCCGATATGTTAGCAAAAAATGGTACATTAAATGACATGGTTTAGCAGTACGGAAAAAAGGATGCAAGAGACGTACTTCGAATGTTTCAAATGAATCTGTGGAGAAAATGGGTGAATGAGTTTAATGCGAAAATTTTAACGAAAGGAATGAAGTACAGAGTGCTCCGTGGTACTCCTTTGAGAATTCCGTTCTTTAAGGAGCTCAAAGGAGATACGCGAATGTTGCGAACGGTTGAGAGAATCAGGTTGAACCATGGAAACTGGAAGGAATGCTTGTGGAAACGTCATTTGAGTGAGGACAAAGATTGTGAGTTGTGTGGAAGTGTGGAGGATGTTGAACATCTCATATTGGCTTGTCCTAAATACAACCAATACAGGTCTAAGTTCAATATCCTTCGGAATGCAAGAAACCTTAGTGATTTAATGAATGAAAGTGGTTTTTTGGTTTATAAGGAAATGTATGAATTTATTAGGACGAATGGAATAACAATTTAATACGAGATAATTAATAGCCGACGGAATATGTGCAGGGAGTAAAATTCTGTTTAAAATTCTATTTGTAAAATTAAGTTATGAAGAAAAATATGTAACAAGGAATTTATAAATTTTGATTTTTTGGCAATATGGCTCTATTTCATATAGAAGCCAAGCCTAATAAAAAAAAAAAAAAAAAAAAAAAAAAAAAAAAAATATTTATATTCAAAATGAAATGAAATTAATGAAGTTGTCTTTTCGCACGGCTGATAAACGACGATACAATGGACGTGTACCAAATGAAGAAGCAATGATTTTCCTGGGAAATTCGGTGAATCACCATTTGATAGAGATATTTGGGACAAGGACTTGGTATTTTAGTTGGAGTTGTAAATCGTTTAACTCAATAAATTTGATTATAAATTCAATTATTTACCTAGATGGTAGAAATGGATGAGACATGATACTTTAAACTAAAAATCGTAACAATCTCACTCATTTTCAATATTATTCATTTATATTAAGGAGGTAATCAATTTTTACCCTGAAAGAAATTAACCCACCAAATAGAATTCATTTTCTACAAATGACCAACCAGCATTATGAAATGGTAGCTATACTGGACTTCAGAATTATACCTACTATAGAATTCCAATGATAAGGTATGAAGGATTGTTATTTTACGATTAACCATTTCAGGAATCCCAATGACATGTAAAGTTAAAATATGTTTCTTCTATAAATACAGAAATAAGGGATATGGTCGGAAAAAAATTCAAATTTAAAGAATGAAGTCTTTCAATCTCGATGGAAGATATGTAAGTGCACCAGGAAGCATTTAAAATGCACGAATTAATCTCATATGGTTTATATAGATTAGCTTTCCATTTAGAAAATATTCAAAATATGTATATCATTTTAAGAAGGTCGGGAAAGCGTTCCGAAGGGCACAAGCCGGTTTGAATGTTAACTGAGCTAGAAAGATGTTATACTGGATATTCCTATCTACTATACTTATGACAATAAATTAAATATATAGAAAACTATAAAAGATAATAAAATGGAAAAGACCGCTTTTTATTTTTATTGTCAAAGTAGTGATATTATTAGACAATATCGTATATTCTACGTATAAGGAAGCGTCCATCAAGCGAAAACTATTGTGTGACAATAATGAAAGGTAGAATTTCATTAAGGAAGCAATTCAAACCAATTACGGCAATTATTTGCATATACGTATATGTACGAGTATATTGTCTTATCCACAAAACGCACAAAACGCTATTTTTATATATGGAACAAATACAAATAGAACATTTAATAGAGGATTACAAGTCAAATTAAACAAAATGCTTAAAAAGCTTCCAATAAGGGTTTCTTCCAAATATACATGGAAGAACATTTCCAACAGAATTCTCCAACAATTTTACATAAAACGAACATTTTTAGAATTTGATTTTCCAATTTCTAATGTTATATTTCGGGCTCCGATCACCCTAAATGTTTGTTTATTGATAGCCCAGGTGATACTATCAAAACTTATTTATACAACGTACTATTAAGTATTGTTAGAGGAAATATTTTTAACCGAGGATAATGAATTGTATTATCTGTTCCGTCGACAATTGTTGAAGCTACACTTATAGCGGGGAACAGGACCATACATTCACTATTCAAGATTTTTTAAAGTATCGATGGAATAATATTTTCAACTATGACAAATCGAAGTCCTGATTGGAAAACATTTAAAAAAGTAAAACTAATCTTATTAGATAAATGCTCAATGTGTCATAAAACAACGTTTTTAGCGGTTGATAAATTACTAAGAGATATAATGCAAACTGGTGGTGATTTTCGTTAAACTCTACCTGTTAATCGTCATAGGACTCGATCTGACACCATACATATATTCAAGCCTCAAAATTTTCGAATTGTGTACTAAATTTAAAATATGTTCAATATGTTCAAAATATGAGAGTTGGACATCGGTTTTCCAAAATGGTTGCTTGCCGTTGGAGAAGGTAAACTCTGAATAGCACTCATTTCAGAAAAAAAAAGAAAATTTGGTTATACAAATATTTGGGTCTGAATTTATCTGTTATCTTTAAATTATGATACATTGAAAATGAATGAAGATGTTTCAAATATATTGAAAGGCAATGTGAAAACATATAATAGCATATAGACTCTATAAATGTAAATTCTACTGATCAGGAATCGATATAACTATTTCCGGATACAACTATTTCCGGCTCATATACATATTTTACTTTGAAAGAAAAAGCTATAGTAATCTTATTACGGAACTTAGATACTAAAAAGAAGGTATGGAATGGTACTAGATTAGTAATAAAAGGAATGAAAGATAATGTATTCTTCTTTGAGAATTTTACTAGTACAGCAAAAGGAACATTTCCGTTACTATAAGGAATTACGCTTATTCAAACTAAAAGAGTTTCTTTTCCACTTTATTAATAGAAGCGGGAAGCGTCTCGCCGCTTAGCAGGTGCATCTGCTAGTTTTACATGAAATTGTAAATGAAATCTGTTTGATATTTTATTGTTGTCAAAATCCTTAATAATACGTATTCGTTGTCAAATATCAAACAACGATTAAATTGAGTAACATTTTAACCAATTCAGCTTGTATTATCCATTTTACATCAAATTTTAAGTGAAACTTTTTTAATATTTTGTTGTTGTCAAAATCGTCAATAAGATATTGTTGTTGTCAAATATATTAAAATTTCTAATAATTGTAGTTTTTCAAGCCGAACTTAAATTTTATAATATATTTGGAGTTAATAATAATATCATTTAAATTAAAGACCATTTTATTATGCTTTATGAGCTTATAAGTTTAGAACTGATGAGCTTATGAATATGAAAAAATCAATCTTCATATCGGCGGAATGGCGCAATACTGTTTTGATATCAGCCATAAAACCAAGTATAGCTGTCAAATTTTAAACTGCAATATCATGTTTCAATATTTTGGTTTTGTTTAGAAGGAAATTTGTGACAGTCTATTGTTAATAAATTGATCTCAAGTCAATTTCAGTTAATTGCCTTGTTTTTGCTTTTTTTTATTATGAATGGATAGTAGAATGTTATTGTGCTGTTTGGTGTAAAAACAGCATAAGTAAGCTGAAATTTGGGATATGAATGTGAATTTTTGTAGTGAGTATGGCGACTGGGCGCACTATTATTCATCTTGGTTGAACCATGGTAGGGTTGACCAGATGTTTCGTGTTTGTGCATGTCTAAATTATTAAACAAAATCTGGATTAGTGCGGGATTTCCTTAAAAAAAATTTAAGAAACTCGGACCTTGCAAAAAGAATTAGGAGGCGAGTAGAAGAGACAGCAGAGACGCAACGATTTCAACAACAACGTCAAGCAACACTACCTACAGTTAGTACAAATTTGGGTGACCGCAGGGGAACATGATGATGGAACGAAATCTCGCCCCCTCACAACCGCCGATGGAACAAATGGTAGTGGGAATAATAATAGTTGTTTACAGCTTTTCAGAAAAAAGAGTTTGCGGCACCAGGAAATTTGTGTTGTCATTGTGTCTCTTCTCTTACAGGTTGGAGCCAGTAGAAGAACTTTAAAAAAAATTGTATTGTCTTGTGCTAAATTACTAAAAAAAAATATATTACTAACAAATTTACTAACTATCAACTACTTAGGTGTCTGGAACCGGGTTGAGTCTTTGTTGCTAACATTCCTTTCCCATCCCTCGATCTTGTTATATGTAAAAAGGTGTACGATGGCAGCCTGGCCAGAGGCGGATATCATACTATTAGACTTATGTGGGTGGTTATTCGATGTGAAGCCTTTCTTTACGGGGTTTGGCTTCATGAAGAATGGTGTCGTGACATGGGTATAGTGGTGTGGTATTCGCATTAATAATACGACTTGTTAAATGCTTGATCGTACATCGCAATCAATCAATCAATCAATCATCGGACCTTGCAAAAAGAATTGCCAAAGAATTGACTTTGGTGTACTTAAAAAAATACACGACAGCTACTGGCAACTAGGAAGTTTCATTTTGAGACTGAATACATTAGCAGCTTTGATTGATGTTAATCCAAAAAAATCTGAAAGGAAAAATTCAGGTAAAAAAAATTTCAGAAAACTTGATTACACTTATGGATACAATACAATTTGAATACGGAGATAACACGAGTCCCATTTAGAGCAAAATGCTTTAAATGTGTTTTTGGTGAATCCGATCAGTTTATAAAAACCACGTTTAAAAAACAAGATTCCAGATCAACGTGGACAAGGTGCATCTAAAAATAAACTTTGTGGAGAACAAAATGACGATATAAAAGATCATATTAATAGCTTCCCGGCTTATAAAAGCCATTATTCACGGAGCCCTACTTCACAAAAATACCTGCAAGGTGATATCAATACATCACGAATGTATGACTTATATGTTAAAAAATATACAAACCCAGCTTCAATCTCAACTTATAGTAAGATATTCCATGAGATGAAATTAAAATTGAAATCACCTAAGTTAGATGTTTGTAACAAATGCGAAACAATTAAAATTAAAATAAACTATGCAACCACTGAAAAGGGTAAAACATTTCTATACAGTCGGAACAGAGTATACATCATGCAGATGCAGAAGCTGCATACAAAAGTAAAAGGAGGGATAAGTCATTGGCACAATAAGACAACACCGTTCAAGTGGTTGCTTTCGATTTGGAGCAATGCTTGGCCACCCCGCTTTTACCGACGTCAGTATCTTTTTTAAAAAAGACAACTGTGTACATTGAATTTGACAATCCACAATTGCAAAACATAGCAAGCATTTTGTTTTATGTGGCACGAAGTAATTGCTTCTCGTGGTGGTAACGTAATTGAATCTTGCCTAATTAAACATATGACGTCCAATATAAGAAATAATACAAGAAATGTTATATTTTATAGCGACTCATGCTGGGGTCAAAATAAAAATAGTTATGTGGATGCATTCCTTTTGTGCAAATATTGAGTATATTGACCACAAATTTTTATTTCCTGGTCCAACTCATATGGAGTGTGACTTTGATCACGCATTAATAGAAAAGCAAAAAAAACAAAAGACTACAATGAACATTCTCCACCCCCGCGGCTGGTTTAGTTTTGTTCGCTCAATTAAGAAGAGTAAACCATTCCAGGTGATTGAAATGGATTCCAATTCCTTTAAGGATTTCGCGAAACTTTCAAAAGAAAAATTTATTTGGCGCAAAATTGATCATGGGGGTAATAAATTTAATTGGCGGGAAGTGAGGTGGCTTCGATTTACGAAGGAATTCGGCGTGATCCAATACAAAAACACATTGGATAATGCTGAACCCTTTAAAAAATGAAATAACAAACGTCGGAACTTCAGAATGCTTATAGTGGACCCCAGCCAATAAATCCAGCAAAAAAAAAAGATCTTTTAGATTTAATAGAATTGTTGGATCCTGAAGTCCGACAATTATATTATTCCCTCGGTAGGATTTATACGCCTCGGTAGGATCAGTCTACCAGAAGGAGAAAATAATGAAATTTGAAGTTCTTTTTTAATTATTATTAAAAAAGATTGATGAATAAAATATTTTAATATAACCGCTTATGTTGAAATACCTATTTTGCGTTTATAAAAGTAGCTTAAGTAATACATTTTAGATTATGTTGCAACTTATTCCTATTTATCTTACAGCTTCAAATATGTTAAAGTAGCTTAAGTGTATATAATTGTTTGTATAATCCTGGAAGCATTTTTTTAAAAGTAGCTTAAAAACTTTTTTTAATGTTTTTAAAATATAGATATTCAGATGCAGGATACAAAATTTACCATCTCTGAAAAAATTCATGGCTTAATTTGAAGTGGATCATAGAAAAATTTCCAAAACAAACATGTTTTTCCTCTTCTGGAAAATTCCCAAAAGTGACATAAGCAACTTCAACTTATTGCCACAGATATAACACTTATAACATAAAACTAACTATTGGCTACTTTAGGTGTCTGTTTCTTGCACAATATTAAAGCTGCTGACAAGTTTTATAATCCATGCAGTTTACTGTTTTAAAGCTTGTAATATTTGATGATTAATTTGCTGTCGTTGTAATTTATATGCCTAATTTAATTTATTTTTAGGGAGATTTTTGAATTAAAAATTAATTTCAAAGTGAGTTATGACATCGGTTTCATAGAATAGGAGGCGAACTGGTTTGGTTATTAACATTCACTCTGTGTATAGCTTACTACAACGTTGTCTGTGTATGGGGGTCAATCTAACCCTATAGATATCTTCATGTATTTCACAGGGAAAGTAAATAAAAATTCTTTATTTTCTACATATATAAGCTGTGTTTTTTTATTCGCTCTGGATAGCTGCTATCAAGAGCCGTCATTTTTCTACGCCTAAATTTAAATTTGACGCGCCATTTATTGGTAAACTAAATTTATTTAACATCAAACTATCATTTTTAATTCAACTGTTTAGAAAAACTTGATATAAAAAATATTTGGCTCTACCTATTTATACGGAGCGTTATCGGGAGCCACGTTTTATATGACGGCTCTCGATAGCAGCTATCCGGAGCGAATAAAAAAACGCAGCTATAATCACATTCAAGATTCAAAACATATTAAAAAAAAATTAACAGTTGAATTCGCTGAAAATCATATTTTAATTAGTCAAATTTATGTTTTAATCAGATGCGTATTCTGATGCCACTTCCTCTTCATCTGAAACCATTTCCCGTTTTATTATGTATTTTTACATTGGGACAAAATGGCTCATTACAAAAATGACATCTTGTTCTGGTTTTCTTATCAGATGATTTATGGCTCAAGTAACATCTTTGTCGTTGGCTAACTGTCTTAACAACCGTCACTTCTTCGCCTGTGGACTCTCCGCCTTATTGGTAATGATTTATAACCTATATTAAGTCAATTCCTATCCTTATTTGTATTTAACTTTCGAGTGTTATAGAGCCGCTCCAACACGTTGGCGTGCACCAGTTGCATAGCAATTCTTTTAGAAATGATTTTCTCTCGGAAGCTTTCCGAGTTTCATACAAAGGGGCGTTTGGCGCTTTTATACAAAACGTAAAGGCTGCAACATCAGCGAGGTCAGTAAGATTAAAAAAAAATAACACCATCGGCCATCATTGAGTTTTCCTTTTGCATGTACAGGTTCTCGCTAATTTATAGAAGGTGTCTAGCCCTCCTTTTCTTGCATTATAATCCAAAATTTAATTAGTTATATTAGACTCCCAGTCTACTCCATTATTGTTGTGTAAAGTTGATAATAGCAACACATTTTTATTTGGTTTGGGAATAAAACGCACAAGTGTTGGGTTAATATCAAAACACAATTTAGAAGGTTTTAGTTCTCGTGTTTTTAATTCCATCTTACTACTAAACTCTTTGGGAAGATCGGTTTTTTTCATCTAATTGTACCAATCAATATTTTTTTTTTCTGCAAAAGTTCATCGGCTAATGAACAACTAGTGGAAAAGTTGTCCATGGTAATTATTATTTCTTATGCTCCCTTGGATGCCAACCAACATACACTTCTGAGTTCAATGGCTTCGGTGGTACCAATATACTGTCGGAAAGAAAATCTCCTTCGACCTAGAATCAACTGTTGATAAATGATTAAATTTCATGATGGTTTAAGAGGTCCTCGAATGTTTGCCAAGGACATATTCCATATATAGTATATTGGAATACTGTCAATCTATCGATTTTTAGCCGCTCCTGTTTTAGACAGCTATAGTAACTGAGCGGTTTAATTTATTGCTGTTTAAATCGTGAAGCCTTTTCTTTCTCGCAGTAGGAGAAAGTTGCGTGGTTTGGTTACAATCGGAGGTTTCAAGCTCCACTTTCCGATAGTTTTTTATTTTGGGCATAGTACGACATACCAGTGCTTGTTTCTTTATCCTTAACAGTCATATTTTCAACATTTTCTTATTCATTTTCTCGATCGTCAGCGACAAGTTGAAAATATTAATCGTTATCAAAATTTATCGGTTCAACATGCTCATTCTCATCGTAGTTACAATTGTTTATCGGCGCAGCTTGTTTACGCTCATCGCCATCGGAAACTCCACATTAATAGTGTCGTTTGCTATTTCCGCTTCATCTGATATCTTAGGAATAGAAACTCTATCGAGAAGTCTAAGGGGCTCTTGGCTGCCCTGTCTTTTCCGCTCCATAATTACAATATCTACAACCGGGATAAGCTATTTTTACTACTAAGCACCTTGATTACAAACAATAATTAAACCAGAAATATCGTTCGACGATCATTCGAAATATCAGTAATGGTAAAACAATACAAAAGTAAAATGAAGAAAAATATCAGGAATAGGTATCCCAGATACGGGTAGTGTCGAAAACTAGAATTTGTGGCACAGTTGATGTTACGTTTTGACACGAGTTCTTAACAGTCTTTTCAAACCTTTGTTGTCGACATTTTTTGACAGGACTTTTTGACAGCGAAAAAAACTGAAAAATGTACAATTTTAGCTTCATTAACGTTCAGAACTGTTTCAACCTTTTAGAACAGTTTCTAAATTAACCGGTATATTTCAATAATGTACTCACGAAACAATAAGAATACTTCATTTTCTCTCTTTTTTTTTCAATATCACACGCGCAGTTTTTGACACTTTCCGACATTTTTTGACAGTTGTTGACATTTTTCTGCAGTTTTTGGTCATAACATTAGGTTCTTTACCCATTTTTGAGAACATTTTCGAAAAGTCAGATTTTTACACATACAAAAAGTGAATAACAAAGCAGTTTTTCTCTCAGTCTTACTTACTGATTAGCAGAAAAATTGCACAACACATCACATACATACTATATACAATACAATCATAGATACAAAAATTAAATAATTTTTTGATTTATATAGAAAATAGTGCATGGAAGTAACTTGGAGTCATTTTGACCCCAGTACACAGAAATGCGGTTGGTTTATTTCAGACTATGGTAATAATAAAATTTACAAGTAATTTGGGCCTGATTTTCATTGTATTGCGTGTATGAGATATTAGTTGAGGCTATCTTATAGGGCATAGGCTTTAAATTAAATCTGCTATTAAATCTTAATTAAATTTGCTTACCTATGCTTCAGATTTTAACAATTTAAAGATTTAAAGTTAAATTTTAAATTTGAAGCCAATAGTTGAGTTCGTTTAAGGAGAGAGGGGAGGGATTTTAGAGGTGAAATTTATTGGGAGATGGTCTCTATAGTTGGGTTTATTAATAATTCTAATTTATAGTTTTTTTGAAATTCAATAAAAATGATTTTATTAAGGTAAATGTAGATTAGAAATAGTTGGTCTCGATTTCAATTTCGATTTTTAGGAAGTCGCGTGGAACCTCTTTCAGTCCACCGGAATCTTCAAGGATCTAGCGTATCTGTAGTTTTAAGAATTGTCAACGTATTACTAACTATTGGCTACTTAGGTGCCTGGTTTTTCTTTGCACAATATGAAAGCTGCTTACAATTTTTATAATCCGTGCAGGTTATTATTTTAAAGCTTGATGATTAATTTGCTGTCGTTGTAATTTAGATGCCTAATTTAATTCATTTTTAGGGATTAAGTGTCTGATTTTCAAATTAAAAATTAATTTCAAATTGAGTTATTACTTCGGTTTCATAGAATAGTAGGCGAACTGGTTGATTATAAAATGGGAAGTCGCAATAAAATAATCAAATCATTTGTTTTAGTTTAGAACCACTTGCGAAACCTGACCGGATAAGGTTGTTTTGTGTTAACTAATTGATCAAATATTAATAACAAAAGTTTTACTGAAATATAAGTAAAAATTGTCATCTAAGTTGTAATCGGATGCCGTGGTTTTGATTTATTTAACTTATTGAGTTGATTTTGTTTGCAGAGATTCCCGAAAAATTTAATTCAGCTTCTAGAAGTTACAAATATTCAACGTAAGTGTAGTTTAGAAATTGTGTTATCTTGATTTTTCACTTCTTAATTTACTGGCACTTCAGCTGGGACTTCATCTTTTGGGAACTAATTAGCGTCTTATCATTTTGATTTATTATATTAGGTCGTCTCTATAAGCTACTGTTTTCTAAGCTCTAAGTGAAATTTAAATTAATAATGATTACGATTTTCAGTTCAGTTTTAATTTTAACAATGAATGTGAATTTCTTCCTAAACTTTCCTAAAATCACAAAAACAACAAATTGTCAGAATGGATAAGTAAAACTACGCATTAACGAATTAATTATACATTACTCATTAAGTAAAGAAGATTAAAACTTTTGTATTGATACGTCTAAATATTATCATGTAATATTTTTTCAATTTCCATTATTAATTTCTGTATGAATAATTTATGTTGATAAAAATACCATACGTCAAATTTCCGAAACTTAGAAACACCGGCCAAAAATACTAAGTATATATTTGAGTAACTTTGGATGTAAACTAACAGAAAAACATCATCATTTGAAAAGTTATAGAGACTAAGGGTGATTAGTATAACAAAATCATTTACGGTTACATTTTCCGCAACATGTTTTTCTGTTAGTTTACATCCACTGTTACTCAAAAATATACTTAGTATTTTTGACCGATTTTTCTATGTTGCGGAAAATGCTTGGAAAATTTATGTAAGAAATAAATGGAAACTGTAATATGATTTTGATATACTAAATACCCTAGTCTCGGAATTTAAACATTAACCTTACTTGGTAAAATGAGGCAAATTGTACCCTGCCGAGCGAGTTCATCTACCTTTTCATTCTTTGCAACGCTAAAGTGCCTTGACATCTACGTCAAGTGGATGTTAAGTGGATGAGAAACGGGAGGTTCACATTTAGTTTCTCGCAGAAAACACCATAACCAACCATTTTCGAACCATCCGTGAAGAAGTTCAAAACTTCAGGGTACAACATCTCTTCACTAAGTCAGCCCTCTCTGGAGAGAATATCAGTACGAAACCTTTCCTCAAAAGATGGTAATGGAATCAAGTAATCGGTGGTACCAAGGATATCTCTGTTACACAATTAATATGAGCTTTCTGTATTACTACAGGTCCACATAGAAATGGATTTGATCCTTAATGCCTGAGTGGGTGAACTCCTTAATGCACCACTAATACACAGGGTGGAATTCTCTAAATTTTCATCAGCAACTTTTGGTTAGCCTTACTATTTAAGGCTGGCCACCAAACAACAATCCCATATAAAACTATGGCCTTATCATTGAAGCATAGAGGCAGTATACGATATGGGGTTCAAGACCCCATCGTTTTCCAATAGCACTTTTAAAGGAGTATAGCGCTATAATAGCTTTCGTTACCATTTCTAAAATATTAGGCTTCAAACTAAATTTGCTGTCCAAAACAATACCAGGTATTTCGCTTCATTTTTATTTATTATTCAAATGATGATGTACTCATTTTAGGAATGTTTAGGTTTGGGCTCATTTTAGGCCATATTTATTTTATAAACTATGTAATTCGAATCGCGTTTTCTTCTTTATATAATGCTGATTATCGGTTAGTTCGAATTAAGTATATTATAATCTCGAACACATGCAAAGCTATTAAAATTTAGGAAAAACTTCACACATTTGTGCAAGGACGTGAAGTTTTTCCTAAACGATAGGATAGTTTAGGATAAACTTAACGTGAATTTTTAACAAATCATAAAATTAGATTAGAAAAGTGCTGCCATTATGTGTTACTAACTATTGGTTATACTTAGGTATCTGTAACCGAGTTAATTTCTATCATTACTGTGTTGCGTGTGTTATGTGAGGTAAGGCCATCTCCGAAAGGTCTAGCTTAATCCGTGTTCAACTACCGTATTTTTGAAAAAATTTAGTTTTCGAGCATGTCAGCAATATTCAAATTTTTTATTGTATTTATATATCTTGAATTTATTTTTCTAAATTTGTATTTCAAAGAAATTCAATTATTTCGAAATATGTAATAATTATTTCGAAATAAAATTTGAAACGAATATAACCCCGGAGTAACCCAATAATTGTCGCAAACACCGAAAAAAGCAAAATTAAACAAATTCAGTACGACCTCGACTTTGCTGTAAATTAGATTTAACCTACTCCGTTTTGAACAAATTGTCAGATTAATTTTGAATTCAATCGTTGCTCAATCTTTTTAAATTTTCCCAAATAGTAGAATAAAGATTAATTCTTGGTTTTCTTTTGATAAATATAGCTGTAGTTCAAAAAAATATGAGAATAGCTACCTTGAAGAATAGAATTGTTATCTTAATTGCCAACTCCAATACTACACCTCATAACAGTCTTTAAACCAAATCATCATACCCTCAGGCATTCAATAAATTTAACCGAAAATAATAAATTTTAATTAAAAATCGTAATCAAAGCATCGTAAACAAAATAAACGGGTGCACCATTAAGATTTAAAAATGTTTATGAACAATAATTCATTGTTGTCCTTCTTTTCATCCTTAGATTAAGAGAAACAGATAAATTATATCCACAATTAATTTATTAGCGAAATGATTAATTCATCATAATTTTAACTACAGTTACCTACCCAACAAAAATGGGCGCGAAATATAAAAATAAATTAGTGCCAAAATTGTTTTTATTTTTATAATTTTGTTTACTGTGAAAAGCAAAGAAAAAGCTTCTGTCGTTATACCAAAAAAAAATAAACATAACCAAAAACCAAATCAGTCTCTTTCGGTAAAGAGGATGAGACAATTTTACGAGCTTTATTCTAAAGTAAAAATTAAACCAACCTTTCACAATAAATAATTTACGTAATAGACGAAAACGCCATAAAAATGTTTACGATTTTGCAGTAATCAAATAAAATGTAATATTGGATTTGTTGTTATTGTGTACGTGTAATTGTACAGGCGACATTGCCTTAAAAATAAGCGTTTCAAAATTGAAAATTTTAAAAGCTTGTAACAATATATACCAAACCATGATTTTTAGTTTCAAGTCGTCTAGAAAGTTATTTATCGTTTTAAAATTATTAAATAAAATAAAAATAAACATCTCAGGAATTTAAACATAACAAATGTTAGCTTTAATTACACCAAAAATTATAAAGCTTTAATCAGATAGCTAACTATACTTTAAAACATAAACTATAAAGTTTTTATGTAAATTTGTCGCATTATAAATTTTTTTTTTCTTTTTTCATTGCATGATTGAGTTTTGGTTATTTATTTAGTATACTCGAGACGAACATATTATGTTTGTTTTTAATGTATGCTAACTTAATAAATAAATAAAAAAAAAAAAAGCTTTGATATTTTGTGTTTAACATGAAAAAAGTGTAGTACACATACTTGAAAAATAAATCAAAAATTAAAATCGAACAAAAAATAAAAAGTTTAGAAATTTTATAAATTTTCATGTTACAACGAATTGAGATTAGAATATTAAAAAAAATATAAACGAAAACCAACCGGGGATTTATGGTGAAAGCTTTTTCGTTTTTGGGTTCTCTAGCCAATACTGCTAGGAATTTCAACAAGTTTATAATTATTTTTTTTTTTTTTTTTTGTCAAATTAACTGTGTGTATTGTGTTATTTTATGAATCGTGTTTCATGGTGATTGCAATAAATCATGAAAAGTTTTTATTTATTTATTTGATTTGTGTATAGATAAGTCGTAAACCCCCATTGTTGAAACAATTTAATTTTGCCTAGTGTACCTTATATTACTTGATTGCACTTGGATATTATTTATTTAAGATTAATTCAAAAGCATTTTTAAATGTTGAATGGGCTAAATGTTATAAATAGAATTTGCGAAGGGAACTTTTTAATATTCCCTTATACGAGTATTAAAAGTGGCCGGAAAATTGTTTGTACCATTCATTTAACGATTTGAGTCGAGCGCTCTCAAAAAGGCAGCCAAGATATGAAAATTTGATGAATTGGCCACTTTACGTTTATATCAAATCAACATTGCTTTAATATGAAACTGTTCTCGATTGTTGCAAAACACCTTTCGTTTGATAATCATCTCATATTATTTTAGAAGAAACCAAAAATTTTAGAGCACTATTTTTAGGTGTAACATACAATAAACAAAATGATTTTATTCTAATTCATTTTTATTTCAATACGAAGTAAGTTGGTTTCGAAATTTGTGAAGTTTAATACTTTCCAACAAACCATGGATTATGATAATTTATAAATTTATGACGGTCTCACTTTTCATCCGCAAATTTGTTCGTGTACGGTTTTATACAGCTACTAACACACTAATTACTTCATTTGTTGATTGAATAATATGTAGTGCGGTAGCCCAATTATGTTCAATTTTGAAACAAACTTAATTGATGATTTTTCAACGGTCGCTACGCTCTTTTCGAAAAGACGTCTGCGTGTTTAACTTAATTTGGTTGCTTAACCCTTATGTTTATAACCGAATTTTTACCTTCTTCTATACATTTTGTATGAAATTTGGTTTTCCGTTTTCCAAATGCACTGTTTAGTCACAAACAATTTAATTATAATGTTAAATTTCATTTAGTTTCGGTTAGTTTCCGTTTAAAAACTACAAGAATAATAAACGGGTAAATATTTTTGATGGTAATATTGAAAACTAACTTAAATTTTACGTAAATTTAACGTAAATTTTACGTAGTATTATTATTTTACACGGATGAAAATTTATCCAACATACCGAAATCAGGTAATCAAAAAAAGGATGCCACAATGACAGTACACGAAAATGACCCAGTCTCTGATGATGAAGAGCCAAATCTACCTAAGCTCATTCCTGAAGACGGCGACTCAGATATTGGTATTGTAACGGAAGAGTTGGCAGAAGAACCGTAGACCCGTCGAACCCTTTGGAATATAAGGAAAGAGATGGAAAAGTTTTTAGTGAAGTTCCACCAATACATCGCAGTAAATCCGTGGCATAACAATTTAAAATCTGCCCCTGTAGGGCCAACAAATAATACACATGGTATAAGCAATATTCAAGTATTCAAACTATTTATAGGTGAGGAAATTTGTGACATCATCATTCGTAAAGCCAATTATAGATGAGCTGACGATTCCAAACATTTCATAAATTTGAATCCATTTCCTTGATCAAGTTATTGGAAGCGCTTTGTAAAAAATTAGCACAAGTAAAAATATTTAGTACACAACTAAAAATCATTTTTTAAGTAACCCATTGTTGCGATCCAACACTATAAACCAACACGAAAAATTTCGTTTATGCATGTCCAAAATTTCGTGAAATAATCACGACGAATACATGCATAATTAATATATACACCGAATTCATATTATTATACTACTTTGCTCGTCATACGTCCATATAAAAATTTGCGTACACAAAACTTGCGTATATTTCGGGTTTTTCTTCTTTTTGGGAGGCAGTACTTTTTCAACGCGCAATCCAAACGGTGGTGCTAAATAATATATATAATACAATAAAATTGTTTGAAAATAAAAGTTTTTAAAAGTGAAGTTAATTATTTGTGTTTTTATTTTTTTGAAAAAAAAATAAGGGCACATACTACATTTTTGGTGACCCCGACGGCCCTTTTTAGGGAATAGGAGCCGCAGCAGCAGATTTATAAGCACCTACATTTAGCTTAAGCTGAAAATTTTGGATATTATACGAAATTAATTGGACTCTTGGCACGAGTTTTTCGTGCCAAGAAAATGATACGTACAGCCATTTCTTTTATAACCTTTTATAACCATATTTATCACAAGTGAATTATCCACAAAATATTAAAATAAATTATTTCTTGTTTTCCGACGTAACCTGCGACACGGGTGGATATTAATTTCCACGACCTACAGCTATTTGTGATTGTAGCGAGCTTTGCCGCAAAATAAAAATTGTATAAATACAATTACGATTAATCAATTTCGGAAACTCAGCGGAAAGTTAAATACTAAAACGCGTGTATTTTGGTAGCCATATTGGACATGCAGATACGCAATCGCAATTAATCAGCAGTTTCATCAAAGGACATCATCAATTACATCGAAGGACACCATCGCAGCTTACATCAACCACATCAAAATTTACAGATGATTTTTTTTATTTTTTTTTTTTTTTGCCGATGATATTAAAGTAAAGTAGAATCACCTAGTTAGTGACACATATAAACATTACATTTTTATCGTAAAAACGAAATAATATATTTCTATGATACATAAATCATTATATTATATAATTACTAACACTAAAAGAATAATTTATATATCTTGTTTGTTTTTTTAAAAACACATTAGGCTTATACTAACCTCATTCTATAAATTTAGCACCATTCATTTCTTTCTGTGTATTCGAATTTTGCATTCCGATTTTATACATAACGTTGAATTGTGCGGAACCATAGTACGTTTGAAATAGTTTGGTTGGGTGATTTTCTGACACATTAATTACGTCCAATAATTGATGGGTTAAATTTCTTACGTCATTCATTATTCGATCATTATTATTAAGTAGCGCAATTGTTCCAATAATTCTTTCGGTAATTTCACGTAGTTTACAATATATGAAATATAATCACAGTTTAATAAGTAACACGATTGCGAATAAACTACACATATAATTTTAGGACAGGTATTGCGATCGTTCAAGCGATCTGCGCAAACCTAAGCCGCACCAATACCAATTTTTCTTTTTATAATTTCTTTTGGAGGTTTTACATTTTAATTTTTGAAATGGCGGATGAGGATAAGCAGCACTTCAACATATGGAGGTTGATCACGAAATTATGAGTGTTAAATTGGCGCCATTCTGGATTGATAATCCACAGACGTGGTTTGATGCCGCCGAGTATCAATTCGAACTGGCAAAAATTAAATCGGATAGTAAAAGAGCTTTATACGTTATAACGGCACTCACTCCTGAGGTCAGCGAAAAAATAAGCGATTTCATACGAAAACCACCAAAAGAAAATCAATACGAAGCATTAAAAGCAACCCTAATCCAGAGACCCGCTCTAAATGACGAACGTAAACTGGAATTATTATTGAGTGGCATCGATCTTGGCGATATGCACCCATCCGAACTCTTCCAGAAAATAGAATCACTAGCAGGCCAAAATTTTAACGATTTTATAGTCAAAACATTCTGGACGAGAAGATTACCGGAAGTGGTGCGTATTACGCTGATGACTCAGCCAGACGATGCCAAATTGAATGTACTGGCGAAGATGGCCGATAAAATTTACGATGCCATGAATCGTACGCCAGCAATGGCACAAATAAATAAACCATCTTCATCCAGTTCATTTAGACCACCACTTAATAACAGTTTTAAAACCACCAATACAAATAATATTAAGCCATTAAGCCTGCAAGCTATTATGCAAAAGTTGAACACGATGGAGGCCCATTTAAATAATTTATCTAACCAGTTGGGTAACAACAGAGGTAGGAGTACCTCCCGCAACTTTAATGGCAATTATAGGAATCGAAGTAATTCCGGGAATCGAAACTCGAATGACCGCGGAAATTACAATACACGATTACCTAATTATAATAAACAATGGTGTTACAACCATAATAAATATAAAATGCGAGCAAACAATTGCAAACCGCCTTGCAAATTTAATAAGACATATAAAGCCAACGTTGAGCAATCATCGGCTCAACCAAAAAACGATTAGGGGGCGGCAAAGTAAAATCGGCTACGATAAATAAATTACTTAGTAACCGACTAATTATACATGACAAAAATAATAATATGAATTTTTTAATAGACACGGGCGCTGACCTATCGGTCATCCCATTGAATTTTGTAAAAATAAATATATATTTTAATAGAAAATCGGATCTAGCTCTAACAGCAGCCAATGGATCAGCTATTCGTACTTATGGTACGAAGTTGATCAAATTAGATATCGGTCTAAAACGCAGTTTTACCCACGCCTTTATAATTGCAGCGGTGAACCGTCCGATCATTGGCGCCGACTTTCTTGTAAAGTTCGGCCTATTAGTCGATTTGAAACAAAAGCGACTAATTGATACTCTCACTGAATTATCAGTGTGTGCGGTAATTAAAAACGATCCAACTCCTACCCCCATTAATTTTGTTATTAATAACGCTTACGGCACGCTGCTACGAAAATTTCCTACTCTTACAGCATTGCCTGATTTCAAGTTACCGGTGCACCACAATGTTGTACACCACATTGTAACTACAGGTCATTTACCAACGGCGCGACCACGAAGACTAGATCCCGATAGACACAACGCCTCAAAACTTGAGTTCCAACATATGGTGGAATTGGGTATTTGACGACCATCGGCGTCCCCCGTATCATGTCCTTTACACATGGTACGCAAAAAAGATCTCGATTGAAGACCATGTGGAGATTATCGGCAGCTAAATACGGTTACTACACCGGACAGATATCCGATATCCCACATTCAAAATTTCTCTATGAATTTGAAAGGTTGCACTATATTTTCAAAAATAGATCTTGTCAGAGCTTATCATCAAATACCAATCGCGGAGGAAGATATCCATAAAACGGCTATTATTACGCCTTTTGGACTCTTCGAATTCACACGTATGCCTTTCGGTCTACGAAACGCTGCACAGACATTCCAGCGATTTATGAACGAGGTGGTCCGCGGACTCGACTTCGTTTATGTATACATTGATGATATTTTAGTTGCTTCAGAGAATGAACAACAACATTTATTGCATCTCGAACAATTATTTCAAAGACTAGCCATGTATGATGTACATATCAAAACACCAAAGTGAGTTTTTGGCGTTCAGACTTTAGATTTTTTGAGCCACAAGATCTCCCCCGATGGAATCCAACCCAGTGTGGAAAGAATCCGAGCAATCAAGGATTTTCCAGTTCTTAGTTCGATTAAGCATATTCAGGGGTATATCGGAATGATCAATTATTATCACCGATTCATACCCAGATTAGCTGAATATCTCGCACCGATACACGGCCATTTGTCTTCTTTGAATAAAAAACCTAAGACAGCTAAAAACTTTTCATGGCCCGAGGAATGTCAAGTAGCATTCACTCAGTTAAATAAAGAAATAGCCAAAATTACATTGCTACCCTTTGAGTGACGCCAAAATTAGCATTACTACTGATGCATCTAACACCGCCGTTGGCGCTGTTCTGCAGCAGTATCATAATAATAAATGGGAACCGTTAGGATTCTATTCTAAAAAATTAACGAATCCTGAGTTAAAATACTCAGCATTTGATAGGGAACTTTTAGCAATTTATCAAGCAATTAAACATTTTAGATATTCTGTGGAAGGCCGTGAGTTTACAGTTTTCACAGATCATAAACCATTAATTAGGGCTATTCAGTCTAAAACTGAACGTAATCCTAGGCAATCACGCCATTTGGATTTCATTAGCCAATTTACATCCGATATCCAGCATGTGCCTGGTACCGACAATGTTGTCGCAGATACCTTATCAAGAACAAATAATATTGACTCGGCCGCCCTAAATTGGTTACGGCTCGCTATTTTTGGCCAAGCATCAACAGGGACGTAACCCAATGGACTAGTTCTTGTAGTGCTTGCCAACGTTCAAAAGTGCAACGCCATACTATCTCACCGTATGGTCAATTCGAAATTCCACCTGGTCGATTTGAGCATATCCATTTGGATATAGTAGGACCTTTTCCTCCTTCCAATGGATATTCGTACTTACTTACATGTGTTGATCGTTTTACACGATGGCCTGAAGCATACTGCATGGTCAACATGACAGCCGCAACCATTGCTACTACATTTGTCAATAATTACATTGCACGTTTTGGTGTTACTGCGCAGATTACAACTGACCAGGGCACACAATTCGAATCCAAGCTTTTCTCAGAATTAACTAAACTTCTTGGATCTAATCGTATTCGTACAACGGCTTACAATCCTAAAGCCTATGGCATGGTTGAACGTTTCCATAGACAGCTTAAAGCTGCTCTAATGGCCAGAGGCAACACGAGATTATTTCACGAAATTTTGGAAATAGCATATATTCACTACTACTATGATTAGTTGTTTTTGAAGTCAATCTAAAATTAAGAACACTTATGTTCAAATAATAAATAATCGGGTGATTGCGTACGCCCGCAAATAAATCGTATATTGTGCGGAGTATTATTATGCCCAGTTTATGCTATTTGAAATAGTTGTTGGTTGTTTTAAAGTCAAAAATAAAAATGCAGTAATACAAAATGTATGTACAATTTTATTTTTATATAATTATGATAATGTTTACTGTCCTGCAGTTGAAATGTAATAGAGATTATTTTTTCTGAATATTAATGACGAATCAATTTTCACTCAGATAGTACTAAATTTTTACATCAGAGTTTAAGCTAAATAATTATGGAATGCATTCATAATTATTATATACCTATTATTTACAATAGATGGCAATTAAAAATAAATTATGTTACATTCAATTCACATTTGTAAGGTTTTAAATGTCAATGTCAATTCTACATAAACAAAAAGATAAGCAATAATTATATAAATTTAAATTAAATTAATCACAAAATTGAATTATTTCAGGATAATTATTAAATATATGAAATGTTAAATGAGATAAGTATTAATTCTATGTATATAAATTTAAGTTGGATTTACTAGTAATTACTAACAATTATTTCTTAATTTTAGATTGACTTCAAAAACAACTAATCATAGTAGTAGTAAATATCTGCTACAGTGTTGCATCGCAACATACTGCCCCCGTTTAAACACTTTGTTGCTTAATTATTGTAGTGGTTGTGGCAGCTTGCATAATTTCGTAACAGGACGCCTTAGTTCACCATTTGCTGTTTTTAATGTGACGACCCGTACATTATTATCCTTTCCAGGATGAACGTGAATTACTCGACCTCTTGCCCAATTAAAAGATGATGCGTTGTCTTCCTTAATTAATACAAGATCACCCTCTATAAAATTTCGTTCTTGATGTTGCCATTTAGATCTTTTTTGCAACATGGTAAGGTATTCTACATGCCATCTGCGCCAGAAACCTCTTAACATATTTTGTACTGACTCCCATCGTTCGTTAAGCTTCAGCGTTACGTAGTCGTCATCCGGAATGGCCAAGAGTGAAGTGCCAATCACAAAATGGCCTGGCGTTTTTATTTGCAAATCATCCGTATCATCATTCATTTGAGTTAACGGCCTAGAATTAACCCTTACTTGATTGTAACTCTGGAAGTGTTGGTGCTGATTCGCCCAGTACTCTGCGAAAATGGGTTTTGACCGATTTATTTTCACCTAGAAGGTGGTATAGTATGCCATTCTATTTGCTGCGCGCTCAAAAAAGATGATACTTGGTCGTTGTGTCGTTTAGATGCTAAAATTTTGAAGAACTCATCAAACCTTCTTAGAGCACCCACAAAGTTGGTTGCGTTATCGCTATATATTGCCTTTGGTAGCCCCCTTCGCCCAATGAACCTCTTTAAGTCTGCTTTAAATTCATCAGTTGATAAATCATCCACCACCTCAATATGACTAGCTTTAGTTGCCATGCATATAAATAAACTGAGATATGACTTAAGACGTTTGGATCCTCTACCCTTTTTGGAACTACTTGCAATTGGTCAAGCATAGTCCACCCCAACATTATAGAATGCTCGTATTAATGTAACTCTCGGTGAAGGTAAGTTACCCATAATTTGATTTGCTAGCTTCGGTCGAGTTCGAATGCAGGATAAACAGCCTCTACTCACTTGCTTTATGACATCCTTGAGGCCAACAATCCAATATTTTGCTCTGGTTATGAAGCGTACAAATGGCGCTTTGGTAGGATGATCGGATGCTTCATAGAATACGGAATGTTTGAATTCTGTAATCTTCCACCCACTCGTAAAATAGTGCTTTCGTCTAAAAATGGTTGCAGCGTTATCAACTTGCTACTTCATTTGATCGGAACATTTCTCTGTAACTCGTGCAAATCGGCTTGAAACCTGCCCTGTTGGACCCATTTAACGACAAGATGTTCAGCTTTCTTGAGATGCTCACACGTGACGAACGATGATTTCCTTTTACGGCAGGCCTCGGCGTATCTGATATAATTTGCTAAAACTCTTAGAATTGACCAGTAAGAAGAATATTTCTCGACCACATATTTCACTGGAGATGTCAAGTTTGCAGTGACATTCTCAATTTTGTTAAATAGAGCTATTTTTCTTTGTTCAACAGTGGTAACTTTTTGTGCATCGACGTTGTAATTTGGCCAGTTGGAAGACGGCATTTGCAGAAACTCAGGACCTTTCCACCAGATAGTATGTTTAAGAAGCTCAGTTGGCAAAATTCCGTGGCTTGCGCAATCTGCCGGATTGAGATTCGTTGGTACGTGCTGCCAGTGATTTTTCGTTAGCTTGTCTAATATAAAACTCGTGCGGTTTGCTACAAAGTAATTCCATCTTCTGGGGATGTCTGAAAGCCATGCCAGAACAATATTGGAGCCGGTCCACGCGTATAACGAGTCCTCTGATGCCTGGAAGATTTCTGAGACTTTGTTAAGTAACTTCACCAAAAGTACAGCACCACAGAGTTCCAAACGTGGAATTAACAATTGCTTGAGAGGGGCGACCTTTGTCTTTGCAGCTATTAAACTTAAGAAATGTTTCCCATTGACATCTGTAGCTCTAGCATATACCACGGCGGAATAGACGCTTTCCGAAGCATCGCAGAATCCATAATACTGAATGGTATTTAATGGTAGCATATACAGAAAGCGTGGTATACGTACTACAGCTAGGCATGAAAAATCGTTTCGGATTGAGCACCATTTTTTATTTACGTTGTCTGGAAATGGATCATCCCATTCAATTTTCGTTAACCAGAGGGATTGGAGTAGTATCTTGATAGCGATGGTGGCAGGGGAAATTCATCCTAAAGGATCAAATATTTTACCACACTCGGATAATAAATTTCGTTTGGTAAATTTGATGCAGTTCAGCTCGGGTACATTAAAAGTAAACGTGTCTTCTTTGGTCAACCAACACATTCCTAACGTTTTAACGTATACTTCAGGAGCATCAAAGGATATCATATTGTTTCCAAGTTTGTCTTCCGGTATGTTGCTTATACATTTTGGGCTGTTGGAACTCCATTGTCTTAATGAAAATCCTGTTTGTAATAATGTTGTTGATATTTCGTTAGATTATTGACTAGCTTCGTCTTCAGAACTGCAACCTGATAGCAGATCATCAACATAAAAATCAGATTTAATCATGTCTGAGATTTGTTTGTTGTCAGAAATTATTTGCGGTAATGAACGAATAGCTAAAAATGACGAACTCGTTAAGCCATAAGTTACGGTTTTTAATCTGAAGTGTTGCATCTTCTGCTTCGGGTGCTCTCTTTACATGATTCGCTGGAAATCTTGATGAGCTGGATGAACCTGCACTTACCGATACATTTTCTCTATATCGGAGACTTGAACTGGATTTACAGGAGCCATCGAAAACCACACGAAGCTTTGTTGTTAAGCTTGTTTGCTTTATAACACCGTGGTGAGGTAAGTAAAAAGATTTTTCGATGGAACTGTCTTGATTAAAAATTCGCTCCATGTGTCCAAGTTGCTGATATTCTCATTGCATTGCAATCATTCTGTAGGTAGCTTCCTTTACACTGCTGCCTAGCGCTGCGACATTTGCTTTAAAAGGTAATTTTACCATGTAATGACAATTTTTAAATTGGTGAGTTCTTAAGAAATGCTCCTCGCATTCATCGTCATTAACTATTTGATGTTGATTTCTTCTACTTCCCAAAATCGATGTAACATTTTACAGATCTCATCAGAAATTTTGTAGTTCACTAATACAAAATTGAACTATTTCAGGATAATTATTAAATATATGAAATGTTAAATGAGATAAGTATTAATTCTATGTATATAACAATTATTTCTTAATTTTAGATTGACTTAAAAAATAACTAATCATAGTATTAGTAAATATCTGCTACAGTGTTGGATCGCAACACCATTTATTATGTTTACTTTAAATATAATTTTACTTGTTTACTAAATATTATAAGTGCTAAATTTAACATGTACTAATTTGTACTAAATTTATTATTTTTTCTAATTTGTAACACCTTCAGAGCTGCTACTAGCCTAGATGGCAAAACAACAATTGACATAAATGTAGAACTAGTCTTATAGAGCAATTCATATTTTCAATATTTTGAGCTAGCTCTGCTAGAAATAATGTCTAAATATTAGTAATTACGATTTTTTGTAATTACATAAATAATCTAGTACATCAATTAACACGTTACAACATAATGTTTTAATGTGACCACTCGTTTAAAATATTTAGTAAATTAAATAAATTATCAGTATTCGAAGTGGCGCTAATAATTTGATCACCCAACACATATAGTGCCTCAAATGGAAATCTTTTCCCATAATGTCTCCGCGTACCCCATATTTTAGTCTTATAGGGTTTTTCAAAAAACACTATATTGAAATAATAAAGTAATAATGAGTAACACACCGTACCCACCAGCTCCCTATACATTTATTTGAGTCAGTTTTTATATAACAGTGAAGTGCATCCTGTTTATCGGGATTATTAATCACGGTACCTATATACCACTACAATTAGTGACGCCGAGTCAGAACAAACGCCGCACACATTTATTGATGGTAAACAGAAAAATAAAAAATCGTGAAGTATATAATACAGCTAATAACTTATTTACTAAAAACGATTTCTGTTTAACCACACAAATTACACAACGTTACACATATTTCGCTCAATAAGTGTACATATTACCAGTATAATTATGAGCGGGTAACGGATAATCAAGAAGCCCGAAAATAGGTTGTTTATACACCAGCAGCAGTGACACCAGCCAATTATTCGAGCAACCGGATCAACAACATAATTATATCTCGTCGATTAAATTACATCAGCAATATCAAATCAATTATATCAAAGCTTATCCAATGAATTTAAGGAGTTTCCATAATCGATTACTCATCAAATCATCCAAGTTACACGAGCAAGGTCATCACAGAACCGGTAACCAATTTCGGTCATCAGCAGCTACCACGTTACGGATTTCGTTCTCCACTACCCAGTTTGTGAATATAGTGAAATATATCTATTAATAAATTTTTCGTCTCTTAATTTTATTTTAGTTTTTGAAAACCATTTATTGTATAGGAAGCCAATAGTGAATTGAGGTAAACTAACATTCTGTGAAGCAAACAGTATATTACGTACAACATTTAAGAAGTACATCTGAAAAATTGGTGAGTGCTATATTTGATAGATTTGTGATAGCTTCGATAACTAGTATAATCCGCAAGCCACCCGACAATAATAAGTATGATACTCTTCGAGATGAAGCCGTTAAGAAACGATCGGTATCAGAACAAGGTAGAAAAGAGAACATTTTTAAATCTATCGATATGGGCGATTTTATCCCATCTGTCTTCTACCGCCATCTCGAAGAAAAAGCAGGTCGTTGCTAAAAACTCTCCGGTTAGGTAGATTACCGGATTCAATTAGATCAATTGTTGCAATTAGAGAACAATACGATATAATCGATTTAATCAAGTTCGCAGATCTTGGTTTTGAAATTAATCGTCCCAATTACGTTTGTAACGCTGTCGAACCTAAACCATTAAGCGCACCTAAATCTGATTCTAATCCATCAGAAATTTCACTAGCGAGTCTTCAGAGAGCTATCGAACAACTTAATGTGAAATGAACCCGTGAATTTAATGGGCGGAATCGTTCAAGACAGCGATCGAGTTCAAGAAACCAAACGCAATCTCGCACCAATTCACGTTGACGCAGCTATTATTGGCTATGCTGGTACCATCGCAAATTTAAAGATAACGCAAAAAAATATGAGGGGTTTTCTTTTGGACAAAAACCTACCTCAAACTCCAAATCTCAAACGGAAAACTAAATTGTCCCGTCACGACAACCGTCAGGACTTATTACAATCGTCGCTTAACCATTAAATGTCCCATTACCAAATTTAATTTTCTCATTGATACTGGTGCAGATGTTTCCGTCGAACCAAAAACTTACCTTAGACATATTGTAAACGATTCGGAGAGTCGCTTGGTGGCAGCAAACGGCTCTAGTATAAGCACTTTGGAGACATGTCTATTGCACGTAGATTTAGGCTTTCATCGCGACTATCGACATCCTTTTGTCATCGCATCAGTAACAAAACCAATAATTAGTGCTGATTTTTTGGCTAAATTTGGACCTCAAGCACAAACGTCTTGTGGACACAAGTACGGCTTTATCAGTAAATACCGATGATCTCCCCGTAAAACATAACGTACTGCACAGAATCGTTACCAAGGGTCAGTTACTTTTTTCAAGGCCTAGACGATTAGATTCGAAAAAACATAAGATGTAGCCAAAAACTAGTTTGAACATATGTTACAACTGGGTTTATGTAGACAGAGTTCTTCCAGCGCTGCTTCACCTTTGCACCTTATTCCAAAACGTAACAGCAGCGACTGGCGACTTTGCAGTGACTATCACCGATTAAACGCGACTACAGTACCAGATAGGTATCCTCTTCCACATATCCACAACTTTTCCCTAAACCTTGAAGGCTGCATCATTTTCACGAAGATAGATCTCGTGCGTGCTTATCATCAGATTCCTGTCGCTTCAGAAGATATACACAAAATCGCTATCACAGTACGTTTTGGACTATACGAATTCACTAGGATGCCCTACGGTTTAAGGAATACTGCGCAAACATTTCAGCGGCTAATGGATGAGGTCACGAAAGGGCTAGAATTTGTATATGTGTATATTGACGATATTTTTGTGTCAAGCAGAAACGAAGTCGAACGCCACGAGCATCTCAATATCTTATTCTTGCGTTGGGCACAATATGTTTTAACAATTAAACCTTCCAAATGTGAATTTGGTGCAGCTTCCATCAACTCCCTTAGCCACGAAATCACAAAAGACGGCGTAAAGCCTTCTGCGAATCGAATCATGGCAATCCAGTCTTTCCTTCAACCCTCTTCTATCAGGCAAGTGCAGCGTTTGATGGGCCTGGTTAAGTATTACTATCGCTTCATTTCTCATTTAGCCGAACATCTTGCTCCAATACACAGCCACTTCAGCAAACTAGGTAAAGTTAGCAAGAAGAACCCATTTTCATGTTTTCATGGTCAACTGAATGTGAATTAGCTTTTAATGCAACGAAATTTGCACACACATAAACCACTCTTCTTGCTCATCCTATAGAACATGGAACACTTCGTATCAGTACGGACGCCTCTGGGGTTGCGGTGGGTGCTGTATTGGAATAATTACATGATAGAAGTTGGCAACCTTTAGTTTTCTTTTCCAAAAAGTTTTCCCCTCGTGAATATTCTTTCTGATTTCGACAGAGAACTCCCGGCCATTTATTGTTCTATCAAGAACTTCCGGTGTTTTGTTGAAGGTATACCAATCACAAGCCACTGTCTACTGCAGTCGCGTCCAAGTCGGAATATAGTCCACGTCAGAGTCGCCAACTCGACTATATTTCACAATTTACTCCAGATATAAGGTATGTTAAAGATAAGAGCAACGTTGTGGCAGATACCTTGTCACAGTCGGAGGAAACCCAATTAGCAGCTATTTGTCATACAGGTTTGGATATGGACAAATTAATTTATCTCCAAGAGTCTGACGACGAGTTAAAAATACTGGTCACATGTACAGAATCCTCTAGTTCAAAACGCAAGATGGAACTTGTTTCGGATTTTGCGTCGCAACTTTCAATTTGGTGCAAAACTTCAACCGTTACCAAACGTCTATACATCCCAAAAGAAATGCAGCATACTATTTTGGAAAAGCTTCACAACCTATCTGTTCCCGGAATAAGCACAACACGTAAATTAATTGCACTAAAATATTTCTGGCCTGGTACGAATGGGGGGTGTTGGTCAAAGACTTGCATTCCTTGCCAGAAGTCGAAGGTCAATCGACATACACGTTCGGAACAGGGACGGTTTGATATTCCTTCTGGCAGGTTCGAACACATACACTTCGATCTAGTTGAACTATTACCCCCGTCTAATGGCAACCTCTACATATTAACGATAATTGATCGGTTCACTCGATGGCCAGAAGCCGTACACCTAACGGATTTGAGAGCAAGTATGGTAGTGAAAGATTTCGTAGACCAGTCGAGATTTGGTGTTCCACTCGAAATCACGAAATTACGAAACGGTTAGGTTCTTACAGAATACGAACGACGGCATATCACCCTCAAACAAATGGCATGGTAGAGCGACTTCATCGCTATTTAAAAGAATCTCTTTAAGCTAGATCAAATACCCTTAATTGGAGTGATGAGGTACCCTGTTAAAGTTAGCCGAAAGTTTCAGGCCGAAAGTGAAAAGTCGATAATGCAGAATATGTTATTGACATTCCAGCCAAAAATAAAACAGCTTCTAGAGTGTTATGTCTGGAGATGGATTACACTGATGTGACTTGTCAATATCTATCGCAGGAAAAAAATTCAGTTCAAGTTTCCCGTGGGAAATCTCGGAAAATTCGATTTTCCAAAAATTATTAGAAAATCTGTATAAAATCAGCCTCTAGAGTGTTATGTCTGGAGATGGATTGCATTGATGTGTTATGCCTGGAAATGAATTGCATTGTAGTGACTTATTAATAGCTATGGCAGGAAAAAAATTCAGTTTAAGTTTCCCGTGGGAAATCTCGGAAAATTCAAAAAAGTTTCCAGCCGAAAGTAAGAAATGGATGAATAAAATCAGCTTCCAGCGTGTTATGTCTTGAAATGAATTGCATTGATGTGACTTGTCAGTAGCTATCGCAGGAAGAAAATTCAGTCCAAGTTTCCCGGGGGAAAACTCAGAAAATTCGATTTTCCAAAAATCATTAGAAAATTTATATAAAATCAGCCTCTAGGTTGTTATGTCTGGAGATGGATTGCATTGATGTGATTTATCAATAGCTATCGCAGGAAAAAAATTCAGTTCAAGTTTCCTGTGGGAAATCTCGGAAAATTCGATTTTCCAAAAATTACTAGAAAATTTGTATAAAATCAGCCTCTAGAGTGCTATGTCTGGAGATCAATTGCATTGATGTGATTTGTAAAAATCTATCGCAGGAAAAAATTCAGTTTAAGTTTCCCGTGGGAAATCTCGGAAAATTCAAAAAAGTTTCCAGCCGAAAGTAGGAAATGAACGAATAAAATCATCCTCTAGAGTGTTATGTCTGGAAATGAATTGCATTGATGTGACTTGTCAATGGCTATCGCAGGAAAAAATTTAGTTAATGTTTCCCGTGGGAAATCTCGGGATTAAAAATTTAGGAAAATCGAATTTTCCGAGATTTCTAACGGGAAATTTGAACAGAATTTTTTCATTCGTTAGCTATTGACAAATCACATAAAACGATTCAACTTCAAATATACACTCTAGAGGCTGATTTTATTCCAATTTTGTGGATTCTTCTGATTTTCCGATATTTTTTACGAATAGGTTAAGAAAAGTTTTACACGTAACACTATTCATAAAATTTTTTATTTAAATCCATGTATCCTATTTACTTTCGGCTGTTAACTACTTAATTTTTTATTTTCAGCTGGAATGTTAATATCATAATCTGCATTATCGACGTTTTACTTTCGTCTGGGATTAGACAATCTACATTACCATTTTTTGATTCGGCTGGACTAACCCAATCTGCATTATCGACTACTCACATTCGGCTGGCAACATTCGGCTAACTTTAACAGTATTGATGAGCTCCCATTTATTCTCCTTATGGTATAAGAACTTCGATCTAGACTGATCTCGGATGCAGTTCTGATGATCTTGTCTACGGACAACCGCTGAAGGTCCCAGAAGAATTAGTATTGCATCCCCACAGCCTTTTGGACAATATTTATATCCCAAAAGACTTAACGGACTGTAACCAAGTTTTCGCCCGGGTGGACAAAATTAAAACGGGATTATCACCACCATATAATGGGCCATTTTCTGTTCAGCGAAGATTCCGAAATCATTTTGTAGTTGAATATAAAGGTAAGAACGTATGAATGACCATCGACAGACTGAAACCCACGTACGTGACGGACTAACTTAAACTATTGCCTCAATTTCCGCGAAGCTCAAGACATGTTCATTTTCAAATAAACACGAGAAATTTCTAATCATTGGGGATATAGGGTTTTCCAAAAAACACTATATTGAAATAATAAAGTAAGAAAAAACCTGATGGAAATGTTGGACTACCGCAGTTCGATTCTCCGCTTGTATGAGAGATTAGCGGGATACGTATAGTTTTGTATACTTTTACCCAAAAACTGTCGGGTTTGCCCAAAATAAGTGCGTGTGCACTTGTTATCCGGATTACCATTGCCAAAACACGAGATTTAATATATAACATTCGTTGGTTTGCCCTACGTTATTTTGTCTTTTAATTTCGTGCTTTCTATATTGCATAAGCACACGTTAATAACGTTAACGCTGATAGTCCTTCTATATTTGGTAAGAATTAATACGTTCAATTTGGTGTAAATGTGTGCGTATGCCGGTGTAATGAATATTTCTAGAAATGAGTTAACTGATAAAATACGATTTTGTCACTTTGACATAACGGCTTAACGATAACGAATTTAGAAAATAATTTTCTTTATATTCTTTCCATTATCATCTCTATATAATATTCACCGACGAACACCCTATAAAGTACACGAATTATATACAATGTCTTATTCCTGCCATATTCATTTACAAAAATAGGAATTATTTCCTGACACATAACAAATTATCACCTTTAGCCAATAAAATATTTCATTGACCTATACTAAAAATTATGAACCAATTTATCTTAATAACCATCGCACCATCTTGTGCCACATTTGACGTTCACATTCCATAAATTTCTATCATATTTCGAGAGGACAATGTATATATACTCGTATAGTATACAAAGTACTAGTAAATACAACAAAACCGATACTCACTTCCGTGTCGTAAAATATCAAATCTATTTTTCTGTTTGTTATTGTAAATACGAGATACAAACAACCGCAAGACCATGAAAATTTATCTATTTTCTTTGTTGCTAATTGGAAAATCGAGACATGATAAAAAAAAGAAAAATCCAGATAGACACAGGAATAAAAGTTATAAATTTTTTATATTTATAAGCTTTTTCCGTTTTATATGTGATTGTGTTTGTTTGTTCGTTCGTATGTGTATTCATGCCAGTCCAACTATGTTGGGAAAAATTAGAACAAAAATGTCTTAATCGAATCGATACAAATTCGTTATTCGAAAATGTGTGTACATATATGAAGTAGGGGAGATATTGATATTGATGATCGTAATATTTATTTATTGTTCATTAAGAAACTTTTTTTTATTTTTTAATTTATAACTTTATAAATTAGTACCGTAAAAATAAATATACCGATATCGTAAAACTAACGAGCATTTTAACTTGTATACGTGTTTAGATGTGGGGACAAAATCTTTCTTATTCAAGAAATAGTTTTATTTGAGATGGGTGTTTTTGCCGCCCACCTATATATACCCCTAATATCATTTACAGTCAGATTTATATAATGCGGAGTACTAAATTTATCTCATGCGGCTATTTTTAATTAACAAAATTACAATTTTACTAAATTAGATTTTGGGCTATCTATTGATTTGTTTTATTGCCACATATAAAACGATTGGTTTTAGCCATAGTGTAATTTGAGCGTAGGATGAAATGTAATAAAAATAATTTAGATGAAATTCCGTTTGTGGTTGTCTTCTAGGAAGAATTAAAATTAATGAATTTTTGTTATCTAGACATTACAATGTTTTTGTGAAAATGATTTATAATTATCTATTGAAATTAATTAACTAATATTCCTTCGATTGACTTTAATTATAAATTATGGTATTTTATTTTTGCTTTAAACTGCAGTCTGCGGAAATTGTGAATTTAAACAGAATTTTTAAACACATGGAAGATCTATAAGTAATTACATTTTGAAAGATTGCCTTGACATTCTCAGCGGTAAGATTTACAGCAAGCCTGCTTTACCACATGAGGATTTCGTAAAAATAACTGGATTATTAATGTATTGATAGAATGGTGCAAGAAAATCTTCTGCTCAATTTATCGAAAAATTGAACATTTTTATTTGCCGCAATTAAATCTTCAAAACAGTTAAAATGTTTATCCAGCTAACTGTTATAGGGCCAATATTATTTCTTCTGTGAATGTGTATTTAATTTGCTCAATTTTATTAAAAGCCAATTACATGAAAAACTTGATAATTATTCATAATGGCTATTATTAGGATATTGAAAAAGATCCGCTTCCACTTTATTATAAGTAACATTATTTGTTGACCCATGACTGAATTTCTTAAATTCAAAAATAGGATTGATTTAGCGCAAGTCAATAATATCTGATTATCCTTAGTAATAACCTAAAATCGACGTTCAAAAAATCGTTTAAAAGATATGAAAATGATATAATATTGGTATGGCGAACTTCTAATCTTAAATATCTTCAAATATCGAGACTGGCGTCAATCAGCCGAAAAGTTGAACGAGTGCTAAAATAAGAATTTCAATGTAATTGCATGCGGCAAAATTAAATAAATTGTAGTCAGATATTTTAGAATTAGGCTGTTTCGCTTTAAATTGACTACCTTATAAAAACCCAGTTGTTATTATCTAGGTGACAAGAAGGATATGAGGAAATTTTTGTTGCTGATATATCGATTTCTATTATGTTGAATTCTTTTCACCTAAAATCGTCAAAAAAATTGCTGCACATCCAAAAACTGTGTTCTTTTCACCAAAAAACGTCAATGTTTTTTCGATGTGCATCAATTTTACGAAATGCGGATTTTTTCATGAATTTCACATCCGCAGGTTCTAACACCAACAAAACTAGAAACGTCAATTTAGTTGTCAAACCTTTTTAATAATATAGCGTTTTTTGTGTCTTGATCGATTTATATTATCATTTTGTGTTTAATTTAATTGTTGTGTTTAATTATTTTATTTTAATTGAGTTTTTGCGTCTCGATTTTTTATTATCATTTTACTTGAATCAAATAATTTGATATAGAGGTGATTCATTTAACCGATTTCCACATTTTGTTAGACGCAGATGGATGCATTATCCATAAGAGGGGAGGCTTACCTAGAAAATAAAACAAGTGAGTAAAAAGTGATATATATATATATATATATATATATATATATATATATATATATATATATATATATATATATATATATAATATATATATATATATATATATATATATATATATATATATATATATATATATATATACATATATACCATATAAATTTTATAAAATTGAAATTTTAAAAATTTACAGACGGCATAATTATAATGGTGGACTACGATGATGTTCTGGAGCAATATTATACCAGAAAAGGTGAAGTCACTGCGAAAATTACCAATTTTAATGCAGATCAGTTTGACTCACACACTGCTGGTGAAGTAATGGGAGAAGCTTCGCCACAAGTAATGCCAAGTGGTTCCGAAGAGCCTTTGGTTATATACGATGATGAAGCAACGGAAGAAGCTCCGCCACAGGAAGAGCTTACTGCTTCCGAAGAATCTATTAAGTGGACAAAGTGAAGAATCTATCAAGTGGAAAATATTTGTTAACTGTGTGTGCCGATTGCTTTACGAAAATTGGACCACTGAAAAAATTTAGAAATAAAAAATGTTTATGACAGTTCGTGGCGGACGAATTAAATAAAGAGTTCGGGATGACATGCACCTACCGTCAGGTTGAAATCCGCTATCGCGTTGTCATGAAACGAACCAAAAAATGTGTAGATCAAAATGGTACGAGCGGAGAGACACACATAGAGTCGGACTTAGAGGAGGAAGTGAGCCGGATCGTCAGTATGGACGATTCGCTAATACCGGACTATGTGTTGTCAGCAAAGCGGTTTTCGAGAAAACAGCCTGTACCGTCAATGCCAGGATCATCAACAATATCATTAGCATCAACAGCAGCACCACCATCACAACCTGTTAGTTTACCATCAACATCCCTACCATCATCACAAGCTTCATCCGTCAGTTTAACAGCAGCATTTTCATCAAACTCGAATACATCATCACAAATCACATTCCGAAAACGAAAAAAAACGACCCAGCAAATTATTACAGAGAAATACTTCGCCTTAAAGCAGCAGCGAAAAATTTCAAAAAATGAAAAAATTAGATGAAATAATCCAAAAACAAAATTTATAATTTCTTTTTATAATATTATTTTAATTAGCCTTTCTACATAAATTTTTTGAATTTTGAATTAAAAATAAATGAAATTAAATTAAACTTTATTTTTTTAAACTAAAATTAATCTGTAATTATGTTCCGCTTGATTTCCCCTAAATGTTTTAAAACAGATTCTGAAATCACTTCTACATTTTCTCTAGTTCGTGCGGTGTTTCTGGTGTCTGGCAAGGCGGCTTCAGCAGCAATTTCTTCTTAGAGTTCATGCTCACTTTCACCCCATAAATCTCCATTATCACTACACAAATTGTGTAGAACGCAGCATCCCAATACGAACTTGCACATTCGTTCCACAGAGAAAAAATCGAGACGAATGAGCTGCCTAAATCTTTGTTTAAGCAACCCAAAAGTATTTTCAATTTTTATCCTAGTCTGGGAATGCTTTTTATTATAAATACTTTTCTTAGGGGTTAAATTCCCATAGTCTTTGTAACGGGTTAATAAAAACTCCCTCAACGGGTAAGCTGCGTCCCCCAGAATGTAGTACTCTTTTCCGCAAACAGCTGGAATTTTTTCCGATATAAACGACAGTGTTCCGTGTTCCGATATATCCTTGAATCGTGTATTTTACTTTGCGATCCAATAAATACATCAAGGAATTTCTTTTTGGCATCACAAATTCCTTGTAGCGTAATGGAAATTAAGCCACGCTGATTCACATATGTTAAACGTACCTTATTCACAGGCTTGCGGATGTATATGTAACAGCCATCTATACAGCCTGTTACATTAGGAAAACCCGCTTGCTGGAATTAGACAAATACAAAATTAATCATATAAATGATCTGAAAAGCAATTTAATATTTCGTTTGTATTACCTCTGCAAATGCTGTGGATTTCTCAACCTTCTTACTATCTGTACTTGGAAATCTTATATGCTGATCAGATATATCATATAAGAACTCCAAAAAGTTTGTAAGATGAGTGTGAGCAGCTGACGGTGATACGTTGAACAAGTTCGCGGCTTCTCTATATGTCTCCTTATTACCAGCAAACCTAAAAGTATTTTTAAATTATTATTTTAGAAATATATTAGGTAAAATGAAAATATTTTGTTACCATAAGAAAGCTAAGCATTGTGACTCAGCTATTATACCCACTCGTCCGCCTTTGCTCGTTTTGTAACGAGAGGAGTTTTGAAACTGGTTGATTAGATGGTCAGCTACTGCTCGTGACACTCGAAAATTACGACGAAACTATAAATACAAAAATGATTGTAACACTTTTTTGATAAAAAAGTATAAACATTTTCACAACTTACTTCTTCTTCTGAGTATTTTTCCACTACGTCGTTGATAAAATTTTGGACGCGATTCTTTTTATTTCTTTTAAATAACTCATTTTTAAGATTTACAAATTCTTCATCGCCTGAAGATGAATACAAATCCAAATCATCTGAAGACGACGATGAAGATGACACAAATTCCGCAATTACCGCTTCCATAATTGTTAATTGAATTTTTATTTTAATCAAACAAGAAATTAAAAATTTTGAATAGAAAACACTGGATTAATTTTGTTCAAACAAAAATACAAAAACTGGATTAAAGCACTCAACTAAACACTGCAAAAATCAATTTGAGAATGATGCCACCAAATTTCAATTTGACGTTTAGAAATTTCAATCGTATTACCAATACAAACACAAAACAGCATCAATTTTGTTTCATGTACTTTTCACACCACAAAATTCCCATTGATGTGAAAAAACGAAAAGAACACGACATTAAATATCGAGACTGGCGTCAATCAGCCAAAAATTTGAACGAGTGCTAAAATAAGAATTTCAGGGTAATTGCATGCGGCAAAATTAAATAAATTGTAGGCAGATATTTTAGAATTTGGCTATTTCGCTTTAAATTGACTACCTTATAAAAACACAGTTGTTATTATCTAGGTGACAAGAAGGATATGAGGAAATTTTTGTTGCTGATATATCGATTTCTATTAGTAAAGGTGCGATATGTAGGTATGGATTAGAAAATGGGAACGCAGCAAACTCAGTAACATCAAAGCAGAGGAAAAAACAATTATACGTTTTTGCTCATGAACCTGTTGTTTGATTTTCCCTAAAAAATCTTGAGGCGTTTTTTGGGTATATTCTCGACTTTCAGGTCGGGAACACCTATCAGGATTTTTCGGTTGCTTCAATAATGAATTTATTTAGTGGTCACATAACGCTTTTGCTGCTGTAGTAGCCCCTTCGTCAGGCTTTACTTGATTTATTTTGTTTGCACTTCCTACACTTCCTAACATAAGCCTTTAACTCGCATGGTCCTTTCTATTTTTCTTTTATTCCCGGGAAACTTCACGTGACCTTCCATTGGTAAGCCATGGAACTTCTCGTGGCTTACTAGTAATTTTACATTAGGATCTGTGATGATTTCGATATTTTTTTATAGATATAGATAAGGCCTAGGAAGCTTTGCACTGTTTTCGGGCTAGGTTTTATAACTTCGGCAGTGATAATATGTCCTTATTTCCTTGTTTTAAAATGTACACCCCTCCGTTTGAATTTTCAGGTTTTTTCCTGAATGCTGAAAAACCGTCCGTCAACTTATTGTTGTTGCCTCAAAGATTTGCCCTTGGACAATAACATCATTTAGATATACAAAGCATTTTAGACCCTATTGCACTAGCAACGCAATATTTATCATTCTCTAGAATGTGCTGTGAATTTTTCGTACTACAATTAATTCTAGGATAGAGAAATATTGAAAAGCCCTCACCCAAATCAAAATATCGTTTATCAGTGGGAGTAAATAAGAGTCACCTATTGTTTCCTGATTGACTCTTCGAAAATGTACTGGTACTCCTAGACACTACTAGTGAAGGAAGGACTATTGTGTGAATTTGTGCTGTGAGTAAAAACATCTGGTGTCTGGTGTTTATTGGATGTCATCACGGAGGTTTATTTGGGGTTATCACCTAGAATATTCGAAAGATTGTCGCTTTTGACAAAGAAAGTGTTTGAGTACTCACGTACTCATGTACTCATGTTTCCGGACAAGGTGTTAACTGTAGAATATCAGAGTGGCCGAGAGAAGCGAGTTTTAGTACAAAAAATTCAATGTTAACTTAACCGAGATTTGTGTTGAAGATGCCGATTGCCCAACTGGGGTATATGTAGACTTGGGCAACGGTTGTAAATGGTTCCGTTGGTGGCCAAACCTTCTCAGTTTCGTCAGATCTGGGCTTATCTGGGCTTAGTTATCTTTGCCCTACTCAAAACAATTGTTTCAACGGTTATAGGTGAAAAAGAGTTATATTTTGGTAATATAACATAGCGAAACTCATTTGGAAAGATTGTTGCAAAATATAATTTGAGGTGATTTTTGTTTTTGGGTTAACGATCGAGGTGTGGGACTCGTTGGCTTATAGCTAATATTTTGGTGTTCCGAGGCGGAACTTGAGGAAAAACTGATCAGTATATCCACGATTATTTCAAAAATCGTGGGATTAGCCCAAATTCCACAAAATATCAAAATATCAAATTATTGTTACGTATAATTATCATTGTTTCATAAAAACTGTTGTTGTAGAATAATTGGGATAGTTGTAGATTGTCTGAAGAAACATCATTTATCAAATACTGTACTACTTTAACGTTTTGCCTAGCATTTTCTATGGTAAATAACTATGAGCTAACGTTTTTTTTCGACTCTAACAACATAATTTTGTGTTTAGATGTCTAATCGATACGAAATCTGAATTTCTGGTCAAATCATATGTTTTTGTTAGTAAATTTCATTACGAAAACAGATTCAATGACCATTTACTTCACCGAACTCGTTAAAAATGTGTAGACTCATTATCAAAAAAAACAAAAGAATTTTATTTTACATATTTACAATAACAATTTAAAATTTGAAATAAATAATTTGTTCAATGATTTTTTATTTTAAATATGTATTTTTTCCAAATTCATAAATTTTCATTATCAGTTACTCGACTAAATAATTACATTATTTTATGGTTCATTGATCATAATGTATTTAATTCAATTTATCGTATAAACTCGTAGTTCTTACTACGTACATAAAAAATAAAAAGAACGAAAAGATTTATTGTATGAAATCCTTATTCAATTCCATTCCATTGTGTTCATGTGAAATTCACTAATTTCATTTAATTTTCTTTTCTACAACGAAAAGCTCAAGCAGCACAATAGGAAAATGACTGTATAGAGCTGTATATATAAAAGAAGATATTTGCGTATGTATAGAGAATATTAAGGGTTGGTAATTATAAAGCAATGAAAACAAAAAAAAAATAGTTTATGTTAATTATTTGCATTCAAGGGTTCAAGAGGTGTGAGGAATTGGAGTGAAAATATTTTTCACAAAATTTTATGGGTAAAGTGGTATTAAGAATTTTATGACTGTTGGTGGTTTATACACAATTAAAGTGAGAACTATTATTTTTAATAATCGTATCCGTACGTATATGAGGAGTTTAGTCGTCTTATTGTTGGTAGAATCTCTATTTTCAGAATAATTTATTACTGTTAATTATAAAAAGATTTTATTTTGTTTAATGATTTTAATGGCATTTTGACGAATATGCGTCGATTGTATTATAATCGTTGTGTTAAGCCAACCTAAAACACGTTGAAATGTTTGGTCATCCAATCGTAAAAATTCAATTCTTTGGTCAGTGTTTACAAAGATGACGAAACATTTATTTATTCATGTTGGGCTTAAACATAATGGTGTACAGATAATAATTATAACAAATAACAATAATATAAATTAGAAATTTAAATGAAATGAGCATAGCAGTTCTAAAAAATAAAAATGAGAACGATAATTGTATAGGCCGTGTTTTAGTACATCAGCTTCGCATACATTTTCGCAAGAGGCCCTAGTCCGTGTACAAAAATGTTTGTTTACATTTTTTTTTTATATGGAGCTTGGGTAAAAACAGATCCAATAGAATTCCAAAATTGGTAATTAAAATTACCTTGAAAAAACGTTGAAGGTTATATTAAAAATTAGAAATACTATTCAACATATTTTGTTTAAATTAAATAATCCGTTGAGCCTTTAAAATGTAAGAAAATTGCAAATAAAAATGAGGTAATTTCTCGTATTTCATGAGGTGATGTCTGTTGTTTTAGAAATGTATTAGCAAGCAATTTTATTAGATACATTTCGCATTTAAAAATAGAAAATAAAGAGAAAGTTGGTAAGTTGCGTCAAAAAATATAAATTTAATAATAAGTTTAGATCTATGTTTAACAAAATGAAGCAATTTCTCAAAAATTTTTGAAATAATATTTAGAATTGCAATTGGTCTATAGTTAGCGACACGTACCCTACCACCACCTGATTTATAAACAGAAATTATTTTTACGATTTTGAATCTATCAGGAAGTATCGTTTGCATTATTGATTGATTGAAAATTAATGAAATCGGTAGGCTTATAGACTTAGATGTAGCACTAAAAAGCGATGATGGAATTAGATCATCATTGAAGTAATGTCAATATTGTCGATACCGAAACAATTCCCTAAGCTTTTTGAAGTTGCTAAATTATAAGGATAAATGTCACAGTAGACTGATTTAAAATATTCTCTAAACATATTACAAATTTTGGTTTGAGTATTAACTGTATCAAAATCATTACGTCTGGTTTGGGGCAAGGTTCCAGATTTTTTTATTGATTTGATATAGGACCAATATTTTTTTTCGATTAGTTTAGAATACAAACCTCAATTGTTTTTAAATAATCAGAATAATAAGATTTTATTGATTTTTTAACAAACTTTCTAAGAATTTTAAACATAATTCGCATATTCTAAATCATCGAAGAACTTAATTTTTTTTCAATAATTGAAGATTTACTTAAACTTTATTAAATTAATTAACTTGCTAGAATATTTAGTTGGAAAATTTGGTTTCATATATTTAGCAAGACGAGTATTATTATCAATAATTTTAAAAATACTGTCATAAAAAGTTTTATGGAGTCATTGACGTTTAATCCACAATTAATACATTATGAGTTGGGAAAACTTTTATTGAATTTGAATCAATGTTAGAAATTACAAGATCTAAAATACGATGGTTTTCGTTGGTCAAACTATTGAACCTAGTCAGAATACGGAAAGAGTGAATGCTTCTTTGGACCGCTGTGAGGAAAAGCACCAACATCACAAGATAACATTCAATAAATTTTAAGAATTTACTGTAAATGAATTATATAAATGTATATTGGTATTTTTATGATCTTCAACCGATGTATTTTGTAGATTAAATAAAAATGTAAAATGTTAGAAAGTGTTAAACCATTGAGGTATGAAGATCATTTTAATTATAATAAAATAAAATAATAATAATTAAATGAATAATAATTATATAAAACTTTATTGTTATGATATTGAAATAAAATAATAAATAAAAATAAAACATTACATTTTAAAGCCCCACCAGTGCCTAAATCATCATAAACGTATGGTACAAAACGCTCGGTACCACTACACTGCAATCAAGGAACCAACACTGTCTTCTTTATTGGGAAATAGCTCAAGGTCCTGGTCCCGCCTGCGCACAACATAAATGAAAAATTACAAAAACTAATTCATCAATAGCTGATCAACAACATCCACCGATTTGAGTTTAACAATTTCACAGTTGTCATTCTTTCGACACAACACTTTGTGTCGAAGATGGAGAAGTTTATTTGGCGAAGAACACAAAGAAAATCAGGATTGACGGAATAGATATTTTCGCAATGGTAGATAACGGGAGTGATCTTAATTTTATAGCGCAGAAGAGATACAAATTCCTAGGTTCACCAAATTTCGGCAGTAAAACTACTTCATTTCATGGTGGACCGCCATGGGACAGTTCAAAACTAAAGTTGAGATGGATGGTGATTGCTTTACTAGTACGTTTCATATTGTGAAAGATAATTTACTTCCATGTGATGTAATTGTTGGGAAAGATTTATTGAAACAGGCAATAACAATTTTAACACCGAAAAGTATATCAATTTGGAAGTTTATACCAGATCATACGGTTATGGCAGTCGAGCATGAAGACATCCAAATCAACATTGATCATCTCGTAAACAAGGAAGTAAAAGGACAAATCAGGAGAATGGTCACCGGCTACAATCCAAAAACAAACATTCCAAGTTCAGATGTAAGTATGAAAATTATCCTATCAGACGAAATGCCAATTTTTCAGAAACCGTGTCGGCTTGCACCCATGGAATTGGACATATTCTCACTATGTATATCACTAGCTGATAGATGAGTGGATCGATGAGGGAATGGTACAACATTGTACTATCGTACTGTCTGAAAAGAAAGATGGCAGCAAAAGACTATGCGTGGACTATCGCAAGTTAAACCAAGTCGTAATAAAAGATAGATACCCAATGCCATTGATTGATGATCAAATCGACAGGTTGCAAGGAGCTAAATATTTCACATCCCTCGATCTGCGCAACGGATTTTTTCATATACCAATTGCGGAGGATTCCGTAAAGTACACGTCATTTGTCACACCATTCGGTCAGTACGAGTTCTTTCGTGCTCCTTTCGGTTTGTGCAACTCACCAGGTGTATTTCAGAGGTACGTTAATAACATCTTTAGAAGTTTATGTAACGAGAAAGTCGTTTGTGTTTACATAGACGACTTGATCATACCAGCAAAGAGCGAAGAAGAGGCAGTAAAGAGGCTTAAAATGGTTTGAAAACAGAACGGATTGAAAATAAAATGGTCGAAATGTCAGTTCGTGGTAACTGTTGTAGAATACCTAGGATATGAGGGTAGAACACGGACTGGTGAAGCCATCTCAAACAAACCAGCGTGCCATTTGGAAATTTCCAGCACCGCAGACGGTGAAACAGTTACAGCGAGTTCTCGGGCTGACAGGATATTTCAGGAGATTTGTGGAAGGGTACGCAATGATTTCAAAGCCGCTAACAGATTTGTTGAGGAAAAATATTCTATTCGAATTCATTGGGTCACATCAAGCAGCATTTAACGAACTTAAGAATTTATTGACTGAAGCGCCATTGCTGCAAATTTATTCGATGACGGCGATCACAGAACTCCACACAGATGCCTGCTAGATAGCACTGGGTGCGGTTCTATTGCAAGAAAATTTCGGAGATAAACAGATGCATCCAATTTTTTACTATAGTCGGAAAACTACTTCGTATGAAGAACGGTATAGCAGCTATGAGCTCGAAGTTTTGGCGATTGTGGCTACGTTAAAGAAATTCCATGTCTACTTGCTTGGGCTGAAATTCAGAATTGTAACAGATTTTGCTGCTTTCAAAGGTACAATGGAGCGGAAAGAGTTGTCGTCACGTATCGCTGGTTGGGCTCTTCAGTTGCAAGAGTTCAGAAGATGCGTCACGTGGATGCGCTGTCCAGGGGACCAATGGTTATGGGAATATCACATGATGTTACTAATCGAGTAGAAGCTGCCCAGAAAGAAGATGAACATCTTAAAGTTATATTTCGAATATTGGAAACAGGTGCGTATAAAAATTATACTTGTTATAACGATATTTTGTACAAAACTATTCAAGGAACTAACTATCTGCTGGTGCCGAGGTCGATGCAGTCAGAGGTTATTAGATTCTGGCACAAGAAAGGTCATTTTGGGGTGAAAAAGACGGAGGAACTCATACTGACGGAATTTTTCGTGCCAAATTTAAGAGGGAAACTCGTCGCATTCATAAACAATACAAGATAGTCAACTGAATCCAATACCAAAGGGTGATCTACCTCTTGTGACCTATCACTTTGATCACCTGGGGCATCTGACAGAATCAAAGAAGAGCTATAAGTACATCCTAAGCGTCGTTGATGGATTTAGTAAATTCGTTTGGCTGTACCCCATGAAATCACTTACATCACAAGAAGTGATACAAAAGCTGCAACTACAAAAATCAATATTCGGAAACCCAAGAAATATTATTACGGATAAGGGGACGGCTCTGAATAATCATCAGAGAGCTATTAACATGTCACCATTTGAATTGCTCTTGGGTACAAAGATGAGAAATCCCGAAGACTTGCGAATTCAGGAGGCGATAGAAGCAGAAGCAGCAGAAGTTTTCAACCAAGAGCGAAGTGTATTGCCTAATGAAGCAAGACAAAGCATCGATAAAATTCAAAAATAAAATAAAAAATATTACGATAAGAGACGCAATCCTGCTCCAAAGTACAGTGTTGGTGATTGGGTTGTCATCAAGAGGACACAGTTTGCCAGTGGCCTAAAATTAGAAGGCAAATTTTTGGGGCCATATGCAATATGGATAATAATGCAAGATGGCTGAGTGTGATCACCGTATGATTCCATTTAAAATATTATAAAATATTTGAATTATGTATTAACGTTATATACTTGTTTCTATTTAATTGTATTAGTGTACATGATTTATGTAATTTCGATTCTTTCTGAAAAAATGATTTTTAGTCTTGGCCGGTCAGTCATCAATAAATAAATTAAATTTGGTTGGTGCATTTTTATTTTTACCAAGCCGATTTTCCTACATACATATTCATCGATTCTGTTGTAATAACGAACTAATCAAACCAAAAACCAACTTGATATATCCAATGCTAAGCGGCTTTGAGTAGTTTCTTTATTTTATTAAAAGTTCTTTATTAAAAAACCCAAATTTTTCTCTAAGGTATGCAGCAAATTACAATAACTTTTAAAAGCACTAAGTTTTTTTCGGTTTGAAACATTAAAAAAATGGATTGGTGGTGATAACTCAAAAAAACGAGGGTAATAATTTTTTGAAATATTATTTTAATTCGTTTTATACCTTAGTATGGGGGCTGCTAAATGAGAAAACCTTGACAAAAAACCTTAATCTAAGGTGGAACAGCATATGCCGATGGATGAATGGCTGATAGGTTAATCAGTCCAAAATATACGGACTTTGGATACCAGGCACCCTCCAGTTTTATTTAGCCTTCCTGTAGCAAAGCTGGGTGACCTACAGGCGATTTGCAATTCCGGTACCGGCAATTATCACGTACCGGGGGGCAGTATTGTCAGGTTCATTAAGAACCTGAATATTGACTGAACGGATAATTAAGCAAGGTCCAGCACAATAGATGTTTTAGGTCGCAGTGCGAACTGGCTGATCGCCCGCATGGCTCTCCAATAATAATAATAATAATAATAATAATAATAATAATGGGGGCTCCCGCCCCAATCCCCTGTTTTGACGATTTTGTGAAATTCTAACATTCATAGAAATGAGAAAATTTCTCAAAACTTTTTGTTTTTTAATATTTAATTAAATACTAAAATAAAGAACTCCTTGTGATGTATGAACGTTTTGATATAACTTAAATTTCTAACATACAACATACATCATATAAATGCGATCTCAATCTATAATAATAAAAACATTGTTACTTTTGATCTTAACTCGGACACTGGCACCTAAGCCACTTTACATTGAAACCTTTACGCAAGGATTACAGGAAAATGTCACAAAATTTTCCAAAATATTAACGTTTGTATTTTTCACACTATAATAAAAAACTCTTCAAAGCCATTTAGCATTAGTCCTTGGTACAGAAGGATGACATTTTAGTTAATATTTTTTTGCGATTTTTTCGGGAAGTTTTATTTTTGCCTTATTTGGGAGTTTTATGGTTTCCTATCAAATATCACCGTACTGATACGGAACTGACACTGAAGGCTAAAATAAATCACTGGATCGGAGGAGTGTAAATGCTTTAACACAAACAATATGAACGTTGTTTTTATCACTTTACTTGCAAAAAACATAAAAGTAGCTAAAATAAATAATCGCCAAATCGGCCAAAGTGTCGAAAATTAACAATTGCCAAAAATAAAAAAAATAAAATCTTGGCGATTATTCAGCTTAAATTGGTTAGTTAAAACATACATGTTTAGTGTTTTTTTTTTCTAATTACACAAGTCAAAATAGGAAACATCACCACTGGGGTTTGGTTCGGCGGCCTATGATTTAAATTTTTTCGCTCGTGTTTTCATATGTAAATTTAATTTTAGCTACAAAACAATAAAAAAAAATGCTTAAGAAATGACTTTTGCATGATTCGGAGACGTGCAATTACCCCCATTTATTTTTTTCTGTAGGTTATGTCTCTTTTGAAGGGGCATAATGCCCAGAAAATTTTTAGGTTGAGTGCCCATTTTTAAAAATTACTTATAAAGTAAATGATGATTTTATTTCTTTTTATCCATTGAACATAAAATTTCTCTCTCACGAGTGCCTAGAAAAGAATTCTTTTTTTTTTTTTCATTTGTTTAAGAATATACCTGAACACCAAACCTAGGTAGCATTACTATTAAAGCTGAAGATACCGCCACAGATGTTTCGTTCTTGATTAATACCTGACGTTTGTAGTGATTGCTTACACTAATTCATCGGATTTTAATATTACCGGTTTTATTAAACAAATCGAGTCGAAGCAAAAGCAAAACCATCGGCTGAAATAATCGCTAAAGTACGAATGCCAAGTTTTTGCCATAGTAGCCCTACCACATGGTTCGCGCTTGTTGAAGCTACATTTGCCATCAACAATATTAAATCTTGCGAACTGAAATATCACCACATATTAACTTCTCTTCCTGAAGATGCTTTAATGACCATCACAGATCTTATCAACAAACCACCAACTGATGAGAAATATACCACACTTAAAAATACAATTCTGTCGAGGTTCACTGAAAGTGAAAATCGCAGAATACGTATGTTGTTGGATGGAGTAGCCATAGGAGATGACTTCCCATCTCAATATTATCGACGACTTCAAATCATAGCTGGAACTAGTGCAGCGGTCAATGCAGATTTGTTAATGCAAATTTGATACAACGGTCTACCAACTACTACCAAATCAATTTTAGCAGTCTCGACTGAAAACAATGAAACTAAGATTACATTAGCTGATAAAATTCAAGAAATGAATACAACGTCTCAAGTTAATGAAACGGTTTCTAAAACGGAATCAAATATTATTAATATTAATCAGATTGAAGAAATTATCAACAGGAAATTTCGAGAGTTGAATTTCAACAATAATAATTATAGATTTATAAGACAATATGTTATATACTATACATAATAAATCTAACCATCCAACACAACATAAAATTTCTGCATATAGTCACATGATCCATAGACTGAACACAATATCATTATCAAATTTAGATTATAACGAAGAACTTAACAATATAGAATATATAGCTGCCAATAACGGTTAACAAATTTCCTTAATTGACAAATTAAACAGATCTTACAAGCGTAAAAAGCAATATTTTGACAAATCCTCATTGATAACAGAAAACGAAGCCAAAATTATAAAACATATTTCCGTCGAATGCAGCCAAAGCACTAGCCATATTATACGAAGTATTTTTCATCAACATGGTTTTAAAATAGCTTACAAAACGAACCAGAAAGTAGAACAAAAACTCAAAACTTATACCAGTAATAGTAACAATGACACAGGCATTTATAAAATTACTTGTTCTGATTGCCCGTCATTTTATATAGGGCAAACCGGCCGTTCATTTGAACAAAGATTCATTGAACATGTAAAAGACGTGGGAAAACCTAAGACAGATTCACTTTTTGCTTTACACATAAATGACAAAAGACACACATACATCAACTTCGATTCTAATCTAACCGTACTATACAGAATCAATAAGGGAGACTTCATGAATCGAATTGAGGAATTTGAAATTTACAAAAACAGAAATAATATACGAGTATACCTATTGAACAATAAAATAAATACAACAACAAATAAAATTTATGATTTAATTTTAAAATTAACGTAAGGTTGTAAAATTTCGATATATAAATGACAAATTGTCACTGTAATACTCATTTAAGTAGAAACAAGCTGATGATGATAATGGTAATTATCGAAATCGATACTTGTTAAATATTAACAAAAGTTTTTAATTCCACATTAAGAAAGTTTTTATAATAATGTTACTTTGAGTTACAAAGTTACATAATATATATATTAATGTAACTTTGTTTTAATAATAAATTGTTTTTTATTGTTTTAATTTTATAATTAATAATTATAGACCTAGAGAAAGGTCATCATCCCGTAATAGATCTCCTGGTTATAATAACGGATACAGCCATTATCCAAATCATCGTTACCGATATCGACAGAATAGTAAAACGCGTTTTTAGAAGCAAGTTGAAAAATACCCTTTCTGCTTTTACCATAAAAATACAAGGATAACGCTCGAAGATGCGTAAAACCGTGTAGTTATCCCAATGATCCAAAAAAATAATTTCAACTACTAAAATAGCGGCTTCTAGTAGTTTAGATTAATGCCGCCGCTTATTCATTAAATGCAAAACTTTAAAAATGCATTTTTTAATTGATACGGGTGCAGACATCTCTGTTGTCCCGCGTAAATATTTTATAGATCATAAGATAAATAATGAATTTCACCTCATTGCGGCAAACGGCTCACATATTAAAACTTTTAAACTTGATTTGGGTCTACGGCGAACTTTTATTCATGCCTTTACAGTTGCCGAAGTCAATCATCCCATAATAGGTGCTGACTTCCTATCAAATTTTAATTTACTAGTAGATTTAAAAAATAAAAGAGTATTGGATGGCAATACTATATTGCGAGTTAATGGTTTCGTAACTCATGTCGACACAATTACCCCAAGATTATTTTCTTTTTCTGACGAATGTGGTAATATAATTAAAGATTTTCCTGCGCTTATTTCACCACCATATTTTAATTTACCCTTAAAACATAATGTGGTTCATAATACATACAACAGAACAACTTCCTTTATCACGTCCTCGTCGGTTAGACAAAATAAAATTTGAAATAGCTAAATCGGAATTCCAGCATATGATGGATTTTGGAATCTGTCAACCCTCTAGCTCATCCGTTAGTTCACCACTTCATCTGGTCAGAAAAAAAGATAACAATGATTGAAGGCCTTGTGGCGATTTTCGTCTACTAAACAATTGTACAATTCCTGACAGGTATCCATTGCCTCATTTGCATGACTTTACCATGAATTTAGATGGATGTACATATTTTTTAAAAATAGATTTAATACGCGCCTACCATCATATACCTATTGCAGATGATGATATACATATATAAAACAGCCATAACTACACCTTTTGGAATGTTTGAGTTCAAGCGTATGCCTTTTGGCTTGCGTAACGCGGCTCAAACATTTCAAAGGTTTATGGATCGCGTTTTGAATAGTTTACCATTTACATATGTATATATCGACGATATTTTAATCGCCAGTAAATCTAAAGCTGAACATATATCACATTTGAAACATGTTTTTGAAAAGTTGAATGCTTACGATGTTAAAATAAAACCTACTAAATGTATTTTTGGCGCATCAGAACTCGATTTTCTTGGTCATAATATATCTGCTAATGGAATCCTGCCAACCAAAGATAGAATAGAGGCTATTCTAGCTCTGCCTGATCCGACGTCAACAAAGCAGATATAAAAATTTCTTGGAATGATCAATTTTTATATTCGGTTTTTGCCAAATCTCGCTGATTGCCTTGCCACAATATATGCTCATCTCACCGTATTGATTAAACAAGGTAAACAAAAAAACAAGTTTAGTTGGCCAAGTGAATGCAAGAACGCTTTTGAAGAAGCTAAATTAAAACTAGCTTCAGCTACTTTATTATCTTTTCCAAACAACACCAAATATTGTATTGCCACAGATAGCTCTAAAAATTGCTATTGGTTCCGTACTTCAGCAATTTGACCAAGAACTCTCTGGCTGGAAGCCATTGGCATTTTATTCAAAAAAATTGCAACCCGCCGAGACACGTTATTTAGCTTTCGATCGTGAATTGCTCGGAATTTACCTATCTGTCAAACATTTTCGACATTTTGTGGAACGACGCGGTCTATTAATACTAACGGATCACAAACCCCTTACCACAGCGTTGAATTCGCGAACTGAGCGAAGTCCTCGTCAAACAAGGCATATGGAATTTATCGCCCAATTCTCAAGCAATATTCAGTACTTAGCAGGAAAATCAAACATTGTCGCAGATTATTTTTCCAGACCGGGAATTGATGATATTAATTCAATACATTTAACAGGATGTAATTTAAAAAAATTAGTTCAATGTCAACAAGACGACGACGAATTAAAACTATTACTAGATAGACCAAGGAAATCTTACTGGGTTTTGGAGAATAAAGACACTTTCAATGGTCAAATATACTGTGAAACATCTACCGGAAAAATACGTCCTTATATACCATTGCCAATGCGCAATGAAATTTTCGAAAATATTCACGGATTATCACACGTAGGAATTAAAGCAACTCGTAAGGCAATAGCTGAAAATTTTTTTTGGCCAAAATTTAATTTAGACGTTGGAAAATGGGCCAAATCCTGCTTAAATTGTCAAAGGTCTAAAATTCACAGGCATATAAAATCGCCTATTGAAAAATTTGAACTTCCAAACTGCAGATTTGAAAAAATTCATATGGATCAGGTACGACCACTTCCTCCTTCTAAGGGATTCCGTTATCTATTGACGATATAATAGATCGATTTACCAGATGGCCGGAAGTTATTCCAATTAAAGACAGCACAACTTCGACTGTTATTAAGGCTTTTATCGAATCATATGTTGCACGTTTCGGGTGTCTGCTGAAAATAACAACTGATAGGGGATCCCAATTAGAGTCACATTTTTAAAGAATTATTAAAAATCTTAGGTAGTGATAGAGTTCGAATGACAGCATATCATCCCGAAAGCAATGGATTAATCGAACGTGTACATCGGCAACTCAAAGATTCACCAAGAGCTCGTGGAAATTTGAAAGAGTGGTCAGACGAACTCCCTTTTGTTCTATTAGGCATAAGAACAGCGATAAAAGATGATCTTAAATGTAGTGCAGCAGAACTAGTGTAAGGCCAAACTATTAGGGTGCCAGGTGACATTTTTGTAACTAGTTCAAATAAATCTATTTCAAATAGTTCTAATTTTCTACAGCTATTGAGAGACCAAGTTCGAATATTGAAGCCAACACCACCAAGAGTCCCTAAAGATTCTTAGATATACTTACCTGACTCCGTCAAGGACTGCGAATATGTTTTCATCCGAATTGATCGGCCACGTATTGGACTAGAATCACCATACGACGGACCATTCAAAATCGTACGACGCCTAAGAAAATATTTCATAATAGATGTTAATGGCAAACAGCAAAGTATTTCAGTCGATCGTTTAAAGCCCTCTTATATTACACATGCAAACGAAAACTTCGAACGACGCGTTCGATTTTACCAATAATGAACGGGTTACGGTATAATTGTGATTTTTATTATTATTTTTGAAACAAAATAAAACACTATTGGTAGTTTAATTATCTAAAACTATCTAGAGCGGGGGTGCTGTAGTGATTGCTTTGCTTTGCAATACACTAATTCATCGGTTTTTAATATTACCGGTTTTATTAAACAAATCAGAAAGAAAAAATATATTTTCAAAATATAGTCCAGTTGGTAATCAGTTGTCATCAAATCAAGATTACAAATATATTATTAAATAATTATATGGTTCACAAAAATATAAAACAATAAAGTTTATGTTAATTGAAATTATAAAAACTATTTGTATTAACAAATAAATAATAAACAAAAACATTTTAATTGTAATAAATATTGTGAATAAAAATATTGAAAACATAAAATGAATTAAAAATAAAATTAATTGAAATTGTGCGTGCTTCATTTATTTAAAATCATAAAATACTAGTACATAGAACACAAATAAACAACTACCCCTATACCACTATGCCTAAAGAATCATTCCAATTCTGGTCTTGCGGTTAATAAAATCAGAATAAAACCTATGTTACAGCTAAGTTTCATCCTGCAATGGAGTTGTTAGAAAAGACACTTTGCCCTTGCTAAGTAATGTATCATATGAAAGAGAGTTGCATATAAGGCTGCCGTTTCCGCCATTTATAGAGGATGTATTAAACTAAAATCATTTTTTATTTTCAGAACTCATCAAAATAACAGATGTGTCTTTCGGGTCCGTCCGAATCATTATAATTCTATCATACAAAAGAACCTAATGCTCCTATGTTTCCCTTTTTAAGAGTTTCTTCATACAGACAAGGCGCAAGCTCTAATTTGTTTCATTCAGTGTCAGTTTTTTATAAAGTTTGGTTTTTTAAATGTGCGATACGCTATATTACAAGACAACCGGTCGCTGATCATCCCCCTTAAAAACTCCATTTTGAGCTTTTCTTTGTATGCTCAGAATTAATCAAGAGCGATACCTTTATGGCGATTTATTTTGCTTTTATAATCGTATTAGCAAGATTTCTCAGGTGTTCTTAAACAAATGATACAAAAAATAGATTTTTTTGGTGCACTCCATGTTCTATAAAAAAGCCAAACGTTTTTTTCAGTAAAAATACGACTAATTAACTTTTACGCAAAAAAAAAATCGTAATTTACCGTTAGTTGAAAATAGGAGTACAACAAATAATAAATTGTTAACGTGCTAGTGTTAATTTTCACAAAATTGCAAGTGTACGGACATTTATTTGAGATCGTTTTAGGATGTTTAAATAGTTAATTATATCAAACGGACAATTTTTGAATTAAAATCCAATTCGAGGTATTTTTATAAAAACAAAAGATGTAAGACGATTAGAAATAACAAGAAATGTTGAATTAGTGGGGTGTCCATTTAAAAGGCAAACATTACCCGAATTTTTTATTTTAATTCTCAGAATGTAAATATAAAAAAGGATTAAAATATTTCCCACATTTTCAAATTCTCAGCAAAATAAAATATCTAATTTTCCACCACTTCTAATTACATACACATATAAAATTTTTAATTTTCAAGTTTCTGTTTGAAAAGGCTTGTAAGATTTAGTAAGTTTCCGTGTTCTGGGAAACAAGTTGACTTTAGGTCACACACTGAAAATTTAAATAAATACATTCTTACTCATAAATAGCGAAACCCACAAACGTGTTGTTGCAATATAAAAATATCAAAGATGTCAAATCTTTAGACTTTGGTAAATATGTAATATTTTAAGAAATACAAGTTTCCATTTCGCAACTAACTAAAGCAACTACCTAGGTGAAAACCTTAAATTAGAGCTTTATTAGGCATTCATTTAAAGCCGAACTCCAGTGGGTTCATATGAAAGAAGGCCGCCAGTATTTAGTTTTATTCGATTAAATAAAATTAGATTATAACCGAGGTCTACTAGTTTGATTTACACGCATTCAAAAGAAATGAATAGTAAAGTTATATACGTGAATCATCTAATGTTTTGTTTAAATCCAATATGCAGAGCCTAACGGGAATCTCATCGATAACTCCGCTGACATTATTTTTTTGTGCTTTCCCGAGAATTGCTAGAACATTGATTAATTTGTCGCAATAGCCATGCTGTCGATGTTGATGATACCTCATTTTTCGATTGGCTGTTTTGGAGAAACAAAGTGGCAACAATTTTAGTACAGACAAGTCAAACGCAAACTTGTATACACTGTGCATAATAACAAAACTTTCAAAATTTAAAATATATTACAAATTTACATTAAAATGAAAGTAAAACGTTCTAAAATCACGGCACGAAAAAAAGTATTTTGTATTAGATTTATAAACGGGCGAATTATATTTTTTGGTCGGCCATTGATTTAATTTTAATTTTAAGCAGAACCATTGATAATTCCTCACATTTGTCTGGTTCTTGAGTAAAGTAGATAAATTTAGTGTTGTTAGAGACGGAGTTCTAACGGTCGGTGCCGCTGGCCTCTTAAGAATAATTTATAAATTTCACTGGGTTAGGAAGGGAGTTACTGAAGGAAGCAAGTCCTGATCACACAAGGAAAGTCCTAATCAGTTCCAGAAGGTTTTACCTAAAATAAAGCAAAAATCTAAAAATTATTGCGAAACAACTTGCTTAATTCGGTGTGTCTTTTCTAAGTCTATCTAATATTTAAACCATTTTTGATGCTGTGGCTTAGAACATAAATATTATTGATTCGTATTTCTATTGTGCGTCAAGCAACCAAGTAACGTTTTTAGCACAAAATAATTAAAAAAAATGTCAAAAAATCAGTTAATACACGTGCACACAAATTCAATTCCACCTCTTATTCGTTTTATATACGCAAACTTATATTTTCAGACTTTACAGTAATATCCTCGATTCAATCGCAGTCAGTTAACACTTCTGAATCATAAAATGGACGTCCTCGACATAAATATCGGTCGCACCTCGTCAAATTTTTCTTCCTTTTTCGCCACCCCGACTTATGAGTAGTAAACATATTTAGCACAGTACATATCCTCACAAATCATTGAAACTCACATTTCACAGGTACCGAATGTTGTATTCTCGGTTTAGATGTATTGACAATGATAGTGATGATTGCATAATAAATATTTTAAAATAATGTCGCGGAAACAAATTTAAAATTTTTATATTTTTAATAACATTCTAATTCCTTAAAAATAATTTATATTTATTGTGGCATAAAATAAATTCTTTTCATAAAAATTTATTCGTTCTTTTGTGCTACTGAAAGATAACAAAAAATCTTACATGTTACTGGTGAGTTAGTCGCGATATGCATATAAATTGTATGTTGCACTAATAAGGGGAACCCGGGAACGTAACACGTAGTCCTATGGGACTTTTAGGTTGAATCGATAATTGGAACTTGCGTGTGGGGTCATCTTGCAACAAATAGTAAGATTTATTGACATCTGATGAGTGGGAATGGTCTGCAATATAACTTTGCATACGATTAAAGGAATTATTCAAATATCTGGGTATATTGATTACAGATTTTTGTATTCATTCGGTTCAAGGTTTTGAACCAAATTTTACTCGAAATCTAATTTCAACAAATCCTAAAGCATTGCTAAAAATATTTTTTTGGTTTTTCTGTCCGTTTGGGTTTTCCGCCCGATTTGATTCTTCACTTTTGTTCATTTATTTTCAAATGTCTAGAACCTTAAGAATCTTCGAAAACCATTTAAGTTGAGGGCGTATCCAAATTAGTTTCGCGGAAACTCAGTTACCTATGCTTTAATTCAATTCCAAATTTTAAATAACAACTTGTCAAATTTGGTTTGGTTGTGGTTAAATACTTTAACATTAAAATCAAACATTGTGAATTATTGGAGAAAATAAAAGAGATATGGAAAAAGTTTTTAAATAAAAGTTATAGGAAACAATAATCTTAAGAAAAAATGTTCTAGCATTTTTGTTCTATCTTTATCCAATTTTGAGTAAAATGTATTTATGCATTATTGGCATTATTAGAAATATCATATTTGCTATGAAAACAAAATATTCACAGAAATACGCATTTGAAATGACAAAATTGTTTTTTTTTATTTCGTTGTTTTGTTGCTATGAAACATTAATACATAAACGCAGCGCTGTATTCATTTCTAAATGATGTCTGTGAGTATGTATGTACATATAAATATAATGTAAGTATAAGAAAGTAGTGTGGTGGTCACACCGGACACCGGATTTTTTGGTGTGCGCGTTTATGTCGGCCAGGTTGTTTCTTGTATGCTTTATTTTAGTCACCCATAAATTCATAGTGTATTCGCCACTTTAAGAAAATTAGTGATAATAATGATTTATTATGATTTTATTTTTGACATTCCCCTTAGTACAGGTACTAAGGGGAATTTCAAAAATCAAATCATAATAAATCATTTTAGATTGAAAAATGATTCCTAATGAATTCGGTTTCGCTTAAAAGATATTAGTAAAATATTTTCGAGCAAATGGGATTTGACAGGCCGATTTATTTTCTACATCTGTACAACTAATACCGTGAATATCAGAAACTTGCATACAATTTTTAATTTTGTGATACGACGCAATATCACACCAAACGCAATTGTTCTCTCAGAAATGCACTTTAGTGCAAAATTCCAAAAACTACAAACTAAGTCATTTTGATTTTTTTTCGGCTAAATAGTTGCTATCAAGAATAGTATTAAGCTGACAAAAATCCAAGTAACATTTTCTGAATACTAATCGGAAATTTAAAGTTGACAGATCGAATTAGATTTGGTAACAGTAGTGGTAATATGCCATGCTTTTCCAACTCGCTTGCAAATTTAATCGTTGATAACTGTGAGATTAAAATTCACGTATAGCTGTCAATCTTATTCATTTTATTATATTGTTACGTTTTTGCTTTGTAAATCAAGGTTTGTATCACTGGATTGTGAATAAAACAAAATCAATTCAATTTATCAGCAACCAATTTATTTATTTAGCACAAAAATTATTACAACACAATTTATTAATGATAATTCACAAAATCACTTTATATAAATTTTTCGCACAATTTTTCTGATCACTTTTACTTTTTATTTCGCACAAAAACACATTTTACATTACTTTTTAATCTTTACACTATCGCTTACCAAATACTAATATAATCCAATTCGACTTCGTTCGCCTTTTTATATACACAAACCAAACTTCTAGAAAGCTCAAGACTTTTAAGTTAGAATAGTGTAGAAACATTTACAACAATTTTATCATGGAAAATTCCATTTTAGTACAGTTAAATATTGAGCTATTAATTTAACTTATTCTATAACACACTAGGTGTCACCGTTATAATATCTAATACACCGTCCATAAAACCGTGACTTTCAGTTTACTGACAGCCTTAAATATGGTGCTAGCTTGGAATCCGTTTGAAATTTTAAAGTTTGCTTGTAAATAGGCTTACTTTAGTGTCTGAAGTAACCCATTAAAATGGAACAAACAACCTTTAGGATATTTGCTAAAAGTGTTTAATTACTGAACTTAAGGGAAATATGTTACTCGTATTTGTCATTTCCCATTCTGGTCGTATCTGACTTAGTTTAGTACCCTTTTCTTCAAGAAAACACGAACACATCTGCCTATGCGGTATGATGGTTGAAAATCCAGAGGATCCGCTAGTTTCATTGTAATAAATATTACGTTATCGTGATTTTTTGTTTCTGTCCTTCAGTCTTTTATCAATATTTTTAGTTTTAATGCATGGATTTTTTGATTTTGAATACTGAATACTGAATACAGAATACAGAATACTGAGTACTGAATACAGAATACAGAATACAGAATACAGAATACAGAATACAGAATACAGAATACAGAATACAGAATACAGAATACAGAATACAGAATACAGAATACAGAATACAGAATAAAGAATACAGAATACAGAATACAGAATACTGAATACTGAATACAGAATACAGAATACTGAATACTGAATACTGAATACTGAATACTGAATACTGAATACTGAATACTAAATACTGAATACTAAATACAGAATACAGAATACTGAATACTGAATACTGAATACTGAATACTGAATACTGAATACTGAATACTGAATACTGAATACTAAATACAGAATACAGAATACTGAATACTGAATACAGAATACAGAATACAGAATACAGAATACAGAATACAGAATACTGAATACTGAATACTGAATACTGAATACTGAATACCGAATACTGAATACTGAATACTGAATACTGAATACTGGAATACTGGAATACTGGAATACTGAATACTGAATACTGAATACTGAATACTGAATACAGAATACTGAATACTGAATACAGAATACAGAATACAGAATACAGAATACAGAATACTGAATACTGAATACTGAATACAGAATACAGAATACTGAATACTGAATACTGAATACAGAATACAGAATACAGAATACAGAATACAGAATACTGAATACAGAATACAGAATACAGAATACTGAATACAGAATACAGAATACAGAATACAGAAGAATACAGAATACAGAATACAGAATACAAATTCTTTTTTAATTGTAGCCTGACGGCCGGTTTAAATGAAAATCAAAATCTTTGTTTAACATATATTGTCAATTTTGTTCATTTGACTTTTGCTGTCTTTCAGGCAACTTTATGATTTCGCATCTAAAAAAGTTCTTATCATTTTTAAGGCGTTTTGCAAATAACGAGAGAAATGGTAGTCTTATGGTGCCAGGTGTGGCGAATATGGTGGATCGAGTGATTACACATCCCATCCAAGCTTTAACAATTTTTGACGTGTAACCAAACTTGTATGTGGTCTACTACGTAATTTACCCTGTGCGCAATTTCTGTGTAGCAATATTATATACTATATGCGCTTTTTACTTTCTTATACATAGTATAAAGGAAGTATAGGAATCATGAAAAATTTCGGTTGCGAGATTTTGATGGAAATACATGTTTTGGGGTCCCCTGAATACGTTGTGACTATTTTCGTAATGACGTCTGTGTGTGTGTGGATGTGTGGATGTGTGGATGTGTGGATGTGTGTCTGAATGTTCATTATCTTAAAAACGAGCAAAGACAGGACCATGAAACTTCATATTTAAAAGTTTATTAACTATGCGAAGAGCTGATTAGATTTCCAGAATAATCGCACAACCGGAAGAGGAAGTTTACTTAAGACGAAAATTCCAATATCCCAAATAAAATTTCATGTTTTGATTATAAAATTAGTTTGAAAAATTACGTCAAAAATTGGTAGTTAGAAATAACTAATAAATTTAAATAATTCTAAATTTTGGATCAAGAAATTCTGATTTTGAAATGTTACAGGTATCTCGTTCAAATCAAGTAATTGGAGACTAAATTAGCGGGTAACAGATGTAGATCGGTGTAATGCAGGATATTTATCAGCTGCGCAGGACAACAACATTATAATTTGGAAAAATTGCCACATAGTAAAACATATTAAGTTTTCAGTAACCACAATATAATATTTTCTAACGATTACTCTACAATAACATAATTTTCATGTTTCGTTGGGTTTAAACGAAATACTTAATCACTATTAACCAACGTCAAAACGGATTTTAGTATAATAAAGTTAAAAATATAAAAATACGTCAATTCACAAATTTTTCGAAGTCATGTTTTATATTTATGATTTTTATATTTTGAATGTATAGCACTAATTAGAAAAAAACATGGAGCATGATTTTTTATTGTTATTGTTTTTTAGTATACAAGGCAATAACTTAAACGCAGCTGCTGAGTACAACGCCGAAATCACCAACCATATACGAGTAACAACTCATGAAATTGTTTAACACTACTCAATATATGGTGCGAACAACAAAACAGCCCAAAGCTCCTACCTCAACCAAAAGCTGGAAAACGGATAAGCGATAAACTTAAGCAATCAGTACTAGAATGCGTGGAAGGAAAGATTGCTTAAATAATATCAGAATGATAAATAAAAGTAAACGGAATTTCCAAATTGTCTCTGTTCCATCCTTACAACTGTATGCTGGAATTGTATATCATATATTTTATGGGCTAATACAACATCAACATATTATAACATGCTGAATTATCCTTCAGTGAGTGGGTTTCAACCGATCGATGCAGCATCGGTTGGGTCTAAGACCTGAAGGACAGCAAACGTAATTTTTCTTGAGATTTTACGGAAAATTATACATTCAATTATTTTTAATTATATTTTAAACACTTTCATTGGAACAGCACGAAAGTTCATTCGTTTGTAATTTATTGAACCGTTTGTAATTTAAAAGTAGGAAAAAAATTTGCAGCATTACAGCTTGATTATAACATCAGATTGTCTTCACCATGAGAATATAGCAGTTTACTTGCATCAAAAAATTGATGGAGTTTTTGAAAACTAAAACTCTCGATTTATCTAAAATTTATTATGTTACTAACGGTGCAGTAAATACAAAGAGGATTTCAAAGTCGATTGTGATTAGCATTCGTAGGCAACAGCTCATAAAAAGGGACCGTGCGATAGAGTTTGAAGTACTATCAAGAGAATCTCGTTCATAGCCCGTCTTACCAACGAATAAGATGGTTTTCCATAACAAATGCGAAAGAGTTATTCAAATGGTCAAAAACCTTAGTGACTGGCATAAATCTAAACACATCCAAAAAACCTGCAGGTTCGGGCATTTAAAAATTATAAGGGAAATTCGCGATTTTGACGCAATCGTTCTTTTAAAAGAAGGCTCTACAAATTTTAAATTGTCGTTGTGAATATTTTCAAATGTTTGCCTTTATTTTGTAATAACAGTCGTATATTGTCTTACTTAAACGAATTTTGCAAGTTAACGAAACAAGATGTTTTGCTATTTTTTAGTATGTCTAATAGAACTAAATAACTAAATATGAACATTAGAGAAAATTTAAAAAGAACATTTCGGCGGCCATTTTGAAGAAGGATAAATCAAAAATGGTATCATTTATAAAATCATTTTATAATCCATTTATCTTAAAAATAAACCCAATTTTATAATTTTGCGATAATTAGTTTTTTCTGTTGCAATAAATACAACAACATTTTTCTGAAATTTTTAAATATTTGACATCCTATATCCTAAGAAACAACAACAACGAAAAAATCATTTTTCATAAAAAAGTTCCCTCATACAGTGCAGATTGAAAACACAAAATCATAAAATTAAAACATGATTTCCGGTCATATATTAAGAATTTGGAATTTCCATATTTATCTCCATAAGTAATCACTTAAATAGCTGTAAGTATAGAGAATAAATTACAACTCAGTATTGTAAATGTATTTATATTTGAGATCAGGGAACATCAAACTCTAAAAACTATTCACAAAATACCGCAACTAATTATAAAATTTTTTCTGTTGTTGGTTTAGTTTTGTACAGTATTATCTCAAAATTGGCATTATAACTCCATCTTTCAAATTAAAGTAATACCACATTATTGTAACTTGGGTTCAAACTCGAGTACTTTTTTGTATCGTGGCAATAACAAACAACTTATGTTATTGTGTATACTAGATATAGGATTTGGAAACAACCATACTTTTTCAAAATCAGTAATATTAGTTTTTAAAAGTCACAAATACGGATAACCGATTAAACCCGGGTTTTACTAAATCCGGATTTTTAGAGTCCAAGACGGTTACAACACAAAAGTATTCTGGGTATTCCAGACTTGTTTATTAATTAATTAAGATTGTTGTAATTGTGATAGAGCGAAAACTATTTGGGTAAACCAAATAAATATCAAGCAATCAAAAATGAATCCAGTTTAATCCAATCGAGGGTACATTATCAATATTTTATTCTTCCGTAAAATGAATAACCGAAAACAGACGTTTTGATTCTTTCGAATATATTCTACGAGTGAGCAAAGCTAAAACCACCATCTGACAAAGAAGATACAACCGCTGCAACTGGGATGGTGTTTTATATGGGGTTATTAGAATATCGTTGTAGTTTGTCAATAACAAAATTACTAAATAATAATAATTCGCAAAATTTAGTTCATAAAAATTTAATGTAATGACTAATGACGAAGTCGCGCATACAAACATTTACCAAAACAAAACGGATTAAATCAAATTTTGTATAAATTTTATAAGCCGCTTCCAACATATCATTAAAATTTATAATATTAAAAAATAATAATTTCAATTCCAGATCACATCCACAAAATTATATGCTTAAAATATTAGCTCCCGGGGTTAAGTTATTTTTAGCTATGCATATTATAATGCAGACAAATTTGACAACCACACACAGCTGATATGTACGATATACTATATAATATAAAAGCAACATATAATTTTATGCAAACAAAACATAAATAAATATAAATTCTCTTTAATAAATTAAATATGTTGTGTACGTGTTTAAAGCAATTTTATTTAAAAATAATATTTTCATAGCATCCATCTGAAAGTGGTGAACATCGTATGTGGTATAGATAAAATTATTCCTATATAGTATCTAGGAGAACGAGAGATAAATATATAGGTTAGCTATATTTTATATATTATGCAATATGTATGCGTTAAATTTAAATAAATTTAATATTTTATGTGAACGTTAACAAATTTTCCGAGAAAAATTTCATACTAAAACACTTTCTGTACAGTGTTAAATACAAACATTACAAGCTCGTTTAGAAATTCAATAAAAATTAACGAAATGCTTAAGAAGAAAAATTTCAAACCATAGTCAAAACAATAAGCATAATAGTAATAGTAGTAAACGAATAACGATGATGAGTTTGATATTTAAAACAATGATTGTGGAATTTTTATAAAAATGCAATTTTCTAAATTTTCTTTTGTTATCTTGCCCATACCTATACATTTCATACCTTCTGTGTTCTGTCATCCAAATACGAGTTACTGTGTATGTCGATTGTCCTTTATTACTCTGTGTATTATGAAAAAATTTATTTGTAATTACATATGTATACTAGAGACAGTTTTTCATCAAATGCAATTGTTAACAATATCCATTTTAGTTTTTAATTTGCAAAATTGATTTCTCGAGTAGAACATTTTAAATTAAACTTTTGTACGCTTTTTTTTTTTTTATTTTTATCCACCGAACATTTTCTCAATTTTCCATTTCATCCAAAATTGATCAATAGACAATATCACAATAGCAAAATTTTCTACTTTACAGTAGAACACAATTATTACTAAATTGTTGTAAAGATATAGGCCAATATGTTTTACAAATTTCGAAGTTTTAATTTATAATATCAGAATTATGAAATTTCATATTTTAAAATAATTAAAAATTATTTAACAGCCCTTAACTAATTTTGAGATATTTGCCAATTCAGAAATAATATTGTTTCCACGTAATTCGTGGTGCTTCTGTATTAGAAAATGTTTTTTTTTCATCAAATACATGTGTAGGACTGGTGAAAATTAATTATCATGACTACATAAATAATATTGTTGATGACTGATCACAAAATAGAAATACATACATAATAATAGAGTATTATGTACATGAATACAACAATGTATAAACTAGAATAGGAAATGTTGGTTGAGTTGAGGTATTGGAAGGAAATGGGTATACTATATACTTGTACAAAGATAAAACCAAAAGTTTTGTATGTTATCCGTTTGAAGATGATAGTTTTGTAGATTAATTAAAAATAAAAACAAACAGTGCACCGGATACATTCTGGTATAGTAATTATTATTGTTTATCGCGGTATATTTACATAGCCCTCTCTATAGTAATATTACATCTATATAGGAATGTTTAACAAAAAATAGTTTTAAAGTTTACTTTTGTTGATTAAAAAATAACAAATAAAAAAATGTATCAAAGCTTTGGTGAAATGTACTGTAGTATGTTGAATTTATATTCTAATTTGCGATTTAGCATTCTTTTTTCAGTAGTATATGGTCTATGTAATAGACTGGAATACGACATCGTTAGAATTTCATAAACGCACTCCAGTTTTTCTTAGATATCAAATATCATATTTCAAGTTTCAAATATCAAATATCAAACAACAAACATCAAATATCTAATGTCAAACTTCAAATATAAAATATCCAATAACAAATATCATATATCTAATATCAAATTTCAAATATCAAATTTCAAATACGAAATTTCAGATACGAAATATCAAATACCAAATAGAAAAAAATGACAGTATAATCTTTCTAACGGTAAACAATCTATAGTCCAAATAAAAAAAAAAATGAATCCCTAATACTCTTGCAATAAAAGAAAAAAATCAAATTCCCGTATATTTTTGCATTTATTGTTTATTTTTCATTATCTCATTTCAACAAAATATGGACTTATACCACTTTCAAAAATAACAGCTCAAATATCAAATACCAAATATCAAATATCACATCAAATGTCAAATATCATACGACAAATATCAAATATTTAGAATAAAATATTAGATATCATGTTCAAATATCTAGTATCAAGTATCAGATATCAAATATCAAATATCTAATATTAAATACTTAATATCAAATACCTACAGTCAAATAATAAATATCTAATATTAAATATTAAATAACTAGTTGCAAAGGTCTTATGTCAAATATTAAATATCAAATTTAAAATATCATAATCCATACATCAAATATCAAACATCAAATATCTAATTTCATATAATATCAAATATCATATATCAAGTATCAAATATGAAACATCAAATATCAAATACCAAATATCAAATACCAAATATCAAATGTCTAAACTCAAACATCAAACATCAAATATCAAATATTAAATACCATGTTTCAAATATCTTGTATCAAATATCAAATATCTCATATCAAATATCTTATGTCAAATGCCAAATGTCAGACGACAAATATCAAATATTTAGAATCAAATATTAGATATCATGTTCAAATATCAGATATCAAGTACCAGATATCAAATATCAAATATCTTATATCAAATATCAAATATTTAATATTAAAAGCTCTAATATGTATTATCAAATATCTTATGTCAAATAACAAATAACTAATATCAAATATTAAATAACTTGTTTCAAATGCCTTATATCAAATATCAAATTTAAAATATCATATATCAAAAATCAAATATCATATATAAAATATCATATATCAAATATCAAATATCTAATACCAAAAATCAAATATCATGTTTAAATATCAAATATCAAATATCAAATATCAAATATCATATATCATATATCATATATCATAAATAAAATATTAAATATCAGATATCAAATATAAAATATAAAATATCAAATATCAAATATCAAATATTAAATATTAAATATCAAATATCAAATATCAAATATCAAATATCCAATATCAACTATCTACTATCAAATATCCAATATCAAATTTCAAATTTCAAATTTCGAATTTCAAATTTCAAATTTCAAATTTCAAATTTCAAATTTCAAATTTCTAATATCAAATATCAAATATCAAATATCAAATATCAAATATCAAATATCAAATATCAAATATCAAATATCAAATATCAAATATCAAATATCAAATATCAAATATCAAATATCAATATCAAATATCAAATATCAAATTTAAAATTTCAAATTTCAAATTTCAAATTTCAAATTTCAAATTTCAAATTTCAAAATTCAAAATTCAAAATTCAAAATTCAAATTTCAAATTTCAAATTTCAAATTTCAAATTTCAAATTTCAAGTTTCAAGTTTCAAATTTCAAATTTCGGCGTTATTTTTCTTTACGTATACATCGGGAAAATCAGGTAAGTAGTATATATTTTGAAAATTTTTGAATGTAGGATTGTGCATTTGTAGTTTTTAGAAGGGGGATCCAAATTTCCGCAGAAAATTACCTCATTTTCCGCGGAAATTTTCAATTTTTTTATTTATTTTTTTTTTTTCAAAATAAGGTAAGATGCAAATTCTTTGATAATTTTTGACGTTGAGATTGTGTATTAATTAATAATAATTGCTTTGTCACCCTTGCCGACACAGATCAAATAGTTTTTTTTCGCCCTTATCGCTTCTTCTGATAGTAACACAAATGTTAAAAAAACGCTTTTGTAATATAACAATTTTTTTATTGTAATTTTAATTCGTTGTTTGCCTTAGAGGATGGGTGCTGCCGCCCCCAAACTCCAGCTTATTCTTCCTGTTTCAAATTTTATTTATAATTTGAAACTAAGTAAAAAAAAAGTGGAAAAATTTCACAATTTTCCTGGAAAAATTGCAAAATTTTCTCGGAAAAATTACGTACACTGTCAAAAAATTGTTAAGATACAACCCTAATATCAAAATTTTTATAAAAATTGCACATTTTTACGTATTTTGAATAAAATAATACACAATTTTTTCAACTAAAAAGTGAAAATTTTCCCGGAAAATTGGCTTGCTCCTTCTAAAAACTATAGATGTACAATCCTACATTCAAAAATTTCCAAAATATATACTCCTTACCTGATTTTTCCGATGTTTACCTAAAGTAAACTTTAGCCCAAATTTCAAATTTGAAATTTGAAATTTGAAATTTGCAATTTGCAATTTGAAATTTGAAATTTAAAATTTGAAATTTGAAATTTGAAATTTGAAATTTGAAATTTGAAATTTGAAATTTGAAATTTCAAATTTCAAATTTCAAATTTCAAATTTCAAATTTAAAATTTCAAATTTCCAATTTCAAATTTGAAATTTGAAATTTGAAATTTGAAATTTGAAATTTCAAATTTCAAATTTGAAATTTCAAATTTTAAATTTCAAATTTCAAATTTCAAATTTCAAATTTTAAATTCCAAAATTTCAAATTTAAAATTAAAAATTTAAAATTTCAAATTTCAAATTTCAAATTTCAAATTTAAAATTTCAAATTCCAAATTTTAAATTTTAAATTTCAGATTTCAAATTTCAAATTTTAAATTTCAAATTTGAAATTTTGAAATTTCAAATTTCAAATTTTAAATTTAAAATTTCTAATTTCAATTTTCAGATTTCAAATTTCAAATTTCAAATTTAAAATTTCAAAACCCAAATTTCAAATTTCAAATTTTAAATTTCAAATTTCAAATTTCAAATTTCAAATTTTTAATTTTAAATTTCAAATTTCAAATTTTAAATTTCAGATTTCAGATTTCAAATTTTAAATTTCAAATTTCAAATTTCAAAATCAAAAAAATGGAAAAATTGCAAAATTTTCTCGGCAAAATTACGTACACTGTCAAAAAATTGTTAAGATACAACCCTTTTTTTTTTTTTTTTAAAATAATTCTGTTTTATTATTTCTTTTTTAATTACAATCTAGTCTAAGACTAATAAGCAATTTTATTTAGATACAACCCTAATATCAAAATTTTTATAAAATTTGCACAATTTTACGTATTTTGAATAAAATAATACACAATTTTTTCAACTAAAAAGTGAAAATTTTCCCGGAAAATAGAGGAATTTTTCGGTGAAATTTGGCTTGCTCCTTCTAAAAGCTATAGATGTACAATCCTACATTCAAAAATTTCCAAAATATATACTCCTTACCTGATTTTTCCGATGTTTACCTAAAGTAAACTTTAGCCCAAATTTCAAATTTGAAATTTGAAATTTGAAATTTGCAATTTGCAATTTGAAATTTGAAATTTAAAATTTGAAATTTGAAATTTGAAATTTCAAATTTCAAATTTCAAATTTCAAATTTCAAATTTCCAATTTCAAATTTGAAATTTGAAATTTGAAATTTGAAATTTGAAATTTGAAATTTGAAATTTCAAATTTGAAATTTCAAATTTGAAATTTGAAATTTGAAATTTCAAATTTCAAATTTCAAATTTCAAATTTCAAATTTCAAATTTCAAATTCCAAATTCCAAAATTTCAAATTTTAAATTAAAAATTTAAAATTTAAAATTTCAAATTTCAAATTTCAAATTTCAAATTCCAAATTTTAAATTTCAAATTTCAGATTTCAAATTTTAAATTTTAAATTTCAAATTTCAAATTTCAAATTTCAAATTTCAAATTTCAAATTTGAAATTTTGAAATTTCAAATTTCAAATTTTAAATTTCAAATTTCTAATTTCAATTTTCAGATTTCAAATTTCAAATTTCAAATTTCAAATTTAAAATTTAAAATTTCAAAACCCAAATTTCAAATTTCAAATTTTAAATTTCAAATTTCAAATTTTTAATTTTAAATTTCAAATTTCAAATTTTAAATTTCAGATTTCAGATTTCAAATTTTAAATTTCAAATTTCAAATTTTAACATTTAAATTTTAAATTTCAAATTTCAAATTTCAAATTTCAAATTTCAAATTTCAAATTTCAAATTTCAAATTTAAAATTTCAAATTTCAAATTTCAAATTTCAAATATCAAATATCAAATATCAAATATCAAATTTCAAATTTCAAATTTCAAATTTCAAGTTTCAAATTTCAAATTTTAAATTTTAAATTTCAAATTTTAAATTTCAAATTTCAAATTTCAAATTTCAAATTTCAAAATCAAAATTTTAAATTGCAAATTGCACATTTCAAATTTCAAATTTCAAATTTCAAATTTCAAATTTCAAATTTCAAATTTCAAATTTCAAATTTCAGATTTCAGATTTCAAATTTCAAATTTTAAATTTCAAATTTCCAATTTTAAATTTCAAATTTCTAATTTCAATTTTCAGATTTCAAATTTCAAATTTCAAAATCCAAATTTCAAATTTTAAATTTTAAATTTCAAATTTCAAATTTCAAACTTCAAATTACAAATTTCAAATTTCAAATTTCAAATTTCAAATTTCAAATTTCAAATTTCAAATTTCAAATTTCAAATTTCAAATTTCAAATTTCAAATTTCAAAATTTCAAATTTCAAATTTCAAATTTCAAAATTCAAATTTCAAATTTCAAATTTCCAATTTCAAATTTTAAATTTCAAATTTCAGATTTCAGATTTCAGATTTCAAATTTCAAATTTCAAATTTCAAATTTCAAATTTCAAATTTAAAATTTAAAATTTAAAATTTCAAATTTTAAATGTCAAATTTCAAATTTCAAAGCACTTTCAAAGCTTTTGGAAACTTCGCAAATATTGCAGTCGAATTAAATGGCAACAAAAGCAAATGGCTTTAGCTAGTAGCTCCATTTTAGTACAACTACTTGCAAGAAATTGCGTAGAATAATTAACAAACGGAAAAAATTTAAACATGACCAATTGATTATATGGATCAAAAGATCCCTCAATAATAAATAGTTTCTTGTACGAACTTTCCGGGACATTACGGGAGCCTGTGATAGTACATCATTTTCATTGATTATTAACGCCTGTACCAATTTCGGTAACAAATTTGCTAAAGCAACATTTCACTCAGCAACTTGCTAAAGCAACCGATTTTTTCATCAAGGGGTTCCCTCATCCTTGTCAAGGTTTTGGTGAGCGACGATAAATTACAGCAGGTATTACGGTATTGTTATTACGATAGATTTAAACCACCTGAATGTGTTGTCCGATTTAACGCAGAGCGCTTAACGTTTTATTGAGGCATGCTATGGTGGAAAGGATTTACACGTCAACCCTTCTACAACTGATTTGGTTATATTTACTATGGGCATAAAGATATTGGTGGTCTAGCAGTGCCATCTCTTTTCTGAAGGGCGATTAACAGATCAGACCTGGATTATAAACTTTAAAAATATACTGCCATCTCTTGGCAGGGTAGCAGATCATTTGGCAAAACCTGGGGTTTAACTCCCAAAATACTGTCTTTTATCTATCGTTTCTTAATCGCTGGTTCTACAGATGTTATAGTATGCTTCCTTGGTATGGTGGCCAGTGGTTAAATTAAAGGCTTCAATTATTGAACTCAATTGTCACTACTGGAGCTAAGGCCTCAACCTCCCTTCTTGCCATGGAATCAATTATATTCTTTCTACAGTTTCATATGTGCTGTTGCGTTTCGCCTAAGGTGCATAGGGATGTGGAACATTCTTGAATCAGTAGTGAATAGTATCATAAATTGACATAGTTTCGCTGCTCTGTTTTCGCTAATCTGTAATCATTGTCTCTGTTTCGCTGGATATACATTGTTCTATGAAATTCATGATTCAAAGAAATAGGAAATGTTTTAGATATGGGGTGGGATACTTTAGCAAGAGTAATTATTGCTATTATTGCTTTAACAAGTATCTATTGGAACCACTTTTAACACTCTCGAAACATTCAAAGACGTAACATACTAAAACTTCATGGAGGGCTATGGCTCCTCTGGCTCTAAAAATAACTATGACTTGATTGGTATTTTGCATTGTGTACGAGTTTTTATTAACTTTATATGATATCTTATTCTACATGACATAAATTAAAGATTTGTTGATCAATTTCAATTCAGCAACGACTATAATTAGAACGAGCCGAGACGACTTTTACTAGCTCCAAGACATAATAAGACGTAGAAAGCTGTTAATAAAATTTTAACAAATATCAGGAAGTGTATATAGCTACATTATGGATGGAACTACAAATATTCAAGTTGTGAAATAAAATAAAATCAGTCAACCACAGAAAGAGTATTTAGGAGGCATAATCGTAACGTAGTTGAGTATTGATTAAACCAATTTCCTGAATCTCTCATAAATGAGAGAGCTACACAGATTACCTTACCTAGTGAAATTAATTTAAAATTGAAAAAAATATGAGAAGAAAGGCAGTGTAAGTATGCTCTGTGAGAAAAGGTTATTTGCTTTCGACAATCATAGTCAGTAAATGTAATATTTAAATTCGAATTCTTAAAAAAATTCTTTAAATAATTGCAAATGATTTGCGAAAACTAAATATTATTTTGCTCGCACAAACGATATCTGGTAAATAACTATGACACTTTCCAGTCTAAAATTCAGAGCCTTGGGCAATTTCATTTAAAAAAAAACAATTGCCTACCATCGACTATATAGTAGTTACAGTTATATTTATATTTATATACATATATGCTAAGAACATCATAATAGTAAACGCAGACAGCATTCTTGTTCGTGTCAACAAATCCGTAATGGAAGTGTGACATTGATAAGTTTTTATTGTTATAAAAGGAGCTCAACATACTATACAAAAAATAAAATAAACCAAGTCATGCAACTTCAAAACTTCATTGTCACAATGTAAAACCAAATCATGTTAACATAGTTAAATGGCGTCATAATTCTTTTTGTAACTTAAACCAACAACATACATAAATCATATAATATAATATGCTCGAATATACGACAAAATTACAGAATTAAAATAATTAAACATTATTCCTATATTTTTTTTTAATTAATATTAGCATTACAGAAAACAGAAAATCATTAAAAAGTTATAATTAGAGCTTTAATAAATATTTTCCGAGTAAGTATGATTCGATTTTAATTATTGTGTTTTTGTACACATTGTAGAGTGAGTTTAGCAGTAGGTATACTCTTTTTCACATCTAAATCCATCATATGTGTTTAACATTAAATTATGCTTTAATGATTTATGTTTATTACCAAGATTAACATGATTGGAATATACTCCAATACAACAAATAAATGACCGCTTTATATTTTAATGTTTAATAATACTTGGTATTATTAAACCACTTAATTGATCATAAAATGTAATACAAAGTCATTTTCACAAAGCTCAATAATATTTACATAAAATGTTCAAATTATTTCTTGTCATAAACTATTAACAATCAATAAAATATCAATTTTCGTACATGACATTATTAAATATGACAGCATATTACAACACAGACCATGTACTACTCGTTTAAATGTTCAATAAAAATCAGCCCTCAAATACATAAGAATGAAAAAAATGTGCGCACACACTCACTTATAGACCGAATAAACTAAACAACTAAATTTTCAATTTTCCACCAACGATTATTAAAATGCGAACGAGTAATAACAATATACCATGTTCACATAACCTGCCTTTCAATGTGTACCTACTACAATAAGTATAACTATAAAGACGACAACAAAAAAATCACAATGAATACAAAATTTTTTTGTTATTATTTGTGCTAAAGGGGATGCTTTCGTTTTGGTGTGTTTGGTATATATGTACATATACCAAAATGATTATTTTAGTAATAACAATAAGCAAAATATACCCGAACTGGTATAATGTGACAACCATAAGAATATTTGCCTTTATACATGCGTATGTCAGTATATGCGGTGTGAACACAATATTTTCATGCTATAAAACGAATCACAGACAATAAATGAAAATCATAAAATGAGCTTTTTCTTCGTGCTTCGTACGTTATGTGTAATAATATTTTCTTAAAGTACTTACATTTTGTCGTTTTTTTTATTTAATTCTACCGCAAAAAAACGAGAAATAATGTAAGATGACTGTGTACATATACCGAGTTCCCAAATTTTATTTATTTTGTATTCCGGTATATATGGAACCTACATAAAATTAAAAAAAATCTAATTTTTTTGATTTTGAAGAATGCCCAGAAAGTGTACATGGCAATAAACAATCTGATCTGGCCACTTCAATAGATAGTGAACATTTTAAATGTAATTTAACCCGATTTATTTCCTAAAATTTACGTATACCCTTTATCCAAACAAAATTAGTAATTCACACCCACTTTTTACACCCCTTTAATTTTTTATAATAGATTTACCGTTTAAATAATTAAAAAAAATCATAATTAGGGTTTTAATACTTTTTAAGAGAAACTCTTTAAGCTGACTAATAAAATATTAATAGATTTTTTGTTCTCTCTGATCCGTATCTACCGTGCTTTTATTTCTATTTAAAAAAAATAGAACAACATTTTTATCATCCATTTAAATCTCGTAATTATCAAGATATAGGTACTTTATACAGTTTTTAAAAATAGCTTTTATTATGTACTATTCTTGAAAGCTGAGATTTATTTTTATAAGCTTCATAAATACTAAACTACAAACGGTAAAGTATTTTTAATTACGAAATACGAAACATTTTATTTTAAGCTCATTAATATCTTAAACTGGAGTGTATAGAAAGCTAAAAAATATAAAAAAAGCTTTTCCAGCGCTTTTAATTTAATTGAATATAGTGTTTATTATTATTTTTTATACATACATATATGTATAATGTTACTAGACGTCGTTATGCAAGTTTAACATTATTTATGTTCATGACTATTTTACGTATACGATCTAAGTATTAAAAGCATTGTTTTATGCACATGCTAATAGAAACTCACTATTAATGGAAGTAGCAATAATGGCTCATAATTTTAAAAACAAAGAGCAAAATTGAATAACAAGCGGCTAGAGAGAGGTACGTCTTTAGCTTTTCTATTATAGGATTTTTTTAAGTCATCTGTACAATGCATAGCTCCAAATTATCAATCTTGTGTGTTACTGGAGCCTAATCATAGATCGTAAATATTTGAAAAATTAATACTTTTGGTAGTTACTTTGAATACTATAGAAACATAAGAAAAATAATTTCCAATGTCTGATCCGAACCTTCCATCATTTCTCCATAGTTATAATATACTTAACCGAGCGCTAATATTACGGAATTTCACTCCACTTAAGATGTTTCTATACTGATGACTGAGAAACCCAATGTAATACTACTCATTCTTGTTCAAATGTAGAATAAATTAAGAAAATTAAAATCTATAACAAATCAGTTCAAAAATATTGAAGACAACAACAATATTTGGATTTTATTTGATAAATTTGGTTTCTCCATAATTTATTTTTATTATTTGGTTAATAATTTACAAACCGTCGTTGAAAATAATTTAAAAAAAAATTGAAAGCAAATATAACATAATTTAGAAATAAATGTAGTTGATTTAAATAAAAGCTTTAAAATATCAAAATTACTTTGAGTTCGTTTTAATCTAAAATTAGTAAGATTTAATTATGGCAATAAAAAAATCTTTTGAGATTGAATCTGAAAGCTATTGAAAGTTTTTTTTTAAGTATTGGATTTTAACTGGACTGAAGATTGCCTAAATTACCGTGCTTTTCGACGAATGCAACGAACAGTGAACAGATGAGACTGTGAGATATTTTGTCTAGTCAAATTCTGCGTGACATTTGAAGCCACGCTCCTCCGTAACATCAACGCATAGAGACTATTTTCTGAGGAGTAGGAACTGATTAATTTTCAATTATCTAACTATATCAGTTTTGTCGTTAAACTCCGTACTCAGACACACGTTTATTAATGGGTATAAACTAAAAGCATTGGCAATGAAAATATTTTGAACAGTTTAAGAACTACAATTAACAATTATGAATTTAGAGGCATTTAAAGGTTTTTTATTGATGGACGTTGGTAAAGTTGATATTTCTGATTAATCCCTCTAGGTATAAGGAACTGATTAATTTCAGTGGTGAGGTTAGCTTCAAAAATTAGTATTCTCTGACGATTTAGTTAATATCCGGATCAGTGGACGTTGCAAATTTTAGTTTGTGCCCACCTTCCGACCCCCCTTTCTCTCAAATACTGATTAAAGATGGTACAAAACTATTTTTCTTTTGATTAAATATTTTTCTGCATTATTGGAAAGCATTGCTAGAAGCAAATTTTGTAACAACGATTCTGGAAGGTATAAAGGAAATTATTAGATGGTGAAGATGGTCTGACATTGGAAATGAAAAGAAATTAAATTGTACAAATTTATTTAAATCTAATTTAGGTATCGCGGGATTTTTGATTATTTCAAATTTAATTATTTTATTAAATAATTTCATTCCAATAATTTGTATTCTCGTTCTCTTTGAAAGATTATTTGTTTAGTACTAGTTCTAAATAGAATAAAATAGAAAAATTGGAAAGAGTCTGTCGTCAATTATTTCTGTGGTCTGGTTAGTTCTTTCTAATATTGAATTAAATTTTGAATTGAATCAAGTTTATTCAAACATTTAAATACTGTTCAAGCCGAGCACCTAAAAATAAAAAGAAAACAAAACACCGCAAAGAAAAACATTGACGCTGCATTAAAGTAGACATCCGAAGATACCGCCCTGAAATATTTTGGACATTGGAATTAATTTGGACACGGTGAATCTGCAACGAGCAAACAGAGAAATTAGCAATTCAATTGCGATCAATATAACAATAAAGGACCTGTGGTATCGTATCTCGAGTCAGCGATTTAACGAGACGATTAACATTAAACGGGATATTGACCGGGTCTATTGGTGTAAGCATTTACATATGGTCCTTTGAGCCGGATTTGGCGAAACAGTGATTAAACAGTTCAATTATTCTGAGCAATTCGCTAGTGAAAATTTGAGAATCGCTTGTGTCGGTGCGAGTGACGTCATATCAGTGAAGAAATTCAATTAACACGTGCGAACAATTCGCTAGTTAAAATTCGAAAATCGTTTGTGTCGGTGCGAGTGACGACATATCAGTGAAGAAATTCAATTAACACGTGCGGATAATTCAAAAGATGGCGGAAAACAGGGCGATTAAACGTTTGCTAAAGAACATGGAGAATATTCGAACACAAGTCCTGACGTTTGGAGAAGCGACGCCAATTGCAGATATATCAGCGGAGCAAGCGCTGTTAAGTGAACAGTGGATAGAATTCCAGAATCTGGAGAGGACCTTAAAGGGGAAATTCGACGAAGCTAACTCCGACAATATTGATAAAATTGAAACAATGAACTTCGAATTACAAAAGAAACTGTTCAAGTGGCAGAAAATAGATGAAAATAACCATCAAGATCGAGGGAACCGCACAATGGACGAAGTGGCATTGAATCAATCTAATTTTCTGCAAGAGATATCAAGCATTAACCGACGTGAAAGCGAAGTACGATTGCCAAAGGTAGATATTCCCACATTCAGTGGAATATATGCTGAATTCTCATCGTTCCGTGACTTGTTCGAGAAGTCTATTCACGAGAACGGAAAGATAAACATAGTCCACAAATTGCAATATCTTAAAGGATTGCTGAGAGGAGAGGCTTTCTCATTGATCAACCATATCAGTGTAACCGACGCGAACTATGATGAAGCTTGGGACAAGATAAAAATAAGATACGATAAGCCAAAACACAGAGTCCAAACTTTATTAAAGCAGTTCATGGAACAACCGAATCTACAACAGGGTTGTGCGAAATCCCTGAGACGCCTGGTGAATGTATCGGATGAGATCATTCGGGGCTTAAGGGTACTCGGGGAGAAAGCAGAGAGTCGGGACATCTGGGTAATATACGTGCTGGTCAACAAACTTGACAGTGAATCAAAGGAAGCTTGGGCTCATGAGACCGCAGGAATGGATTTTCCGTCTTTGAACGAGTTCTGGAAATTCCTAAATAGAAGAAGTGACGCGTTGGAGAGCCTCAGTTTGACGAAAGGAAGAACTAATTCTCAAAAACGGATTACGTCAATGAGCGTTCAAATTCCATCATCTTGTCCATTGTGTGCCAATGACCATTACTTGGGAAAATGCGATAAATATATAGCACTTACAGTACCAGAGCGTAGACTAATTGTAGCAGAAAAAAAATTATGCTTCAATTGCCTGTCTTCAACTCATCAAGCCATCCTGTGCCGATCTAAATATACTTGCAGGAAATGTAGACGTCGTCATCATATAACTTTACACTCTGAAGTACAAAACGAGTCAAAAGCCCAAGAATCCGGTAATACAAGCATTTTACATGCTGTGATGCAACCGATGACACCGTACATCTGTGCTATTCTACCTACGGCCATCGTTACGGTGAAAGATAAATTTGGAAAACCACAGAGATGTCGGGCGTTACTCAACTCAGGGTCCCAGTCCTCCTTCATCACCGAGAATTGCATCCAACGTTTATCGGTACAAAGGAAGAGAGCAAACGTAAGCATCAAAGGCATAACGAAGAGTGAAGTCTCAACGAAGGGAAGAAGTATCATAACAATGGGATCATTGTACAATACACGATTACAGATAGCTCTTGATGTTTTAATCCTAAACCAACTTCCGGCAAAGGTACCAGGTCAAGATGTCAATGTCGAAGAAATTCCATCTCTCAAGGATATACAACTTGCGGATCCAGGCTTTTATAAATCTGCTCCCATCGGTATATTAATTGGGGCGGATGAGTTTTTTCAAATTCTCGAAAACGATAGAAGACATGCGAGAAATTTTATACCGACACTTTCAAACGCAGTGATAACGGGAGATACATAGTTCGGCTTCCCTTCCGCGATGCCTCACCGAAGCATGGGAATTCCGAATTGGTGGCCACCAAGCGATTTTTGTCATTGGAACGGAAGCTTGCGAGAGACGAAGAACTGCGAAATCAATATATTCAACAGATGAGGTAATATGTGCAATTGGGATATATGGTAGAAATACCTAACGATCTAGTAAACCATAACTTACGACAATCATTCTATTTGCCCCAACATGCAGTCGTGAAAAATACAAGTGAAACAACTAAGGTGATGGTAGTTTTCGACGGTTCTAGCAAGACGACCAACGGAACATCATTGAATGACACCTTGTTAATCGGCCCTACCATTCAACCAAAACTCTGGGCTAATTTAATGCGATTCCGATGTCACCGTATAGCCATTACATCTGACATAGAACGCATGTACCGGCAAGTACTCGTATCCAGTGATGAAACAAATTATCAAAAGCTGTTATGGCGTGAAGATCCAAGTGAAAGACTAAGACATTATAAGTTGACGACAGTGACGTTTGGATTAGCCTGTTCCGCCTATTTAGCTATTCGTACACTTCAACAAACTGCACGCGACAATGGAGATGCCAAGATATTGTATCACGTAGAAAATGATTTCTATGTTGATGACTTTTTGTCTGGTGCTGAGAACGAACAGATGGCGATTCAATTGAAAACCAATATAACGGCTGCGTTACTAAAAGGGGGTTTCGTTTTACGTAAATGGAGATCCAACTTCACCTACTTGACTGAGGATATGCACGATCATAAGGCGATGCGATTGGGCGGCGAATCGGTTCCTGTCAAAAACAGTGTTGGGATTCCACTGGGATTCGCGCGAAGACAGATTCCAATTTAAGGTCCATGCGGAACCAGAAGGTCCAATCACAAAGAGAAGGATAATTTTGGAGGCTTCTCGAGTGTTCGATCCGTTGGGATTTTTGTCACCCTCAACCATATTATTTAAAATATTATTTCAAAAGTTGTGGTTATCTAAACTCGGATGGGACGACTTAGTACCGGAAGCCTATCAAAGTGAGTACCGGAAAATCAGAGCTGAATTTAAGTATTTTGAAAAGGTTGAAATACAAAGCTTCACCAATCACTACGAGGATATTGAATTACATGGCTTTGCGGACGCCAGTGAACGAGCTTATAGTGCAGTGATATAAAGTAGGACAATTGATAGAGAGGGCAGAATAGAGATAAATTTGTTAACCGCTAAAACCAAAGTTGCACCCATAAAGAAAATATCACTGCCGAGACTAGAATTATGTGCAGCACATTTGTTGGCCAAATTGATGTCTGCTATAAAGGAAATCTTACCACAACAAATCACGTGTTTTGCCCGGACAGATTCAACCATCGCGCTTGCCTGGCTGTCGACCTATCCCGCAAAATGGAAGACTTTTGTCGGCAATCGTACCAGCGACATATTAAACAAATTTCCGCGACAATACTGGTATCATGTGAAGTCTAGTGAAAATCCGGCGGACCACGTGTCGAGAGGAGTATTCCTGGAAAGATTGGTGAATTTGCGACAAGGGTGGTATGGACCCGATTGGTTGAGTCAGCCACTTGCTATTCGTCCACCATCATAGACGAATTAAGTTTAGAAATCGATGAAAAGGAGATTGACAAAGAATCCAGCAAGAGGAAATTGACCCAATACGCTTTCCAAATCACCGTGCAAAGCGATCGGTTACACAACTTATTCGAAAGTAACTCAAACCTGTACCGGATTTTACGTATCATAGCATACGTCAAACGTTTTGTAGAAAATGCGAGGTGACGCGATCCGAGAAATACAAATATTTGTGAATTAACGGCGAGAGAAATAGAACAAGCCAGAATGCTGTGCATTACTTGGGTGCAAAATGATCGCTTCCGGGAAGATATCGCAACTTTGAGCAAACACAAAAGGGTCCATTAGAAGGGTAAAAAGGATATTCACAAATAATTTTCCTAAAAATAATTTGTATCCAATTTCAGTAATATTTTCAATTCCAGGATGTCAAAGAGTTATAATTATCTAACTTTAAAGTTACAAAATCTACGACCATTTTAAATAGAAATGGACAACCGGGTTAATAGAACCGATTATAATAGAATGTTTTACGTCTTAAAACTCGTCAAATTTTATCAACATTATTATTTTACCTATGTAGGGCACACGAATATATAAACCGGCAATATTTAACGAAATGATAAAGAGACATTTTCTAAAATAAATCCTCTTTACAGTTTCTAAAAATTTTCAATCAATTTATACATGGTAATCTACTATTATATTCAAAATTCTAAATCTGAATACACCCTCTAGTCAAAATGAATTAAATAGCTTTCTCATAATTCGTGTGCACCCAGATTTAAAAAAATACAAAAAATATCCTAGTTTATTACACTTCGGTATATAAAATCTTAAAATGGTTTGCAAAATTCTTGAACATCTTCGTGAAAACAATTCCAAATAATTTCGTAAATTATTAGGGTTGGCTATTTCTTGTTGAACACAAGTAAGCAATTTATAACAAATCCTTTACAGATCATACCAACAACTCAATCTGTATATAGTGTATGTGTAGTGAACACAGTTGTAACTACAAATCACCAGGCAATTCGTAGAACAAATTGTCCGTAAATAAAAAAATTCTACTTTCTGTGTAGATTTTAAGTGTTTCTAATATAACACAGCATGGTCTTTGTAATATCGAAGAGGGCGGTGAAGATTTATATAATTAAGAGTACCCCCCGCTTAGTTACAACATATATACGAGTAGTACCCGGATAATAAATAAATCTTGATTTATATTCCCAAACCCAAAAATGTTATATCTGTCTATGTTCTATAGTTATGTTATTGATTCAATTCATATTATTATAGAGTTAAAAAGTTAGTTTTACGGTTATATAAACCTATTTTAGAATTTTCCACTATAATACAAAATGTTTCCACTATCCCAAATACCAACAATGCTGAAACATGAACCTATATTTCCCAAAGCATTTTCAAGAGTTTTGTACCACCGTTTTATATTTTTGTCTATTTTCACAGTGCTATTTTTGGAATAACAAAACTTAAAGTGTTGTCTTCGCTCCTAAATATGAAGATTCGCTGCATTTTATTTATTTTTATTTTGTTTTGTTTTGTTTGGCTGAAAAAAATAAATCTGGCATAAATATCAAAAGTGGAAAAAAATGTATAGCAACAACGTTATGTACAGTAAGTAATTTATCTTCTCAACCAAGAAAGTATAGAAGGTGGGTACGAACGTTTTATCCGAAGCGTTTTGTTTTTCTTTTTTTCGTAGAGTAAAATAAAAGTATCCAGAAAAGCTTTATCAAGATAAATTGAAACACTTTAAACTTGTTCGTTGTTTGTTCGTTCGTTCTTTTGTTGTTTTCTACTTAAATTTGCTTGTGTGTGTGTGTGTCTATTTCACATTTTCGTGTATTGGGGAAATGAAATTTTCTTCAAAAACCTTTTTGCTTTCCCTTATATTTTTCGTTTTATTCAAAGATGATGGATCATTTATTCATTGTTCGGGAGAAAATTTATCCATTGTGGGAATACATGATTTTGATGTTTTATACACGTAATATACATATGTATATGTGTTCATTTGTTGTTGTTTTTTTTTGTGTTTTCATATTAGGTGCACTGTTGCGGGGTTGAATACATTTTCATTCGTTGCGTATTAAATGATTATTGAATTAAATTCGTTTTACTTTTTATTTTTTGATTTCTTTCCATTGTGGATTTATTTAAATGTTTGGATGTTGCTATGATTTAGAACCATAAATCATGTTATACCTTCGTTTATGATTTGTTTTAATTTTGAAATTATTGATTTATTGTCTACACATGTTGAATAAACTTGGCTTGTTTTAATTCTACGCTGGTTAGGTTTTTTAATTCTAGAATTTCCAGGAAATTTATTTGAATTTTATATTGAATTCTGAATCAGTCTAATGCTGGAAACAAATGTGCAGAATTCTACAAGCACCAAAATTAGAAAACATTAGTTTATATGGAATGAAAATAGATGGATTCGTCTTGCCTCGCAGAATTCTGTAAGTTTTCTCTATTTCTAATTTTGGTGCGAATCTGTAGGGTACATTACGTAAAAGAAAACAAATCTAGTACAATTTGTGCACTTTTTATTATTTTCAGTCAATTTTTTAATTTGTTGACAGAAAATAAGTTTGCCACAGTGCCAAATTGGAGGATACAAATTAATTAATTTGTAATAAAATAAGACAACATTAATTTAAAAAAATTGTACAATAAAATTAAATACGTATCAAATAAAGCCGCAACAAAAAATTCTGCGTGTTAAAAAAGACGCTCATGTAGTTAACTTATATTAATCCATGTTTCTTCCCATTGGCGTTAGATGGTGTCTGGAAAATTGAAGTGAACCACATGTTTTTAGTGGATTTTAGATCAATGCTGTTTAAGCTGACAATCACGCCAGCTCAAAATGTTTGGTTCTTTTAAGCCTGCGAACTAAATTCGTGTTACTTAGGAGCTGAGTTACTTCAATGTTCACATGTTGAAGGAGCCTTTCTTCATGTCTCCCCGCTTTTTCTTGGATTGCCCTATGCAGATCATTGTTCCTAACATACCAAGGTACATCAACGATGTTCCTTAATACACAATCCCAAAGCTGAATACCATTAGTCCAAATCGGTTTCAATATTTGCTTATCAAGTAGAAGCTTGCTGTATGTTGATAAAGAAGAATTCTGTTCCACCAGCCAATACATTTTTCTGTACTAAAATTTTAATTTTTACTTTTCTTCTTGATGTGTGATTTCCATCGTAACTTAGCATCCAGGGTCATGTCGATATACTTAGCAGTGTTTGAATGAGGTACTATTCTCCACCTTTTTATCTAATTGTAGTAATTTCGCGTAAAGATTTGCCTTCTTCCTTAAATTTTATAACTAATTCTCTCGTCTCAATTGCAGTTTTCCTGCCCATTTTGATATTAATACACACGCTATGAAATAACAATTGCAACTAATTTGAAATCACATGAGCACAACAGAAAACACAACAAGTAAAGAATTTAAACACAAAAACAAAGAATAACGGTACATTTTTTTGCGTAATTTTAAAATGGGCATTATTCTACTATATGTGTACACTTTCTTTTTGACGCATTAAATTTGGAGTATTTTTTAGTTTTGTTTGTACTGTTGTTGTCGAAATATTTTTCATTTTTTCATTTACATATCTTAGGAGCATTGTACAGTGTTTTGTAAATACGATAATAGTAAAGTTAGAAAAACTTTAATGTTTCAATGCCGAAATAAAAGCGTTTATATAAGAAAACGTGGTGTACACTTCCTTTTGACCTGACAGTATTTACATATTTGAGTTATAGCTGATTGTAATTTCTGTGTTGATTCTTCGTTGCTTTTTCCAACAGCTAAGATCGCCGCGTCATCTGCAAAAGTCGCCACAAACAAATGCTTCAAAACCGGATTTCTTTCAATTCAGAAAAGGCATCGTCTAATTTAATCCTGATTAACCAATCTTTCAAGTAAGATTCCAGTATTTTAACAATTTGTATTAGTAGAGGATTTCTTTACTTGTGGTTAAGTCCTTCATGCCACACTCTATTAATCTTTGTGTCCCTGGACATTTTTTATACGTATAATCCTGCATAGGTACAGGTGTACCTATATTTAAGTTACATAGTAACATAGTTCCGTGTGGAGATTAAAAAGTTCTCTTTTGTTTTGTTTAGTTATATATAAAAGTTTATTTCAACCCGTAAAAACATATCGGCTTCCCAATTGATTGTAATGCAAGCAGTTATTTCGAAATTATTTCAATATTTCAAAAATATCAACGATCAATTTTCGTAGCATGTACAATTTCTAAAATTGAATTCGCAAAGTTTGTATAAACCATAAAAACGGCAGTCAAAATACAACTTGAATTACGATATGTGAACACTACCGTTATGCATTTTTTTTATACTATTATATTATATAAAACAATAGTTTTATTATTTGTCGGTATCGATTGCAATTTGTGAGATAAGGAAATATTGTCCTATTCATAGAAAAATGGCTGGTAGAAAAGAATTTTCAAGAGCGGAATTTAGTCGGTAATATACTATTTTTATCGTTCTATGTCAATTTATAATAATTTTCAATTGGGTCGGTCATTCTCATTTTTAGAATGGGTTACGAGGAGCAACAAACATACTTATGAGATCTTTACGACGACATTAGTGATAATGAAATAAACGAACTTGAATTCGAAACATATGAAGATTCTGATGGAGAAAACGCGGCTGACTGTTCAGCTCAACTTTATACTGCTCAGGTAAATAAACGGTATTGCTAACATTAGATTTCTGGTGTCTTTTTGTCTCTAATTTTTAGAACGCTGCAGCATCTGATGTGGAAGACGTATTTGCAGATTCAAGCATTTCTATTAATTTTTATTCAGAAGATGAATCTGTCGAAAGTACTACAGAAGAAGAAGTCGACATTGAACCTGGAGGATCCTCTTTATTGGCAAAAGATAATACCATAAGAAGAGAATCTATCTTCGTGTGATTTGTTCAAAACATGTTTTTCTTGCGTCATGTGTGACATAATTATACGGGAAACTAATCGTAAGGTAAAACATGTGAAGAATGGGCCCAAAAAACCCAAATAAGGAGCCTCGAATCTGGAAAGAAATCACTAAAGAAGAGTTTGATGCATATTTAGGTATACTAATAATGGCGGATGTAAATCATTCAAATTCAGTAGATGTAAAAGAATTATGGAAATGCGACGCGCACCCGCTATACAGAGCTAGTATGTCGCGTGATCGCTTTGTCGAAATATTACGATTTCTGCCATTTGACCATAAACATAACAGGGCCGAGAGATTACTGAATGATAAAGCAGTGCCAATTGCAGATACTTGGCTAATTCTAAACGTAAATTGTATGTTCCATCTGAGTATCTAGTAATAGACGAGCAACTCTTCCCATATCTAGCAAGAACCAAATTCACTCGATATATGCCTTTAAAGCTAGCCAAATATTGCATAATGATCTGGTGGATATGCGATACAAAAAACTCATTTTCACTAACTGCGAAAATATATACCGAGAAACCACCCACCGGTAGAGAAAAATTCAAGGAGAAAGAATTGTAAAAGATTTAGCAATTACATATGAGAAAAGTGGTCGAAATATAACAATGGACAATTTTTTCACCACCCTGCCAGTCGCACGATTATTGATGTCATGGGATTTATCAGTTGTAAGAAAACTAACATTCCAACGGAGATGTTATCTACCAAAAACCGTGAGCCGATGTCTTCGATATTTGGATTTTCACAAAACAATAAAGTGACAATTTGTTTGTACATTCCTACAAAAAAATAGAAATGTGATCATGTTATCTACATTACATTCGGACAACAGTGTTAGTGGTCCAAAAATAAAACCAGAAATAATCCATTGCCATTATTACAATAAGACTAAATGGGGCGTATACACAATGGACAAAATGCTAAAGGGATATTCTACAAAGCGTATAATCTTGCGGTGGCCTATGACGCTGTTTTACAATATAACTGACGTAGCATGTCTCGCTAGTTATATTATTTATATAATTAATAATCCATTGGAGCTGAAAACATCAACAAACATGGCCGTCGATTATTTCTTCAAGACTTAGGAAAAAGTTTGGCGATGGCTGCCATTCAAAAAATATCGGCGAACTCACATGCAATCAAAAAGTTTTCCACAAGGGTTGCCATCGAATCCACTTTTGGGCACCCAGTTATGCAAACTCAACCATCTATTAGCGGACAAATGAAAAATACACCAAGAATCAAACCGGTAGTTGTTCTTGCTATTTATGTCGTTCGATGTCTCACAAACAGCGCAAAACTAGAAAAAGTTACCCAGTATGCGAACGTCCCATATGCGACCAGCATACGGAAACAATTTTAAAGTTCTACTCGTTTAATTTATAAGCACGTTTTTAGTTTCAGTCTTGCCCTGTGGTGAATTAAATATTATAAATTATTATTAAATTTCATTGAAATATATGAAATTGAAATCGGAAAATGCTTGTTATTTATCAGAGGTACCTTTCCAAGGTTCTACGTAATACATTTATATTACTTCCTATGGCAAGGTGGTTTTATTTTTGGATTCTTATCATCGAAATTAATCGTTTTGAGATTTCTCAATAGCTTAACCGTATATTTTTAGATTAAACCAGTAAAAATGGAAGTTTTCTTTTTAAAAGGTACACCTGTACCTATTCAGGAACACAAAGGTTAAACGCTTGTGAAACGTCTAGCAATACTGTTGAACCGACTTATTTCTCCTCTACTGCTTTTTCATTTATACGGGTTATTCTGTGTATTTGATCAATTGTTGATTGTTGGTTACGAAAACCGAAATGATGATTTGGGATCAAGTTTTTACTGTCGATTATCGGATTAACTCCTTTTACATGAAGATCTCAAAGAGTTTTGACATGACTGGCAATACCGAAATTGGCATATAAGATGAGGTTATGTGGGGTGGTTTCCACAAGTTTGGTACATATTTGATTCTAAATGCTGCATTTATAAGATTGTTGAGCTTCACCAGAGCTTTCCTTAGCAGTTCTTTTACGATTTCTGTAGTAATGAGATCGTGCCCAGGAGCTTTTTTCGTATTCATATGAGCTTTTATCGGTAGTGTTGTCGGTAGGATTTCTTTACTTTATTGCACAGCTTCCAACGTTTGGTCTTCATGTGGCTGGAATATTTTGTCGAGGTGTTAAAAAAATTCTCGAGCTTTGCCTTCATTATTTCTAGAATCTGTCGACCAATTAGCGTTATGGCGATCTATTTTCAACATTAGCAATTATAGAAATAACAAAGGATATGTTTCAACATCTCTCAATATGCCGCAGTAAAATGAATTGGATCATCGTAATTACAAATATTGTTTGTAAATATATATGCAAATTAAATTTGGATGGGTAAAGATTTTATTAAGCTAAGTATTCTATTGGAATGCTCAAAATGTTCTATTTAAAACTATCGAATTTTTCAACTTTCTCTTAGATAAGTCTCTTGATGTAGCATGTGTAAGCGAAACATGGCTTAATGCTCTATGTACAATCAATCATCCTAAATACTTTGTTTGCAGTGCTACAAAGTATCGAAAACCACAAAATAAATTTGAAATTCATATCGAATTTTTGACATGATTTTTGAAAATCGTTTCTATTATAATAGCAATACTGCCGTACTAAGAAAAAACGTCACAAGCGCCAAAAGTCGAAAAATGAGTTAAGGGCATATTTGGATTCTGCAAACAAATACCTATTTTTCTGCTTTTTTTAGAATGCCAAATATCCTTTATTAAATGCCATAAAATCAAGTTTCATAGTAAGACATGGTAAACAAAAACCGAAAAATTGAAATTACTAAAAACTACAAAAAGGCATATGTGACTTTTGTTCTTAGCACGGCAGAATAGTTATGACTATAAATTCGGGCCTAAGTTTGTTCTTAAGTTAACAGAACTCTTTATCAATTTGAAACATTTGAAAAATCTACAGAATTAAAAAAATGCAAAAAACTTGAAGAATTAAAGAAATTAGTAGAAAATTGAAAGAATTAAAGAACCTTAAAAATTTTAACAGTATAAAAAATTTAAAGGAAAAGGTTTACGTATTCTAAAGAATACAAAAAATTAATATTTTAAAGAATTAGAGAATTTAGAATAATTAAGCAATTTATAGACATAAATTTGGGTATTTTAAAAATCTAAAAAATTTTAGAATGTAGAGAATTTAAGCAATTTAAAGAAACGAAATTAAAAATTTTAAACAATTTAAAATACTTAAGAATTTTAAAAATTGTTAATTTAAAAGGAGCCAAATTAAAAGGATTTAAAGAACGTCAAAAATTTCGAAAATTTTGAAAATTTACAAAATATGCAAAATTTAATGAATTTAAAGATTAAAGGAATTAAAAAGTTTAAAAAACTTACAAACAATAAAAAGAATTTACAGATTTAGATAACTTGAACATTTATTGAATTAAAAAAATGTAGAATACAATTTTAAGAATTTAAAAAGTCTATTTTTAGGAATTTTCCGAATTTAAGAATTTGATTAATTTTAAGAAATCAGATAATTTTAAAAATTGAAAGAATTTTCAGATAAAAATTTAAAAATTTAGAAAATTACAGAATTTAATGAATTTTTTGAATTTTTTAAATTCATTTAAAGAAATTCAAAATATCTACAGAACTTAAAAAATTTAATGAATTAAACAAATTAAGGAAATTAAAGATTCAACAAAATTTAAAGAACTTAACCAGAAGGATTTAATGAAATTAAAGAATTTAAAAAATTCAAAAAATGTATGCAATATAATCAGTTTAAATATTTTGCAAAATTAAAAAAAAAAAAAACAATTACAGAATCTTAAAACATGTTCAAAATTTAAAAACTTTAAAAAATTTATTTAAAATGTTTATAGGATATTTAAGCTTGAGCTTTCAATCCCAATTCGGGATCATTATCAAAACCTGTAATTGAGAATACTCTTTCTGCGTCAGTCGATGTTGGCGATATCGATAGTAAAGCTCTTTATAGGTTTTCTAAGTGGTTTGTCCTTTAACCTGAAAACTCGAACATTGGGGACTCTTTTTTAAATAAATTAGCACTTTGGAGGTTTTGTTTTGATTGCTGCAAAGAGGCAGTTTTAATGGCCAAATTCAATTCTTTGGCAATTGATAATTTGACAGAAACATCGCAACATTCAATTGGTAAAGCATCGGCGGTTGCTGCTGTAACATTAAATAACAGTTTAAATAATTTTCCTCCGTTTTCCAATATTTGTGATTTTGTATTGTACTATTCGGAAGGGTATCTGCGTGTTTGTTTCAACTAGGCGGGTCTCTTAGATAATGTATTAATGACGTTAAACTGACGTTTCTACAATCTATAATTCTTAGTTTGAGCACATCTAACAGTTTTAGTTCAATATTTGAATTCAAATTTTCAATTTTTCTTGAATATAAAAATAATTACTGTTTCTGCTGTAATCAGAGTGGCTTCCTCCCGTCCTAATGCTTTAACTTCTAATTTAATTGGTGATAGTGCATTTCGAAAATCATTCAATAGATCTAAGTCAATTTGTGAAAGTTTCTTAAGATGATTAAGGTCTTTTAAAGAAAGTTTCACACATTCGAATAAATATAAATCCGGGTTTTAAGTAAAAAAACCGGGTTTCCGAAATGTATTTAGTCTGCTTAAAATTAATTTAAGTTTAGCATAAGTCGTTTTACTTAATTGTCCATGAGTAGTACCAGACACTTTACGATGTACTTCGGGTTGGTTCATCTTAATTGCTTGTTTCCTGAATATACTTGGATTTTTAGCAATCACATTCTTATTTTTGATGTTTTGCAGTTCAACAGCAACGGTTCATCCTCTGTAGTTAGCTAGATGGTTTTCTCCTAAGTGAATGCATTAAGTTAAATATTTTGAGCTTTTACACAATTTTTAGTATGCAATATGTTGGTTGCAATATTTTTGTCTATGTACATAGGCTTGAGATTGTTTACATTGTGGTATAATCTTAGATCTCCTTAGAGGCTGAATAACCACCTTGTACCCCAAGATTATATCTTCATATATCAAAGGTCAAGATAAACATGATGAAAGGTATTACGCCTCTTTGTTTTTTAGCTTAATTGATGCTTCAGTTGCCTTAAATCCTTTTCCTTTCATAATGAATTTTTTTTTTTTTATTTACTCGTAAAGTGTAGGTTTTTAGCCATGCCCCTTATTGGTTTGGTTTGTTTAGTTTCAAATGTGTGCCAAGTACGTTTTCTTTCGTTTAACATTTTTGCCATTTTTTTGTAAGTTTCACCATCTTCCAAGTTTATTTTGATGGTCTTTCCATTCAATACTGAAACTTAAGAAAATTAACTGTTGACGACTTTAGGCAAACTATCGAAATGTTAGCATAAAGTCAACAAAAATTTAAAGATACCATCTTAAAAATAATAACGGATAATCAAAATTCAATATAAATCCAGGCAAGATGGCGAAAACATTTTATCCCAACTATTCATTAACCCAGAAAAATCAGTTTCAATAGTAGCGAAAAAATTAATCAATCAATTTAAAGGGTTACCAACCAGAGCTATGATTTGTATTTAGAGCTAAACGTGCGGCGTATTCCAAACCCATCTTCGCTTTTCGAGTTACGCCGCATATACACCCCAACCCATAAATGCCATTATTTGTTTAGGTTTGGGGTATTTTAGGAACATCAAAATTCACTAAATTTTAGGAATTTTTTCATTTAATTTTTATGATATTTTCAAATGGTATTTATTTCATTAAAACTGAATATAGCTGTTAACCGAAAATGTCAAAAGACCTCAATAAATTTCAATGAAAAAATGTCTCATTTTAATATTGGAAATTATTTTTAGAACAAAATAAATTGACAACATTTATAATTTGTTGGAGCTATTGGAAAGAGATACACAAAATAAATGTTGGCATCGAAATAAAGGTTTTGGGACAACCATTATTAAAATAAAAAACATAAAAATTGTCAACAAATCTAATATTTGCTAATTGCTTCATCAACATTGCAAACACAGATTGAAGTAAATTGCTCCAATAATACCACAAATTGATTGATTGAGATATTCGGCCAATTTTTAAGTTAGACGCCCCAGATTAAAATCTGACTAATCACTGTCGCAATTTGGATTATAATTATTGTTACAAGTACACAAAAATTGAATTTTATTTTGTGTAGGTTTTAATTTGTGCTTGTTTCGCCAGAAACATTTTTGTTGGTTTTGCCTATACACATAGTTGGAATATGACGAACAGGGAATTTTAAGAAACTAGCCGATTTGGAATAAAATTCATTGCGACCTCCCAATTTATGAAGAAAGCTTAAACCACCTGGGCTATAGAGAGGACACAGTCAGACAAACAGATATCACTTCGAGTCCTGAAAATAAATAAATCTCCAAAAATCTCAAGGTCCAAAAATTTCCATGATTACTATACCTTATTTTACGTAAAAGAAAGTGATCAATTTATCGTCTGCATTAAATTTCCTATTCGTTCTTATTTTATTTCTAAAATTTACCAAACGAAACTGGACTTATCCGGTTTTATATGAAAGTTTTACTTCAGTTTCGTTTCTCAAAATAAAGTATTTTTGCGATAACTGAGATTCTGCATATTTTTTGATCATAGCTTAATTATTAATCTGAAAATGAAGTTATTCTTAATTATTACGTATTAACAAAAGAAATCGTTATAACGAGAGTTTCCGTAAAGAATAATTTTTATTGACGAGATGGATTCGATATAAGTTCCTGAAGTGTGTCCGAAAAAAATCCTATTTTTATTTTTATAATTTTTAGAACAGGTTTACAGCAATCTTCAAGCAAATTAAATTTTATATCGGAAACAATTCACAAATAATCGAAAATCGTCTCAGTATTCATGAAAATCGACTGAATTTATCAAATAACTGAAGAAAAAGTTCCCTTTTTTAATTTGCGCCCTAATTATAGTGACATATTCTATACCTAGAATGAGATCAGGTAACACTAATTCAAACGCCGATAATTTTGTTTCGAAAATTTAACAAAAACCGCATCGTTTAATAGAGCATTTCTAAGGTGTCAAACTACTAAAATGTTAAGAAACGGAGTAACAGGGTCTCGTACTATTCCTTGAAATTTTCCCCTTCCGGTAGTTCTTAAAAAAAGAAAATAATAAAGATAATTCTCAAAATTTGAAATGTTAATATTTTTCGCTTAACCCACCTAAATCCCCGTTCAATTATGTGTCGGCCTCAAGATCAAACTATTTTGAGTTTAAATGTTTCCAGCTAAATTTTTTTATTACTGAGTTATCTATGTGGGTTAGATGCATCAAATATTTTTTATTCATATAGTCGTAAATCCATAAGCAAACGTTTTCTATCTAAAGCACCCTTTATAATTATGTTTGACTGGCTTTATAATATATTACATAGACGCAAACCTAGATTTTGGTATCGTACCCTAAGTATTACCTTAATTAATTAAATTTAATTGTCAAAAGTTTTGTAATTAAATAACCATAAAAACAAAGTTGTATGTTACATACTTTTATTTTTGTTTCAATATTTGCTTTTTGCTTTTGTATGGTATGTTTATTTGAAAAAACATGAAACATAAAAGTTACTTTGATTGAAACAAATTTATGTTATAAATAAAAACCAGATCTAAATATTTACATCCGAATATACGCATATAATTATGTACAAGAGTATATGTACTCGTATGTTACGTTATAATTGATGTATAATGTGACAATTTACGAATTGATATACCAATGAATTTTAGTAGTTTTGCTGTTTTTTGGGGGAATCTTGTGTAAAATGAGCCAGCCTTTTTAAAAAATTTCTATTTTTGTAGTTTCCAACTACATAATTTTTAAATTAAAGGAAAATTTCCTCAAACGAACCAAAATCAAAAACTGTTGGGTTGTCAATTGAATTTTAAACCTTTGCAAAAGTAATATTTTCAATCAATTCCTTAAACTAATAAGGTACCAAATAATCGGCCAAATCGGTCAAACAGAAAAATAGGAAAACATGAGGAAATGTAGTATTTCTTCTCATTTTTAGTAGTAAAATTTAATTTTTGTAAAACCTAAATTAAAATTCAAGATATTGCACTTAAATGCCCCGAGGATTATAAAAATTTGCAGATTCGAAGCAAACAAACAAGTAGAACATTATAAAGCTAGGGAGAGAGCTAAATATACCTAGATATTACCCGAAGGGATTACAGGTCGCTATTGTCCAATATGCTGTTTAGCTAATGACGAAAAATGTTACGTACAATTTTTGTAAGTATGCTGTTTACATATTGTTCTTAATAAGAATGCCCTCATGCCGTAAACTATACCATCATTTTCCTAAATATTTTAGCATACAAATATTTCCTTTCCAATTTTAAAATGAAATCTGATTTCTTCCAAAATATTCTAAACAAAAATCTCCCGTTCTACAATTCTGTGTCAATAAGTCATAAGGGGATAACTCATTTTACTAACTTTTCAGGAGGGCGATTTTAAGATTAAAACTAGTTTATGATAAAATTGTATATGTTTTTATTGAAATAAACACCGGGATATGACGCGAAATTTTTAGCTTTGTCATATTTATTGATTGTTTTCTATCTCAGATTTATATTTAAAGAGTTATCGTGAATTTAACGTCTTATGCCCTTTTGTCAAATCAAATTTTCTGGCGCATCAAATAATTAGTGTGTTATTTCTATTTGTCAGAATAAAAATACTAATTTTAAATAAATATCTAGCCTTATGCCTTTATACCAAAATCTATCGCAATATAAAAAAATAATAACTCAATAATGACCAAATGGCACACTGGCGTAAGCTGTACTGTTTGAAGAGGCAAGTACTTATTTTGAATTTCTGTAGGGAGAATGGAGAGCAAGTGTGATTTCCCGTCGCTAACTGAACTATATATCTATATAGTTGTAATTTTAATCTATAAAATATGACGAAAATAAACAATTTGACCAATATTAACTCGATTACAATATGAACAAAAGATAATAACATACATTTCTTTATTTTACCAACTTCATTCGTTCATTACAAACTTTTATTTTGAAAAAATACATAAAACTAATACATAACGTAAAAATCACAAATTTCACTTTAAATTATTATTTCATAAGTTAACAAATAAACTTCAATTTACTTATATTTGTTCTTCATTTTGATCGTCCTATGTCAAATCTGAGTGGAAATCTGGCATCACGTCTGTTTCTTATTGTTGGTAAAATGGGTGGAAAATGGGATCTATTAGATTTAGATCGGATATCAGGTCCTTTTTCTTTTCACTACTTATTCTTATTGGTGCAGTATAACATTTTGTTAGTTCTGATGGAGAAATATAATTAATTCCTCTTTTTCTGATGTTTAAAATTTGAAATGGCTCTGTTTCATCCAAACTAGTTTTAAATTGAATTTCCCCAAATTCGTTGGTATATCGCAACCATCGCACAGAAAGCCAAGAAAATGAGTTACTTTCTAAATTTGAAAGATAGAAAAAAATATAATTGGTTTTAAATGAAAATTATCATAATTAAACTTACGTCTCGTCTTTGGTCGAAAAATAAATTTCTTTTTTGCAATTTGGTCAAAACTAAAAAAGTCATCTTGAGTCATTTCTACTACTCGCTGCTTTTTCTTTAACCCCAACACTCGCTACAAAATTGTACCAATCTTGGGGATGGCAAATACGAGCAACGTTAAATGGAATATTAGACCCGCATTCATGAATCGTTAAATTAAACGTTCATAATTGCCGTTTATAAAATGAGATAGATGTCCGAATAAAAGTCGTGGGAAGGCACTGTTTGTAAATCAAAAGTGTACACTCTCATTGAAGAATCGGTTTTTGCTGTTGCTTTATCCAAACATTTGCTTTTGTATGCGAATTCAGCATGGGCTTGGTGTTTTTTTTTTGTTGCACTATTAAATTTTCCTTGTCGGTTCCTTCAGCCAACTCCATTTCAAGTTTTATTTTGTCACACGTGCTACCAGTATCTAATTTTGGTTTCTTAAAAGATAAGTTGGTTTCCTTAAAAATGATCGTATATGTATTTATGTACTTATTGAAACTGATTTTTCGCTGGTGTCACAGTACATTCGGTACATCTTAGTGATATTCAAATCAGTTGGTAAATATTTCTTTGTAGTGTCACGGCGTGTTCCGCGATGTCTTGTTGTAATTTATGTGCTGGTGGATGCTTTCCACGTTGATCTAATTTAATAACGGTGCTAGAAGAATTAAGCTTCTTCTCAATTACGGTGTCGATAAATTTAAGCGACCCGCCAAGCGTAGCAACAAAACATCCTTTGCAAACACACACTTTTTCTCTGTGAACAAAGAACCAATAGAGGCAAGAGTGACGACGATTTCTTAACGCCATTTCATCGTGATATACTTTTTGATATTTTTTGTTAACAATCTCAATTAATCCAGAGACAAATGCTACTCTCAACTCATAGTTTCCTAGTGCCCAATACTGTTGAAAAATATTCTCCTTGTTTTGGAAGCTTTAAATTTACGCTCAAGAACAAGTTTTCCTGTCTAATTGACATATGATTTACCAGAATTTCGTTTGCGTTTTCTGGTTTGTTTATTTTCTTTTACAACAGGTGATTGTTCTTGAAAAGCTTCATGGTTACCATCGACATCATCTGATACATCACTTTCATTATGCAATTTTTCGTCAATATTTTTCTCAATCATTCGCGTAATTGTATTTATTTCCGAATTATCCGAATCATCTGAAGGTATTTAATTGGGGTCATCTTCACTATCGTCAAAATTATGATCCTCATCAATGTTGCAAAATTGGTCCTCGTTTTCCTTTTCTATATTGTGTTCAAGTTTGTCATTCGGCCTGATTTCTGTTGCGTAATAAATTTTAATTAATCGTACTAGGGGTTCATTAAAAATTACAAAAATTAGCAGTGGCATCTGACACTATATTTCAAAAAAAACTTCCTACTTATCACAAAAAGGCACAATTCGAGTTATTTACGACTTTTCCTTAATTTATTTTACACAAAACGGTATAAATATTGATATTTCGCAAATTAATTTATTACAATATAAGGAAATATCTATATATACTTACTATTAGGCACCAACTATTATCTGACAAAAGGAAATAACTTATTTTATACTTAACAAAATTTAAATTTTTCGTTTGAAAAAAGTAATATCTTCAGATATTTATTATTTTTAAATTTATTTTGAACTATATTTGAAAAATTACGATTTGGTATATCAAATTTTTGAGTTATTCCCTTTTGACAAATGTAAAATAAAATGTTTCTGAGTTATTCCCTTTTGCACATTGTTCTAGATTTCACATCAAAAGTCGTAGGTGAAAACGGTAAAGAGTAAAATGTATTACTAACAAAGGCGAAACCGAAAAAAGCGGAAAGGCATAATGTCGTAACTCAGGTTATCCTCATATGACTTATTGACAAAGAATTTTTTCAAACAGTTTAAAAGCTACAATAGAATACATTGATACGAGTATGTATAAAAATGCAAGCAATGGTATAAATAACGTAACCTTACTAACATTACGGGCTGAAAACAGTGATCATCGAACTTTAGAAGTATTGGAGGTGGAACAGTTGTTCCATCGGTATCTTTAATTACCAAATTATTTGAACTGGTATTATGGAACCCAGTTATTTCATTTAACAGTGTAAGTATGGTTTTATACCCAAAAGGTTAACATCAACAAATCTTATTAAATTTACTTGCAACCATATGATGTATATACTGCCTTTGCGAGTGCCTTTCACTCCGTCCATCAGATTTGGTTTCTCAAAACAGTTTTTTGCTTGGTTTAAATCATATTGGTATAATGTGGATAATATTCAGTACAATATCTTTAAAGGATCCGTCATTTGAATGCAATGTTGAAAATACATTAAATTTCAAGAAGAACCTGTCATTTTTTAATATCGCAACCTCTGGCTATCAGTTTCTGGGATGATTTGAGCGGGTTTAACAGCAATTTATCGCTCTCTGGTCTTTTTGATTGACCAAAGTTGTTAAGAGTAACCGGCAGTTGTACCAACCAAAGATGTTAAACGATGCACAAACAATATGGCCGCTGTATACATTCCAACAGACACAACAAATTTTACATATCACGTTTCACAGCACATTTACCACACTCAAATGTAATAGACTAGAGAACACATTAAGTCAACGGCATTACTAAAGTAATATTGATTACAGATGATCTCAAAATCTGAAATTCTAAAGGAAACATTAGCGATACCAATAAACTACAATTTATATGGCGCTCGGTAAATAGGCGAGAGTTTTTAAAGTGTTCTTTTGTTGGAAATATGTTACTTGATCAAATCGATTCACCATCTAGGCTTGAATCACATGACGCAAAGATGCCGAATAGAAATTTTAGAGGTTTTGCATTTCTTCATCTGTTATAGAACAAACGTGATGACAAATAACCAGTAAATATGATGTCGAAGACTTTTAATAAAATTGACTATCTGTTTGACTCTAACTCAAGCAAAGATAGCTTTAAACGTAAAGAGTTTTTCAATATTATGCTACGATCTGAAATAACATTTTTTTTTTTTAAATGTTATTTGTTAAATTTTAAATATAAAGGCATAGAAATTGTATTTTATAGAATTTCACGTACAATTTATAGATTTTTCTCTAAGTGTGTTAAAGTGTCCATTTTCCAGGATATTTTAAAACTCAATATTTTTTGCCAGATATTTCATTCTAATTCTAAAATTAAATCAAATTTTTCCAATTATTTTAAAACTAAATCTCCCTTCACTGATAATTTTTTTCTAAGTTTAAAATTGCACTGTACTTTTCCAGAAACTCTGATCTAATTTTAAAGTAAATTTACATTCACAAAAAATTCTATACTACAAAATTCCTCTTTCTGAAATCCTTTTATATATTGGAAATTTACCCTTCCTTTCTAGAATGAAACAATTAAATCAGTCTTTCCCAAAAACTCTATTCTAATTTTTAAAGTAAATATTCCATTTTCAAAATATTTTAACATTAAGTCTTCCATTTCCAGAATATGTTAGAACTAAATCTTCGTTTTCGAGACATTTCATTCTAAATTTTAAGTTAAATCAAAATTTTCCAGATTATTTTAAAATTATAAATATATTTCGATTCAAATTTTTAATTAATCCCTTTTCATATTTTTTCGTAATTTACCAAAAATTTTAAAAATAAATCGGTTTCAAAATATTTTAATATTAAAAAAAATTCGTTCTAATTTTGAACTTAAATTTTTCAATTAAAAAAAAAATTTCAAAGTGACGCTTTCTGTACCAGAAGTTCCATTGTAAGTTAAATCACAGAAACATATAACGTAAACTTCCATTTTCAGAAATTGTATTATATTTCGAAATTTAAGTCATCTTACCTAGAATATTTTAAAACAAAATCTGTTTTTCCAAAAATGCCATTCTAATTTTAAAAATTGATTAACCTTTCCCAAAATTCAATATTTAAAAGTAAAATTATTTCTTTTTTTTTTCCAGAAATTTCATCTTATTATAAAATTAAATCAAAATTTTCTAGAATATTTTAAAATTAAATATATTTATTTTCTTTTTTTAAACTTAAATTTTCTTTTCCCAGAAACGAAATTCTTATATTAAAAGTTCCCAGAATAATTTAATATTAAGCTTTTCTCCTTTAGATAAAAAGTTTCGAAACATTTCCCAAGTAGAGCTTGTTTTCAAAAAATTTATTTTTAAAATTAAATCTCCATTCAAAGATTATTTTAAAAATAAATTTTCCTTTGCCAATAATTCCATTCCAATTTTAAAAATAAAACTTCGTTTTACTCCGCAACTCCGTTTTCCAGAATACTTTAAATCTAAAAATAATTCCAGTTGCCTTTTATACTTGTATCTCCAGTTTCAAGTTTTTTGTTAATTAAATCTTTTTGTTCCAAAAATTTAACTCCAATTTTTAAATTTCCGTTTTCAAAAATAATTTTAAAAAAATTAAAAGAAAAAAAATATAAGAATTCAATTCTCATTTTAAAATATTAATCTTCCTAATCCATAAAATCTGCCTTTTTAAAATATTTTTAAACTAAATTTTCCTTTTTCAAAAATGACATTCTAATTTTAAATATAGATCTCCTTTCACAGAATATTTTAAAATGTAACCTTATTTTCCAGAAATTTCTATTTAAGTTTAAAATTAAATTACACATTTCCAGAATATTCTAAAATTAAAAATATTTCCATTTTAATCGAATTTTCAAAGTAAACCTTCCATTTCAGGAAATTCCACTTTAATTTTAAAAATTAATTTTATTCTCAGAATATTTTATATTGTAGACTTCTTCTCCTTTAGAAATTTAGAATATTTGGAAAAAAAATCTTTTTTCCCAGAAATTATATTCTAATTTTAAAAATATATCTTCCGTGCGCGCAATATTTAAAATTAAAAATATTTCCATTCTAACTTTGAAAAGAAGTCCCCCTTTTAATTTGAAAAATTAAATCACAATTTTGTAGAATATTTTTAAATTAAAAATATTTTCTGTCTAATTATAAACTTATATTTGCTGTTCTAATTTTAAAATTAAATCTTCCTATACCAGAAATTTAAATGTAATTTTGAAATTAAATTACACATTTACAGAATATTTTAAAAATAAAAATATTTGCTTTCAAAAGTTATTATTTAAATCTTCCTCTTCCAAAAAACTGTCAAACTAGATCTTTTTTTCCAAAAACTCCACTCATCTTTTTAAATTAACTCTCCACTATATGATTATAGTTTAAAAAGTAATTTTCGTTCTAATTTTAAAATATAAACTCCATTCTCCAGAAAATTCTAGATTTTAAACTTAAATCTTCATAACTCAGAAATTCCGTTTCAAAATTTAAAAATAAATTAGCTAATCTTTTTCGAATATTTTTTAACAAAGGAATAATATTTAATTTTTTCAAAAAAATACTATTCTAATTTTAAGATTATGCAACATTTTACAATAAATTATAAAACCAAATCTTCCTGCACCAAAAACCGTATTTTAACTTTAAATATAAATATTTAAAATTCAAAATATTTCCAATCTATATCTAATTTTCAAAGATAACCGGGAGGTTTCTGAATATCCATTCCAATTTTAAAACTAAATTTCATTCGCAGCATCTTTCATAATATAAACAACTTCTTCTAATTCAAATTGCATTTTAATTTTAAAATTAAAGTTCCGTTCTAGTTTTGAAATTAAATCTATCTTTTTCAGAATATTTGATATCTAAACTTTTCTTTTGCAAAAATTCTATTCAAATTAAAAATTAAATTTTCATTCTTAATTTTAAAAAAAATTTCATTCATATTTTAAAATTAAATTTTCCTTTTGAATGAAAGAAGTATTTCAATTTAAGATTTAATATTAAATTTATCTTTTCAAAAATATTTTAAATTAAATTATTTTTTCCCAGAAATTCTATTGTTAATTTTAAACATCCATTTTCCTTTTCCATATATTTCCTTTCAGTTTTGAAGTTTAATTTAAAATAATAGCCTTCCATCTCTTTCAAAATCTTTTAAAATTAAATTTACCATTTCAACAAATCTTTCTAATTTGTAAATTAAATCTTAATTTGCAGAATATTTGAAAATAACAAATATTTCCGTTTTTAATTTAAAATAAATACTCCATTTTCAAAAATTATTTAATTAATATTTCGCTAGCTGTGAGTATGCCGATATGTTGCTGTTGAGTTTAGTAACCTATATTAAATATTTTTTATGTATTCTCAGTAATGCGGTTTATAAGGCAGTTCAATTATATGTAAAATTAAGCAAAAAATTCAGTGGAAATAAAAGAGTAAAAATGGAAGCAGAAAAAATTATGTTGGATGTAATTGACACTTCGGTGGCGAGGTGTTACTATTAAAGAGAATTCAGCCAAAAAAGACAAAAGTAGAAGTTCAATCAGAATAAAAACGTGAACGCCGAAAAAGGGGACAATGTTTGTTAGCGTGTTTTATATTGATGGTAGCACAAATAAAAACCAACCATATTGCAATAAATTGGATTGATGATTAAAACTAATCACATTACAGAACGAACAGCGGTTGTCTTGAATTACAAGAAATTTACTGCAATTTACGGTAAAAAGCGGAAAATGAAGAAAAAAAAATGAAAATGAGTTCACGAGAGCATTTTTTTTTTTTTTTTTTTTTTAATTTGAAACGAGATATTTTCGATCCATGAAGCAAAATAGAGAGAGAACTATTAAACAATTCGTAGTGAGATTATCACATTAGGCTGAAAACTGTAAATCTGACAACGTGAAATAATACGTAAGGTTTCAAATCGTACATAATTCGAAGCATAGCGAATTATAAAAATACCGTTGGATTACAAGAGTTGATAAAAATCTTACAAGGGCTAGACTAGAGATAATAGACAAATCAATTGGAAAGTCAGATAGAAGTCCAGGTAAACGAAATGAATTGATTGGTTTCAGATGCGGACGTGTAGGTCATGGAAGCGATCTAAATGGACAATACGGAAAAATTTTAATAAGTGTAAGATGTTAAATTATTTAGGAAAAGTGTGTAGAACTAGAATAGTGGAGCGTTGAAAGTCGTTAGCAGTGAAGGTAATAAAAATAGAAATTTGGTATAATAATTTTCTTAAAGCAGTACAAAAGAAAAGAAAATTATTTAAGGTATATATAGTACGATCGACAGTAAGCTAAAAGATTATGGTGGTAAATATAGACAACTTTAGGGTATTAAGACATAAGAGACCGAATAGGAGTATTAATACAAAAAATCAACAATAAGGATATAGAAAAGTGGCTTTCGCCTGTAAAGGTTTGTCCGACGTAGAGAGCCGTTACTCGCAGAGAAGAAGGAAACTTTGTCATTGGTGTAGATAGTAGAGAGGTTTAAAATGAACTTGATGGAGAAACAATTTGAGCTCACAACCGATCGCAAACCGCTAACGATTTTATGTAAGACTTCATCAAAACCTTATAAAAAATTTAAAAATGGGTCATGCATCCTCAATTGTTCAACATGAAGAGTGAAACAAAATAAAATACGATGAAAGAGGTGAAATCACAGTCAGGATTGCGACACCAAAAACCATATAACATTGGAAAAAATCAAAGAGGAGGAGAGATTTAACGTATTGCTTAAAGCAAGAAAAATGGTCACGGCAAATGACAAATTGAGGCTGAGAATTAAAATGTGGTAGGACAATCAGTATGCTAACGGGACGAAGTTTGTCAAATCGTACAACAGTATTGTCTGGTAGTATCCAAGAAAAATAATCCAGAGCTACTATGCTTAACGAATCTACCTAAATAAAGACTATATTTTGGTAATAACGGATGATTATTGTCGATATGTGCCCGGAGCAACTCTGACACGGACTATAAGTCAGAAAACAATCGATATTTTAAATTTTTTTTGGCAGCTTTCGGTCATATCGTGGTAATGCTTACGGATAATGGCCCTTAATTTATTAGTAGCAAATTTGAGAAATTTTTGTGAGACACCAGCAATTAAGCAGAATGATTCTATATCGTATTCAACGTCATCAAATTGCGAAATTGAATAAAAGAACCGATCGATTTTGAAACGTTTAAAGTTGGTTATTTGTTATATTAAAGATAATTTTGTAAACAGTACACTAACTCCAAGAGAAATGCAACGGAATGAGACAAACGAATAGGAGATAAAGTGTTAAGTTAGAATTCAAAAGGAGTGAATAAATTATGCACTAATTATGATTCTGAGCAGTTTGTGGTAAAGGAAAGAAATGGTAAAACTGCATTAGCTCTGGATGTAGATGACAAGTGTTACGTCAGGAATACTGATCATCTGAAAAAGTCAAGTAATGACAACACACAAGGGTCTCAAGCACATGAGCCAACATATAATTGTTGAATCGAAGGTGTCATGAATATGGATAAAGGAGACCAATTATTCAAGTCGACCCTTCCTATTCCTATTTACGAGACGAAACCGATTCGAAAATCTAGACTAATTGGCTATATCCTGCTACCGTGAGTTAATCTAAAATTTTTGTTTTTTTATTTTTAAAAGATAAGCCCTATTGGCTTACTTGGGTTACAGTCAGGTACAGTTTCAATTGTCGAGGTCACCAATTGTAGCGGATTTAATTTTTGTGATGTAATTATTTCATGAATTCGTATTTCAATTGAAATGTATTAATACATCAGCGTCTGTATAGTTTTTCTACTGTTTCAATTTATTTAGTTTTCAGTCATATATAAGAATTCAAATTTTGGATACAAATTGACTGTGTGTGATACAGGAATAGAAGTAGTTAAGGGGATTTTAAAATCGAAATCAAAATCATAATTAAAATCAAATTTTTAAGTTAACTAATTAAGAAAATTTCGTAAGTCATATATTCCTAATTCAAAAATTTCTAGGTTTACAAATTCTGCATTTTAATGGAGTTTTCTATTTTTGGAATATTTTAACTATTCATTATTTAGATCTGTTAAAATAAATAATATTGAGATATGTATAAATTTGATGGTCAGGATTATTTTGAAAACCCATGCAAAGTCTGGTATACCTAAGTCATCTACATGGATTTATAATCAATTCAGCAATATCGTTATACAGTAAATGAATCTTTCAACTTTTGTGTAATATAATTTTGGCAACAATAAATTTGAAAAATCCATTCCTCCGTTCTAATTTTTTTAAATTGCTTACTTCGATTATATACAAAACTAAGCTTTCTTCTGACACATGTCAAATAGTAAACCATATAAAATTTAATAATATTGAGAAATATTAATTTCCCGTTCGAAAATTTGTAGCACAAAAATACAAATTTCCCAAACAGAAAAATGACAAAACTATATTATGAAATACTACAAAAAAAAATGATCTCAGGTTGAATATACTGCAGATATAAAGAACTGTCACCATCTGCATTTCATAAAATATACTGAGCTGTACAAAAAAACAAAAAAATTAAATTTATCTAATTTTATATTAAAACTAAAAAAAATTCAGTAAAAACGTACGAAGTTCATGTACACATTCAGACCAGAAATTGTGTACAGTATACAAACATATGTACGTAACATAAAAATGATATCCTTAACAATAACTCTTATGCAATATAAAGAATAAGCAAGTTCATATTTTATTTTAAATTATATAAAAATAAATTTGCTTAAAAAAGCTCTAAAACAGGGATAATGTTTTCACTCCATTAGGTAACGTCCAGTTCGTTGGTTGTGTGCAACACACAAAGTGCATTTTTAATTAATAAGATTATTGAAATTAGAATAGTCAATTATGAAATAAAATATATAATGATAACGGGTTGCAAAGCAGAACTAGTATGCATACATAATATGTGCAAGAGCTTTTGTAGTATAAAATGGCTTATCGTTGTACATGAGGTATAATAGTAAGTAAATATCACTTTAATTTTTATTAGATAAAAATGCCACAAAAGCATTTTTTTATTTACATTTTTTTTGTTTTATTAATAAATAAATAAAAATATAATCCCAATGGAATGTACACAAAATGTATCCTCATACCGCATATTACATTTAAATGAAAAACTTTTTTTTTAATATGCTCATACGGTTTTTCCATTTTAAAAAATTTGTCAAATTAAAACTCATTTTAAGCTTTATTTTTTAATATAAAATTTTGTTTTTTTTATGTCCTTTTTATTTTAACTCAAAATGATTTATTATTTAATTTTAAATAACTATACTACCATATACATACATGAACGTACATAAAGCAACAACAAAACATTAAATAATTAAAATAAATTTAATTTAATTTAATGTAACTATATGTTAATATACAAATTGTGTCTAAATGATTTAAATGCTCGTTTGAGTTGTTTTAAATTAAATAAATTAAATGTTGCAGGACAATGTGAATTGTGACATTATGTAGTGAACAAATTGAGTATGGATGATCAGCACATTTGCATTATCAAGAAATTTTATGTTTCTAATTTTGTATACATTTTGTAACATTGTATATTTGTGTAAAACAAAAAATAAATAAATAATTTCAAAACATTTTCATTGAAAAATTCAATGTTCGCCCCCTCCCCCCTAAAAAAAAAAAATTACCATTGTGAAGATATACAGATGTTAATATTCTAAAAAAAAAAAAAAAATATTTTGAGTGGGCTTTACGTAGCAACAATAGGGAATTTATTTCACCCCTTCATTCCAAAATCGTACCACAAACAGTTACATTTTTATGTGTACGAACGCAAACCGTATTATCCACATAAACACACAAAATACATGTTTTGTATATTTTTACTTTTTATTATTTATTTACGATTTTATTTTATTTAATAAATAAATTATTTTTAAGGTTAATTTAATTATGTTGTGATTTTGTATAATTTTATATATTGAGCCTTTTGAAAGTTAAACCGAAAAAGTAAAAATAAAAAAAAATATTTTAAGGTAAACAGAGTAACACGAATATGTATTTATCAACCCAAACAACAATAGCAAAAAATGGGCAACATATATAAATGGTAAATTGTGTGCCACATTCAAGTTACACAAATAAAAATAAACAAACAGAGAGTTTATATCAAAATGTAGTACGGTATTTAAAAATTATAAAATTTCGGAAATGAGCTTTTAATGGAAATTATTATTTTTTTATTATATGTAATATACAAAGATTGATGTGCAATTCGAATAATTTAAAATTAGGCCCACATACAAGCCATGTTTATATAAATAGATTGAGTTTTTTTTTAATACATAATCAATAACAATTAACACCTAGTTGAATACAAAACTCTATTAATTTAAATGATAATTATATGGAATAATATTTTGGCCGGAATAATAAATGTGTTTTAATTACATTTTAAAATACGAATTTTAATTAATTTAATGAATGACTAATTGTTTATTTTTCAATGAATCACTAATTTTTATGTTGAATTTAATATTTTTATTTTTGGGGCTCCGGTAATATTATATTAATAATTTTAACAAAATAATTTTAATAAGTAAATAATATTAACAAAAATTAAAAAATAAAAATAAAACAAGTGGGGGATGTTCGAAATTATTAAGGGTTTTGCAAAAAAAAAAAATATTTTTCGCCTGTACTTTGGTTACACGGTTGCTTTTTATATACATATATAGCAAGTAAACAAAGATTTTATAAGCAATTCAGTCGCTATAGCCTTGTTTGTGCTACATAATGAACGTCCCGTATCTTAACATTAGTGACACTAACTCCGAATTAATAGCTTTACATGTCGTTTTAGCTAGATATTTTTTGGCTAAAGCAACATAGGATAGGTCTAATTTTTCGTATGTTTGAGCGTACTTGACACCCCTTATCGCTTGCGGAATTATCTTTACCTAATATTTTAAATTCATTTTACTAAATATTAATCGCTAAACACTCTCGAAAATGAAAAGGAAAACTGCATTTCGTTTTTTCGATATAATTCCAAAATTATTCCTTTATTTTCGCTAAAACCTCCTGCAATTTGACTAAATGGGTACATTACTTCCAACTTCACAAATTCCTAAAAAAATTAAATTCCTTAATCAATAAAATATCGATTTTATATTAAAAATTATCATTGTGTATGGGTGCATTCGATGTGATAGTTTACTGCGGTTTAAAGCGGCCCCTGCATGCACAATTAAGTTTGGAGAACTAGTTTGCACAGTTAAAATTCACATATTTTTAACTTTTTCCCTAAACTAATATACAAGTATGACCAATTATTTTCACATGGTTATCTGTGCAATTATGTATTGACCCTAATCGCCATATTATGTTTGTGTAATTTATTTGCGCAAACAAAATCATTGAAATCAATTCAATCGAGTTAATGAACATTTTTATTATCTTTATTTGCGCAAACAAGTAACGTACCTAATCAGTTTTACTTTTCCTGTAATTAAGTTTGAATCGTAGTAGTTGAAAACATTAAAATATATAAATCCGTCAAAGAAGCTTGAAGAAAAATAATATCTGTCCTGATTGATTTTTACCCCAACACAATTAATTATCAGTACTTCTTAATTTAATAATTATTTAAAGTATTTACTATAAAAACGTAAATACTTAAATTTCAATAGAAATGACTGACATGAGAAGTTATTCAAAAGAATTTATTACCGAGTTTATAGATTTATATAAAGAACATCCATGTTTATGGAAAGTCAAATCTAAGAAATACACTAACAGAGATATAAGAAGTCAAGCCTATAATAAATTGGTCAATAAACTAAAAGAAGTTGAAAGAGAAGCTAATAAAGAAACTGTAATTAAAAAAATTAATTCGTTAAGAAGAACTGATAAATTGTATATTCCGAAGTTGAGGTACTATAACCTTTTAACATTTACGGCTGATCAAGAGGTACAGAGAGATGGTAAAAGTACTCTAGATGAAATATTTAACCAAGAAACTACGATTTCTGTAGTAGATCAAATTCAAAACCAAAATAATAATGACAATAATGTGGTATGCGCCATTCTCCTTCTTCTATTGTTCCGTTTTCAATATTTTCTAAGTCCAAACTTCTCGATGGTGTATACGACTGTCTTATTTCTTGACGCAAAAAACTATGTAGGACACAGCTAGCTAAAACTAGATATTCGACGGTTTTTGGTTTTAAATTGAAGGTTGTAAGAAATATTCGGAATCTGAAAGATAATATACCAAATGCATTTTCCACAACTCGCCTCGCACGAGACAAACGATAATTAAATACCATATAATCTCATTTTGAGACAAATTCTTTTTTGAAAATGGTTTTATTATATTCCTTAATAATCCAAACGCATCGTCAGCTACAAAAACCCTAGGGTATTGGTGTATTGTTATGGCTATTTGGCAATGGTGAGTCGTCCGGTAAAGATAATTCGTTTGCAATTAATTTTTATAAAATTTGGTGTTGTGAATAACACCACCATCCGAAACTCTTCCATTTGTACCCACATCTACTATGATAAATTCATAATTGGCATTTACAATTGCCATCATCACAATACTAAAAAACCCCTTGTAGTTTAAATAGTAACTTCCATTTTGAGGAGGCGGAGCTATTCTAATATGTTTCCCATCTATGGCACCACAGCAATGGGGCAAATTCCATGTTTGCTCAAAATCTCGTTTTTGTCAACGCCATCCACTTTCGGAGTTTGGAAACTATAATAATGAAAAGTAAAATTATTTTATTTGTAGGAAGTAATAAATTTGGGTACGAGCTGTACAAATGTTGAAAATAATTCGGAAAAACATGTTAATACCAAACGAAAGAATAAGCAACCTATTTGTACCAAAGGTACTTGATCTGCTTTTAAAAGTTTAAGTGAAAATGAAGATGAATTAACCAACTACGGAAGAACTGTCGCAAACAAAATAAGAAAAATGAATAATACGCAAAGAATTATTGCAGAAAACATGATGAACGAAGTGTTATTCAATGGCGAAATTGGAAAACTTAATTTCAATTACACAACAGAATTTACTAATTGGATTAATAATTTAGAATCACAGAATAGATTAAAAAATTCATATTTCAATTCATCTACACCATCAACATCTAATGACACCCCCGTACCAATATCAAACTCTGAACATAGAAGAAAATGCCGTAATATGAACATATTGGTACTTGGGCTACTTGTGGTGAAAACAAGAAAAAAGCGTTCTTGAAATGAATTATCGAAATTAATATGTTAATATAATCTTAATTTATATTTGAATAAAATTTAATTATTACATATCTTTATATATTGAGTTTTAAGTGTTTCATAAATTGCAATACACGTTTCAGGAATAATAATACGTAAAGATTGCGGTGATATAGCGCAGCTGAATTATAAATCTTCAAATGACCCTCCTGTGGCAAGAAATCGCAAAGTTATCGACAACCTGTCTTCCGGACTAATGGCTTTACGCATTACCGTATTTTGATTTGTGATTAATGGTTTTATTTTATCCAATAAAACCTTAAATTGAGTATAGTCCTTATGAAGAAAGTTTCTTAAGTCTGATGTGGACGAAACTTTTAGTTCATCTAATAAATTTAAATGAGTAAACTTTTTGCGTTTTAACAGCCATTCTCTACTCCAATTTCTTTTTTTTTTATTTTCTTCATTATTATAATGAATAATTAAAAATGCAGCACCAACCTTCCTCTTTGACATCTTTATTACAAGTAAAATTTTTGATGTTAGTGTTCCAAAATGAAACAAAACTATTCTGTGAAACTTATTTGCACCAACTAATCACAAAAATACGAATATTTATAAATATCATTCCGTATAGGGTCTAGTTTTGAATTAAACAAGATGTTTTGTTGATCCTATTCTCACTATATCCCTACATGTAACGATGTGTTTGTACTAACAATACTTATTAAACACAACATTTAAACACAAGTTATTAAAAATTGGAAGGTCTAGTGCTATATTTTGTATTAAATACTTTCTGTTGCAAACATATTTTGAAAAAATATTGTACATGTAGGGGCTGCTTAACACTTTAGGGAAATCAAAACCGGTTAAGGTTAAGTGATTAATATAAACTATTCGGCTAATCGATCCGATATTAACCGATTTCTACCGAGTTAACAATTTTTATTAGTGTAAAGTTCTCCTCTGCTCAGAACTTGTATATTTGATGATTATTAAGATTACCACTAGTGGGGTCTTAATAATCTTGAGAATGAAATAAACACACAATTGAAGGTAAATTTATTCTGATTTTTATATTTCATTTGCTCGACTTTTTATACAAAATTTATTACATTATACACACAAACAAACAAAGTATAACATCTATCTCTGTTGTGTGACACAACACAAATAAAAAGCAAATTATTTAATTTAGTTATATGACCTGTTGTATGATTCACTCTATTTAATGAATTGGTAACAACAATTAGACTTTACATTAAATGTCGTAAAAAATAACAGGAATCAACAGCGAATTCTCAAACCACCTTAGAGCACTTCAATTACGCAGCTATATCGTTAAAGTTGTTGTTAACCGTGTAGATATTAATTTCACCTGCTAGTATGCTCGGTTGAATTTCGAATTAGCTTTGAAGCTTATTCAAATTTTTTTGGGGCTTACTGTTATACTCAACAGATAGTATTAATGCAACCTAGATTATAAAAAGTCATAGTCTAAAATACGAAGCTTTTATAAAGAGATTAGAAACGAGGAAAAAACCAAAGTTTTCATCACTTCTTCGTCATTTTTTTTTTTTTTTTGATATTTCAATAAATGTATGAATTTCAACATATGTGAACATTACAACTGCATGCTGGTCAGATTTAAATAAAAGCTTACTCCAAATCGTGTGGTCTCTACATCAATATACAATACATAGATGGCAGTAATAGTACTACAAATTTGGTAACATCGCACCAAAAATTACGACCTGGGGAAATTTCAAGTTCAAAAATTGTACGAAAACGAAAACAAATTCACAAAATATTAAGAAAATGTGATAGCAGAGCCTTCTATATCATAGAGCCATAATCATAATGACATATTTTTTAGAAGCTTTTTTAGTGGTATAACTTTTCAGTGATTTCCATAGGAATCCAAAGTAAAAATGGTGAGGTTCAAGTTTATCAATGAAAAACGCAAAAATATTATAAAATGGTTATATAAAAGTTTTCTACTTATCTTTAACAACAATTTACAAGAATGCTATATTGGTATTAAGTAAATATTGGTTGCAGAAATATTAAAATTAAATATATTTCTAAAATATATATTTCGAACTTTCGTTTTGAAAATAATACTTGCTAAATTTGTCTTTAGTCTTACTAGTGTACGTAAGATGTCTAATATGTTCCTATATTTTGTGAATTTTGTTGTGCTTTTTCTACAATTTTTTAACTTGAAATTTCTACAGGTGGTAATTTTTGGTACGATTTTACTAAATTTTTACGGCCATCACTGCCATCTATGTAATGTATATTGACTTAATGACCAAACGAATTGTAGTAAGCTTTTATTTCAATTTGATCAGAATGATGCTGATATGAATTTTTTTTTATATTTTGGGTTAAATAAATAAATTATTACAAGAAAATGAAAACGATTTACTTGAACGATATTTATGAAAGTATTTTAGAAATCATAATTAAGAATTTGTAACGTTTTCATTTAAAAATGTGTCTTAGGAAAAAAAGTGATTTTATGTTTTGTGTGTTTTTTTATGAAAATTTTCGTTTTTTCCTCGTTTCTAATTCCCTTATAAAAGCTCAGATTTTTTGATTATGCCTCTATAAAATACAGGATGCTCTGGTTTCACTTTTGCAATTAAATGATTTTTTTTCGTATTTTTCTGTAACCAACTTTAGACATCTGACGGACACTAGTAAAACTAAAGATACATTTATGCTGTGTGCCTCAGAAGACTTTTCAAACTAAACTTTTCAAATTTTGAAGCTTTCGCAATTTCCTCATAGATGCTTAGTGAAAATGCAATTTAGTAGGTTACTTTTCGGCGACTTTTCAATTTGTATGACATACAGTTTCAAATACGTAGGAAGTAAATGTAATTGAATATCAAAACCAAATGAAATAAAAATAAATTACTAACATAAACGAAAAATAATTAATTTGGATGATTCTGACGGGCATCAGTTTAATTTCGATGAGTCTGAAAATGCAACCCGGTTCCATTCTTGCTTCCATGACATGTGGTTTGTGACAAATTCCAATCAGCTTGCTTTGCGTGATGCATTCAAATGAGGTTTCTTTTGGAGTTTTTTTTAAATTAAAAATGCATAGCATTGTTAATCACACGTCGAACCATTGGTGGGCTAGCGTTGTAGCCTCCGCAATGCGTCCTTCTCTATTTTTACCATAATTTTTAATATTATTGATAAAGGATCCAATAACGGTTTTCCCTCTGCCAATTTGTTCAGCTATTTGTTTTAGCTGCCGGATCTATAATGAACATTTAAATCCACCGTCACCTAATAGAAAAAAATCCATGAGGTGGGAATGTTTGTTTGCGATATAATTCACTATTGCGTAGAACCCTTTCGTCATGTATGGAACCCGGGGGTTTGCACAACAAATATTAATAAATTTACCAGAATTATCGCATACTGTCATTAAATTAATAATGTTTTAAGATTTATATATGTGTAACGCAGTCCGTACAACAATTTTTATGTGGCATTTGTGCAAGCTTCACAAACATATCAAGAATTTTGTGAACCATGGTTCTCACAGTATATCAATATATCAATAATTGAAACTTATATCAGTGAACCTATAGCTCGCTCACTGAAAATTTGAAACGGCGAATGTACAGCATATTTTATGACCTGAATGAGCAGACAGTCTTAAGTATTTGCGGATATAAGCATTATCATTAGCAAATATACGCTTGCAAATTTCAGTTTTGTTATAGTTTCGTATTATCTACCAATAAATAAGATTGTTACCGTAACACATTATTATTACCGTAACATAACCTCACAAATTATATATAAATAAAGGCTGTTCAAATTTTAGGTATCTTTTTAAATATTCCGCCATTTACATTTTTTGGTACTAGAGTACCATATATTATTTGACAGATGACAAGTACAACCATTTCGGTTAGTTAAAATGGATCGCTATATTTAAAATATGGCGCTTATTTAAAATATGGTGAAAGTTATTCAGAAGTTTTAAGAAAATTTCGTTCAAAATACGGTAGACAAAATGGTCTGACAAACCGTGCTATTAAACTTATCATTGATAAATTTGAAGAAACTGGTTCAGTTCAAGATCAGAGAAGCAGAATTTATTATCGTAGTGGTCGTCCAAGTGAAAATATTGCAGCTGTTAGAATTGCTGAAAAGCCAAGAACATCAATTCGTCGTCGTTCACAGCAATTATGCCTCAAACCACCAACTTTTCTGGAATCAATTGGAAGATATTGATGTGCAGAATATATGGTTTCAACAGGATGGTGCAACATACCACACAGCAACGTAATCAATCAATCTTTTGAAAAAGAAGTTTAATAATCGCATAATTTCTCGAAGAACAGACGTGAATTGGCCACCAAGATCATGCGATTTAACACTATTGAACTTCTTCTTATGGGGTTTCTTGAAGAGTAAAGTTTATACGGATAATCCTTAAACTTTTCATTACCTTAAAGACAACATCATCGAGCATATATTACTAATTGAACTATCATTATGCGAAAAGTTATTCAAAATTTTGGTAAAATATCGACAGCCTGCCGAGCTAGCAGAGGAAGTCACTTGAACGACATTCTTTTTCATTATTTATTAACCGGAACCAATGTACTTTATTTAAAATATAAAAAGATACCTCAAATTTGAACACCCTTCTTATTTTGAATTATGTATATACTTTTAATAAAGGACTAGGTTTATTTTTTATTAGACGTCATTTATTTAAACAGAGACATTGAAAAAGTTTAGGCTATAAGGCACAATTGAATACTTTTAACCTAGGTGACATCTATTTAAATATTGCATGAATTACTGGGTCCTAAAAAAGTTTAGTTTGAAAAGTCTTCTGACGCATACCGCATAAGTATTATTTTAATTCGTCAGAGCCAACTTTGATGTGTTTTTCACACAGATAATAAACAAAAGAACAAATCATAATTTTGTGACTGAAGAGATATCGATTTTGTCAAAACTTGAAAATTTTCTGAGACATCGTCTGTCAGGCGATTTTGTTTTATTTTGTAGTGAGTTTCACCGATAAACTAACCGAATTATTCGGTTTTAAATTTATTTGTGGCAATGCCTTAACTTATGTTAAAAGTTCAGAATATTTGGGATTAACATTAGACAAGATTTACATATTATTTTAGACAACAATTATTATTTTAAATATTTTGTATTGTGTTATATAAATGTGTACTAAATTTTGAGGAGGGAAAATTGGTCTCAATGCCTTGTTTTCACCGAAGATTGCAATGCTCAGTTCGGTTAAGAGAAACTGCTGTCTCAACGATATTCACTACCTATCCTAAGCATTTAATCAAAGTAAGTTGATATTTAACATTACTTAAGTTTAACAAATCAGTTAAATGTTAATTATAAAAACTATTCAAAGTATTGTGTTTGCAATTTTTTTTGTCATTTTATATATTTGAATCAAAACGCCAAATTTTCATTAAACTAATATTCTTCGGTTTATATTTTCAAAAAAAATTTAAAGAGCGCCAAGCTTCAATTATCCAAATGACTAAAAATGCGATAATGTTCAACAAATAACAAACATCCTAAAATTGAACAGATACAAAGCGAATATTGTTCATCCGCAATATGTGTGGAAACTGACACGGTCAGCTAATGAGCTAAAACATTAAAAACCGCAAACCAACGAGTCAGAAGAAAATAAAAAAATAAATTTAAATCTGAATGGCATGATGAAAGAATTCAAAGGCAAAAAAATAGTAACAAATGGTCACTTCAATGATTTAATGGGCTATCAGGTCTTCAAAATTCTGTACTAAGCCGGCAAATCATGAAGCAAAAAGGTGTTGCTTGGCCGAGAAAATATAGTTGGGAAAAATGGCGAAATCAAATATGAAGAATTATACGGGAAGGTCGATATCGGAAATGGAATGACAAGCGATATTTTACCTACACAAGTGTTTGTGTTAATGGTTGTTGGAGTGAACACTTTTGAAGAAATTATCAGTAGGATGGTTTCCTATCGTGAATCTTCCCGGAATAAAAAAAGAGATTTTTACCATCAACAAGCTAGCTATGTTGCTTGATTGTAAAATATACGATTCCCAATAACCCAACACCAATTGTGATCCTTTTCACATGGTCAAATTAGTAAGAAAAACTTCAGCAGAAAAAGGATCGTTAGTCGGTCTGGAAATATCTTAATCATTTACAGGTCCATCAGGACGAAGAGGGAATGCATTCAGGAAAGTTGATGAATATTTCTTTACAAGACAAAAAATGAAGTTAAAGTTAACCACCCAGTGTTTCATTGATTCTGTTTGGGATGCTGTAACTTTCTCAGCACTTAAAATAATTCCAGATGTTGATATGAATTCCGATTAATTGCATAAATTTCTTTCGTGTTGCGATGTTGTTTATGACGGGTTAGTAAACACCGAAAGTAAACATTTTTTAAATTTAATTAAAATAAAACTTGCCAGTAAAGCGTATGATATCATTAAATAATACAAATCCGACTCAAGTGATAGTCTAAAACTTGAATTAAAAAACAACGAACCTCAGGAAGGACTTCATCATTCTATAAACCAAATAGTCGATCTTAGCTATATGCTCCAGCAAATATCTGGATCAAATTTTAACTATGTAGACAAAATGGGTGCTCTACTGATAAATATTGTGGCCGAAATACCGTTCAAACGACGAGTTATAATTATCTCAATAGAACAATTTCATTCTCTAATACTTTGGGTAAAGCAAACGAAAATAAATTATTTTTACCAAATATAAGCGTTGCTTCAAGACCTGTAATTTGTGCATATTCCAAATTATCTGGACATCAATTCATGTAGAAAACGTCACTGTAAACTCTACCGACTAAATTTCTAAATATATACATATGTAATATTAGACAGCAATCATCTGCGGGAAACGGTTTGGGATCCGATCTAGCAAACTCAATGAACACAACAGTTCGGATAATGGATTTCAAAATAGTTTATTCAAAATATAATCCAAATCCAAAATTTAATTCAAATATTCTTATAAATCAGTATAATTCATTCGCTGCTTTTGATTCTAATCAAGATCTTAATTTCAATTCTTTCTTATATTTCTTCATTAGAATCAAAATGTAAACTTTATTCTTTAAATTCAAATCATTATATAATTCATCTCACTTCTAAAAATCTTGATAGGAAATATATTAAATTAGAACTAGATATTTTAAAATCTAAATCTTATTATTCTTTAGTCGTTACTGGAGCTGATATTAGTACAATTAAGCGAACTTTCATAAATGACGATATCTCTTGTAATCTTAAGCAATTAAAATCATTGCAAGCTGTGATGCTAAATAACATTTTCAAATTCATAAATTATCCAACATCAATTCCAAATCGTTACAAGTTCTTTTCCTATTCATTGTGCCAGTATTATTGGGATAAGGATTTCTTATCCAAACACAAGTGTAAAATCGATTTTTTCAATTACAATTTTGAAATTCCATTAAATGATGAAACAATTATATTAAAACTGACTACTAATTCTTGCGTATCAATTAGAAAATAACATTTACTGTTCGTGTAAATATTTCACATAATATACATTACGTTTCTTAATCTCATGAATTTTGTAGTGCGGTGTATACTGCCTAATCAATTTTAAAATTTGATTACAATTTAACAAAGTCTCGTTAATACCAATAATTATGACGTAAAAATAGAAAATATAGAAGTACCATTAAATAAATTAGACTAGTCATACTTTTGAACCCGTGGTTAACAAGATAACAGATCACAATAGATACCTCAAATGCTGGGTGACCAAATCATATCATATAGCAAAAGCTCGTGGAATTTTCCTCCTACGTCGTAGATTTTCGTAAATTTAAGGATGTCACCATAAATGTTGTATTTCTATTACCCAATATCTCTAACATATTATGATCTAGTAAATGGTTACCATCATCAAATATGTGTAGATAACTCCGACAAAGTGAAGACCGCAATCAGCCATTCCTTAAGACATTTTCAATTGAAAATAATGTAATTTGGATTAAAAGGCGTACCATCGACATTTCCACGCTTAATGAACCATATACTATGTGCATTAAATGGTATTAAGTGCTTCGTTTATTTAGACGACATAATTATAACAGGCTATAATCTCAAGGATCTATTTTTGATTGATTTAAAACTAACAATTTAAAAGTTAATTTAGGAAAATGTCAGTTCTTGTCAAAGAAATTTGTTTATTTAGGATATAATGTAACATGGAATAGACCTAGCTATCCACAACCAACCAATTAAAAACAAATAAAGTCATTCCTTGTCATTCCAATCTTACAGTTTTCAGATTTTACTAAAACATTTACAATTACTACTGATGCGAGTAACATGGTGATTGGCGCAGTCGTATCGCACCAATTGCTTATGCAAGTCGTGTACTCAACAAGGCAGAAATAAATTACGTAGCAATTGAAAAGGAGCTTTTAGCGTTGGTATGGGCTGTTGAGCATTTCCGTACATATACGTGTACGGTCGAAAATTCACAATTGTTAGGGTAGTGAGTGGTATTGTATTAGATTCGATGAGTTCGATTACAAGGTTATTTATTCATAAGCCGAGGAACACTATTCTAAACGCGGATGCACTGAGCAGAATAAAAATGGAAAAAGACTATAGCAAATTGAAACAAATTTTATTGTAGTTAAACGATCTCAAAATAAACAACAGCTTGAAAATGATTTAGTAAACGAATCAAGTTCTAGACGAAGTTATGTGAGTTATGTCAGAAAAACAAACAAGGTGCCTATTTAAAAAACAACAGCTTCTCTACAGCCATTTAAATAGCAATTCTTGGACATAATCGGTCCACTTCCATCATCTTATCTCTGATTGACGAAATTCTCAATTCCGTTTCCAAATGGTAAAAAAGAAGCAGGTACTGTAGCTCGACTATTTGTTGAAAAAATAATTTGCATATTCGGAGTTTCTCAATAAATATTATCAGATCAAGGAACAAATTTGATGAGCGAGTTATTTTCTAACGTATATAAGGTTTTAAAAATAAAACCAAAAATAATTCAACAGCATATCACCCAGAGACAAACGGGGCATTAGAGCAAGCAATCCGATGAACAAAATTCGGCAAATGGCTTCGGATTGCTAATTTTACTTTCAACACAACGCCAAATACCGGAACTAAATTTCATAAACCAGTCATACACAATTCTATAATACGCGAACTAGAAATAGAAACACCAGAGAGAAACATAAGGCCAAGTTTTATTGTAATACAAATATCCAAGTGAAGAGTTTGAATATTGGTGATTTTGTTCTATTAAAAAATGAAGTACGAAGAAGCAAGTTTTCTCCTCTCACAATACCTACTATAACACACACATAAAAAATAACTTTAATTCTTAAAGACTTACTCTAATTCTTCTTATGTAATACAAGTTATTATTAAATTGTAAAGAAATTACTGCATTAAAATGAATTTTAACGCAATTATGAAAATTTCTAAAATAGTATTAATAAAATATTTTTAATAAAACTGTTAAATATTTTGAAGCAACCTGCTTAAATTGAAAAATTATACAAACATAAAATTTGCTAAAATAAGCGGACTTAAATGTACATATGAATAATAAATCATGCACGTGTTTTACTTTACTGATATAAAATTCGCTAAATCAAACTGACTAAATGATAAATAGTACAATTGGGTTTAACTTGGTAAACTTTCCAATTCTTAATTTATCATTTATTACCTCAGGCGACTATAAAGTGAACTAGCCCCGGCAATGGAAAGATGAGTGTTTGGTTTTTTAAAGTAAACTGCTGTCTTAAATTTGGACCCTTATGGCACCAAAAACAAAGGACAAATGACCAAACCGCAGAAGAAAGGGGCTAAACTTAGGCAACTTGCTTTAAAATTAAATACTTCTGAAATATTTTATTAATTTAGTCTTTGTTAAATATGAACGCGGTTGATTGGCGGTTCTTTTACAACTTGCTTTACATTCTAATGGAACGTTGCACTAAAATTTAATTCAAATTAATGCAAATTGTATTAAATCCTTCTTAATGCCAGCTTTGTATTATTTTGTAAAACAGCCTTCCCCTGGACCTTTATGTAATGCAATTTACATTACATAAGCAATATTTTTTTTAAGTGTGTATTAACAAAGGCCTATAATTTACAAATTTATAAATCAAAAAACATTTGTATTGACATAAGCTAAAACCCAGTAAAAACTCTTTGATTTGGCCAATCTGCGATACAGTGAACCTCAGAATTTCACTTATCTCAAAAATGGCTCAATTTCAAACTCCATACCAGAAAATCATTTTTAATTCAAAAACAATTTTATCGCTATTTAATGATAAATTTCACAACTGGGCCAAAACTCTCCGATTTGGCTAAATTGTGGTATAGCGAACCTCAATATTTCGCTTATCTCAATAATCGCTCAGTTTCACACTAAATAACAGAAGCCTAAAATTTGTAGTTTTTAATCATTACTTAAGCTATTACATTAGCTAACTCATAACCCGGAAAAACTCTGTAATTTAGCCTCCGAATTTCACTTATCTCAAACATGGCTCAATTTAAAACTCAATAAGAATAGTCTATAATTCGTAGTTTTTTTATCAAACGATTATTGGGGTCGATTCTGACATTGTCGAATTTTATTTTATTTTTTTATGTTAAAATTTATTTTTAAAATGATATATAAAATATTTTATTTTTTCGTATTCTAATTGCCTCGTTTTATTTCATATTTTATAATAAAATATTCTAATACAATTTTCTTTGAGTGAATCGAAAAATGTTTGTAGGGTATTCAAATGAAACGGTCAATTAAAAAATCGTAATTTTCTGGTGGTCCAACTAAAGCTATGTGAGAGGACCATCTATAGCACCTATATTTCCAGACATTTGGAATTAAAAAACTCTCCGATTTGGCTAAATTGTGGTATAGCGAACCTCAAAATTTCACTTATCTCAATAATCGCTCAGTTTCACACTAAATAACAGAAGCCTAAAATTTGTAGTTTTTAATCATTACTTAAGCTATTACATTAGCTAACTCATAACCCGGAAAAACTCTGTAATTTAGCCTCCGAATTTCACTTATCTCAAACATGGCTCAATTTAAAACTCAATAAGAATAGTCTATAATTCGTAGTTTTTTTATCAAACGATTATTGGGGTCGATTCTGACATTGTCGAATTTTATTTTATTTTTTTATGTTAAAATTTATTTTTAAAATGATATATAAAATATTTTATTTTTTCGTATTCTAATTGCCTCGTTTTATTTCATATTTTATAATAAAATATTCTAATACAATTTTCTTTGAGTGAATCGAAAAATGTTTGTAGGGTATTCAAATGAAACGGTCAATTAAAAAATCGTAATTTTCTGGTGGTCCAACTAAAGCTATGTGAGAGGACCATCTATAGCACCTATATTTCCAGACATTTGGAATTAAAAAACTCTCCGATTTGGCTAAATTGTGGTATAGCGAACCTCAAAATTTCGCTTATCTCAATAATCGCTCAGTTTCACACTAAATAACAGAAGCCTAAAATTTGTAGTTTTTAATCATTACTTAAGCTATTACATTAACTAACTCATAACCCGGAAAAACTCTGTAATTTAGCCTCCGAATTTCACTTATCTCAAACATGGCTCAATTTAAAACTCAATAAGAATAGTCTATAATTCGTAGTTTTTTATCAAACGATTATTGGGGTCGATTCTGACATTGCCGAATTTTATTTTATTTTTTTATGTTAAAATTTATTTTTAAAATGAAATATAAAATATTTTATTTTTTCGTATTCTAATTGCCTCGTTTTATTTCATATTTTATAATAAAATATTCTAATACAATTTTCTTTGAGTGAATCGAAAAATGTTTGTAGGGTATTCAAATGAAACGGTCAATTAAAAAAATCGTAATTTTCTGGTGGTCCAACTAAAGCTATGTGAGAAGACCATCTATAGCACCTATATTTCCAGACATTTGGAATTAAAAAACTCTCCGATTTGGCTAAATTGTGGTATAGCGAACCTCAAAATTTCGCTTATCTCAATAATCGCTCAGTTTCACACTAAATAACAGAAGCCTAAAATTTGTAGTTTTTAATCATTACTTAAGCTATTACATTAGCTAACTCATAACCCGGAAAAACTCTGTAATTTAGCCTCCGAATTTCACTTATCTCAAACATGGCTCAATTTAAAACTCAATAAGAATAGTCTATAATTCGTAGTTTTTTAATCAAACGATTATTGGGGTCGATTCTGACATTGTCGAATTTTATTTTATTTTTTTATGTTAAAATTTATTTTTAAAATGAAATATAAAATATTTTATTTTTTCGTATTCTAATTGCCTCGTTTTATTTCATATTTTATAATAAAATATTCTAATACAATTTTCTTTGAGTGAATCGAAAAATGTTTGTAGGGTATTCAAATGAAACGGTCAATTAAAAAATCGTAATTTTCTGGTGGTACAACTAAAGCTTTGTGAGAGGACCATCTATAGCACCTATATTTCCAGACATTTGGAATTAAAAACTCTCCGATTTGGCTAAATTGTGGTATAGCGAACCTCAAAATTTCGCTTATCTCAATAATCGCTCAGTTTCACACTAAATAACAGAAGCCTAAAATTTGTAGTTTTTAATCATTACTTAAGCTATTACATTAGCTAACTCATAACCCGGAAAAACTCTGTAATTTAGCCTCCGAATTTCACTTATCTCAAACATGGCTCAATTTAAAACTCAATAAGAATAGTCTATAATTCGTAGTTTTTTTATCAAACGATTATTGGGGTCGATTCTGACATTGTCGAATTTTATTTTATTTTTTTATGTTAAAATTTATTTTTAAAATGAAATATAAAATATTTTATTTTTTCGTATTCTAATTGCCTCGTTTTATTTCATATTTTATAATAAAATATTCTAATACAATTTTCTTTGAGTGAATCGAAAAATGTTTGTAGGGTATTCAAATGAAACGGTCAATTAAAAAAATCGTAATTTTCTGGTGGTCCAACTAAAGCTATGTGAGAAGACCATCTATAGCACCTATATTTCCAGACATTTGGAATTTCTGGTAAAACTTGTTTTTAACTTCTGCTAGTTCTAAAATATTTTGTGGAAATTTAACAAAATCGTTCAAGAGGTGTTGGACGATTAGTTTCGTTATTTCTCTAATCACCCGAGAAATGCTGGGTTGAGATAGTGAAATAATTTCGCAGCTTCCAATTGACACTTGATAAGAGCCATGGCCGAAATAGTAAAGAGCACATAAAATTTTTAATTTAAATGGGATTTCTGTTGGTTGTGATCTTGCTTCCAATCTTCCAATAATGAATTGTACAGCTTGTTTTGATAATCGAAATAATTTTTTTTAACTTTCTTTGTGGTAATTCCTATGGATTACTGGCGTCCCGAAGCTGTCTCAATCTAAGTCTATAGTTATGCCTTAAAACAAAAAGTTAATTAATTTAATAGTTGGTTCACTTTGCAAAAAATATATTGCAAACCTTCTTCTTCTCTCGTCCCGTTCTAACAAAATGTCACTTAAATAATTTGGCATTATTTTAATTTATTTATACAAAAAATAATTCCCAAACCAATTAGGTAATTTTCTTTCAATATTACGCCTACAAATTAAAAAAAAAACACAATAAACAATTTTTAAATTGTATTTATCTCGATGATATATAACACAATATCGTAAAATATCATAAAATATACAAATTTGATGCTTTTATTTTTGACAGATATAACATCAAAAATAAAATTAGATAAAATTTTTTCAGGGCTTCAGAATTCGAAATTACTATTTTATTACTTTAAATAACATAACATGATAACATTTGTGTGCGAGAATCGACCCCATTAATTTAAAAAGAAATTCTATGGCTAACCATATGACATATGCCACAACATGGGGAATGTATGTAATTTGGCCAACTTGCGGTACAGCGATTCTCAGAAAATTATTTATTGAAACAATCGCTAAATTTCAAACTTAATAACAGAACCCTGCAATTTGTAGTTTTTCATCGAATCATTTTTCAATTCAAAAATCACAACAATAATTATTAAATAATAAATGCCAAAGCCCAGGAAAACTCTGTAATTTGGCCAATCTGCGCGATACTCTATTCTATTCTCGCCGTATGGTGGTTTGGCGTTTATTGGAGGGGGGATCAAAGTTGAGTAGATTAATCTACTAGCTCCGTAACCTTCCAGTAGGGTGCGCATCACTTGAGCTGTTCTGGTCTTGTCATTAGGCAGCTGCGTAATGGGTACAATTGTGTAAGGGGTATCCTGTTCACAATTCGCAAGTGTACGTACTGCCTCCTCGTGGCAACCACTGGTAATTAAGGCCACTTGGCACATTTTTGGCCATTTGGCACAGGCTAAAGTACGGCGCTAAAGGAGAAAACCTTGACAAAAAACCCTAATCTAAGGTGAAACAGCATATGCCGAAAGATGAATGGCTGATAGGTTAATCAGCCCAAAATATGCGGACTCTGGATACCAGGCACCCTCCAGTTTTATTTAGCCTTCCTGTAGTAAATCTGGGTGACCTACAGGCGATTTGCAATTCCCAGCAACTCGTAAGAGTAAAATCAAACGGAATACGGGGCAGGAGTAGGAATATACGGGAGTGGGACAACCCTCTCGAGGTCCTTGCGCTCCAATGCTACCTTCTTTCTAGCATAACTACATGCTGTAGTAAACATCTAGGAGGGAGAGCAATAAGCCCAGATAGTATGTATCACGTACCGGGAGGCAGTATTGTCAGGTTCATTAAGAACCTGAATTTTGATTGGACGGATAATTAAGCAGGGGCCAGCACAATAAATATTTTAGGTCGCAGTGCGAAGTGGCTGATCGCCCGCATGGCCCTCCAATAATTATAATAATAATAATAATTCTCGCCGTATTCTATTAATCGCCGTATAATCGAGATATATCTGGTGGAATTTTTTCCGAATCTTAAAAAGTTGCTTCTTTAATTCCACTGGTTAAAAAGAGAGATCACTTCCAGTTGTATTAACATATTTTGTGAAAGCTTTTTTTAAAATGCGCTAGTGGAATTTTTAAATAGTTTTGGTTATGTTAATTCATGCAAGTTCGGTTAAAAGGCTTCAACGGTAAACTGAACAACATGCTTTGGCTGACCTCATTTATCCTATATATGAAAGTCTCAATAAAACTACGACAGAACGTACGAATTGGAAACTTTTTAATCGGTTCTATAAATCATAGCGCTTGCGTTCATCAGAAATATGTGCCAGAACCAATTCTATTTTAAGTTTATATAAATTATATTTTTGAACTAAACTGTATGGCGTTTGCGTATAACTGTACAAATAAGAAAATTAATATTATTTAGGCGGCAAAATGATTAAATAAAAATTATAAATTTAAACATATATTTGTTAGATTCGTTCTCATTTATTCCTAATAAATTTATGTAAACTTTTGATTTTTGCCTCAATCTTCAGTGTAATTCTGCATATTTTTATTAATTAATCCCGACTTTTTAGAGTCAAAATCCCGGATTCCGTTATCGGTAACACTGGTACTGTACTTACAAATTTTTGCTAATCAATGCTACTAACTAAGAAGGTAAAATTTTATAATAAGATATTCGTACAAATAAGGGCCTGCGTACTCATAAAAAAAAGTTAATAAAACCATCTCAATTAGCACAGATCATAAAAATCTTCTCCTAAATAAATTCAACCCCAAAACAATTGTACACTCATCAACCGTATAAATAACTAACCTTTCTCCAAATTCCATATCATTTAGAGTGATCCAATTAAAATTAAATAAAATACCTACAAAATAACAACAACAACAACAATAAATATCTTCGCAACATTTTTATTATAATGTTCAAAGCTTTACGATCCAAAACAATGAACATTGCGTAAATACAACAACTCCAACAAATACTTATAACAAAAAAAATAAAAATAAAAAAAGTTAGACTTAACCAAAGTTAAATGTCTTCTTCGTGTTTAGGATTTTTTGTTTCATATACAACAAAACCATAATAAAAAACTAAACCCGAGTAAAGTCGAGAAAAGCTAAAATAAATAAAATTTTATTATTTCCTTGGAAATTTACTTGTTTGGTAAAATAAAAAAAAAGCTCTCTGCACAAAAAGTTAAAACAAAATAATAACTAAGTGAAAATACGGTACTTTGTGTTGCGTTGTATGTCTCTACATTACGTTATTTAGTTGAATTTTCGCAACAACTCTCTAATATAATAGAATATCTGCTTATTTCACACGAACACAACAACAGAAATAAATTCTGACCATTTTTATGAAGCAGCACACACACCCAAAAAAAAAAAAAAAAAAACGCCGAAATAACAAAAAATAATAAGTAAAAGCTTAATGATTATATTTTCGTGTGCGTACACACAGCTTTTTTTTTTGGTTCGGGTGGTAAAATCAAGGAGGAACTTGAAATAAAATTCAATTTATTTCAATGACTTTTAAAGTTATGAGCTTTTTTATCTATTCCTCATGCTATTAGGCTGATGTTGCCGCTGCTAACTACCCTCATTACAAAGATGTTAATTTTTGTTCGTTTTGATTACAAATATGAGCTGTTAATTTTATTTTTTTTTTGTAGTTTAGTGTTTAAGCTTTTCTGCTCGATACGGAACAATACGAAATGTTTGGTGTGAGGGTAACTAAAAATGTTATTATTTAATTATATGTACACAGATAATATATTCAAAAAAGCTTGTGAACTTTTTTATTCGGCAGCATCATCTCTAAATAAATTTTTAATTTTTTTTTACAATTTTTAATTTTCATTTTTGGGGTGTCACTTGAAAGGGAAAAAAATTTAATTATGTTTGTGTATAAAATAAATTCTCATCTCCCGAATTAAGTACTAGCCCAAAGCACTTTATTCTTACAATAATAAAAATGAATCCTTGTACATATTTATATACTTAACCAAAAAAAATCCATCTTCTGGTACAGGTATACATGTATACAATATTAATAGACATATTTGAAGTTCTAGATTTCGACAAAAACAAAAACAAAAAAAAATCAAGGCAAAGGAAGTTACCTTTTCATGCCCCATGTTTTTTCCTTTTTTTTGTTTTTTGGTTGGGGAGAGATCTATAATATATTTATGGTGTTACTTGTTGTTGTTCATCTTCTTACCTGAAAATAGACAAAACAAAAATGTGAAAAATATTAGTTTCAGAAGGATATGCAACATCTTAATAAATAATTTAACTGTCATTAATAACAAATGTTTTGATACACGGTACCTTCTCTATATGTATGTGTATAAAGAATTTTTTTTTTTGGAAAATTTATTTTGTATTTACATTCTCTAGTGAAATGAAATATTTGCTCTCGTGTACCTACAAGTCTTGTAATATTTCAATTTTAATTTTTTTGCATTAACCTTTCATTATATTGAACGAAAATTGATCGATAAATCTTCTTAAAATATGTATGAAGTCTGATTCTGGGAGAGAGTATGAATTAAGATAATTCAATATTATATCCACAATCTCAAAGTAGCAAAGGATATTGAATTTTCCCATTTTATATAGAATTTTTAGCACACAGCGAGTGTTTCTTACTATACAATATTAAATTTGGCTGACGAAGTACAACAATTTGTGTAACAAAGATGGAAGTTAATTTAAAATCCTGTGAAAGTTTTTGCTTCATTAATGCTATTAAGCCTTATTATAACTAAACCGTATATACCTTAAAGGACAAACTTTTAAACAATTTTTTTTAATTAATTTTATTTTTTCAAATAACCAAAGTTTGGAATTTAAATAACCGTTTTATCAAATAACCAAAATTTTCTTAAGCATGACGGAAATTATCCTAAATCGAAACACAGTAATAAAATATTGTTACGGTGACACCTAGGGTAAAAAAAAAAAAAGTTATTTAATAGAGAAAACATTACTGTTCTAAAACGGAAATTTTGCAAGCTACAATTGTTGTTGCCAGATGATTCTAACTCGAAAAATTATGAAATTTCTAGAAGTTTTCAGAAGTGAATTAAAAAGTGATTTAAAATGTGTTTTAGTGCCGATATAAAAATTATAAAAAGTGATTTGTTGTCAATAAATAATTTCGTTTGTTATTACTTGAAGTTGTTTGTTTGATTCACAATACTATACACACGGGATTTTTTTCCTAAAAGACAAAGCAAATATTTTAACAATTTTTTTAGGAAAAACTTCACGAGTGTATGGAGAATTGTGAAGTATTTCCAATTCCTAGATAAATATGAAAGTGTTAGTGTAAATAATACATAAAATTCATATTAAACAGAAATTTATATTTTTTTATTCGTTTATTAAGTTTCTTGCTGTAAAAAAATATTACTTATAAAACATTAATACGTTATATTAGGTCTGCAAGTAGTAATTCGGCTTTTTGGTCAAATTCAACTTTATTGAAAATATACTTGTTATATATAATGGTCAACTATCGAAATATTCACCATTACAATCTATGGTACTTTGAGATATATTGGACAGTTGATGAATGCCCTCGCGATAGAAACTTAGTTGTTTGGAGGCAAAATATTCACCGAGCCATTTTCGTACATTTTCAATTTTCGAGAACCGCTGTTCAGTCAAATAAGACTATTAGAAGCATCGATCTAAACAAATAGTGGTCAAAACAGGACGCAGGGGAATACGCCGCATGCGGGAGAACTTCTCAGGCCAAGTTGAGGATCACTTCCACGGTTGCTGTTGCTGTGCGTGATGGGCGTTGTCATAAAGCAACAATCCTCCAGAGCATCACTTAATTTAATCAATTGGGCGTGGTAACGTTCACCTGTAACAGTTTGACCAAGTTCCAGAAACAGGCAGTAAATAACTCCTTTCCAATCCCACCAGACACAAAGTGACACTTTCTTGGCATGAATATTCATTTTTGCAACTGATGTAGATGGCTGGTCAAAATCCACCAATGCTTTTCTGCGTTTAGGATTATCGTACAAAATCTATCCAATTTCATCTTGGAATTTTGCTGGTGTTCCTAAACACCGGTTATTCTAACGGAAACTTATTTTGAGTAGGTCACGATCTACTCTAACAGAAAATAAATCAATTTTAAACAATTCTGTGGTACCGGGCACTTAGGATTGACGATATTTGAATATTCTATAGAGAATTATCGTATATCGAGTTTCCCGGAATTTTCCTGATGTTTCTAAACGCCGGTCATTCTAACGGAAACTTGTTTTGAGTAGTTCACGTTTTGGCATACGATATCTTGACCGAAAACGATGCTGTAAAACATAAAGTAGATGTCTTTATATGTTGTACCCATTTTGCGGCCATCATTATACGGCAAATAAAAAGCAAAATACCAAATTGTTCTGAAAAGCTGACAGAACATATATTGGTGTTTGCGTTTTTATTTATTGATTGGAAAGATCTTCCGGAGACGGACAAACTTTTTGAAATTTTTTGTTTTTTGAGCTGCTCTAAACATGAGCACAAGTTTTTTATCGAAGCATAAAATTAATTGGCTATAAATAAATACAACGAAAAGGAAAATGATTGTACGAGTGCATCGCATTGAATTGGATTCGGTTTGCGATTTGGAAGAAACTCCATTTGTAGTACGATATACTTCAATATATACAAATGCCAAAAATAAATTACAATTATGTGAACAGTTTGATAATGCAAATGATCTGTTTTGTGAAAATTTTGTTGATATGTCTATTAAAAGACACTTGAAATATGTACATTTTGGACAACCGTATTTTTAAAAAAAATTTGGTATACAGCAACGGGTGTGCAATGGTCCAGAGACAGAACCGCATTTCTACTTAAAGCTGTTGAATGTGGATTGGTAGTTAAAAATGTTGATAAAAATAGAGAACCCAACTTTAGACGAAACAAAGGACAAACTGGCCATTTAATAACACCGTACTCGACTCCGATTAGGGATGACGAGCGAAATCCGGATGGCCCAAACGAAGAGAACTGGCGGAAAAAACAAAGGCCCATGAAGCTAAATATGCGAGTAAAAGAGCTTTGCAGAAATATATTCCAAAACCGCTTATACTTGCAAGGATTCAGTGGTTTTTAAATTTCGCTACCATGATCTCTAGGAAAGCTGTATTTATAATGCATATTATGCAACATTAACTACCTATAATTTTCTGACGTGTAATGTTGTATTTAATACCATTTCGATCATTACAAAGTGTAAAAGTTGTATTTGTCTCGATCATTATGTGGCCTTGAAAATATTTATTGAACTGGAACCGTACAAGGCCACAAATGAGAAAATCAAACGGCAGCTATTACTTTGTCATTTAAATAATTTTGTTGTAATTCCTTACTGTAATAACAGCCATTGGACGATTACAATAATTAACTTCAAAAACAAATATATAATAACGTATGATCCTCTCAATCCAAACAGATCATTATTTAAAATGGGTGCAAAAGTTAAATCTTTTGCGAACGAAATTTAAAAAATTATAAATTAGCCTCTCACAACTTTAATATCATATCAGAAAAAGGATTTTCACAACCGAAAGATGGATGCAACTGTGGTGTCTACGTCATATATGCTGAAGATTTGGTTGTAAATCAGAACAACATCGCAAACATTCATTCCGAGGACGAGGAAATTAATAAAGCTGCACTTGAAGAATATCGTAAAAAAATTAAGGACAGTTTTGCTCAAAACTCAGAATCCATGGAAATCAATTGTTTTTACTGTTTTGGCAATATATAGACCACGAAACCGTTCAATGTGTTTACCGCAAAAGACGGATTCATTCGAAATTTGCACCGTTCCTTTCTTTCAATAACAGTCTTTGTATTATTTGTAAAAACTTTAACGAAAATTAAAACAAAGTTATAATAAACCTGAACCAGAACTTGCCCAAAATTCAAGAATATTGAATATAAAACAATTCTTTAATATCAATATGGCTAAATTGTGACCTTATTTAGTTTAAAATATTTTTATTTATAAAAGATGAGTCGATATTTTGGTCTTAACCATTATCAAGAAAATTTATAAAATATTATAATGTCGTTATAACATTTGTTCGGTTGCTGGAGAGCACTTTCAAGAAATCTACATTTTTCCGTATAGATTTATGCCCCTTTTATATAAATATGTATGTAGGATTATTATGATTCTGTTATTTGGCTGATTGGCTGACTGAAACGGCATGAAAACTTATTATGACCATTGTTTATTTAAACATATATCGAAAACGAATTTTATAATTTTTTCTAACAATATAAGCTTTTGAATCAGTATAGTAATGCCTTACTTTATGATTAATATTCGTTATGTGTTGTGTTTATTAAAATTACTTAGGCATACCTATCACCAAATTATTTAGGAACACCAGGAAAAATTCCGGGAAACTCGATATACGATAATTCTCTATAGAATATTAAAAAATCATCAATCCTAAGTGGCTGGGACCCCAGAATTTTTTAAAATTGATTTATTTTCTGTTAGAGTAGATGGTGACCTACCTAAAATTGGTTTCCGTTAGAATGGCCGGTATTTACTGATTTATTTACTATATAATATAGTACTCAAATTATAGCATGCACTGCAATAGATTTTAGTAAATATTACCATATGTACGGCGAATCACTACTATACCATTAGCAAATTAATTATATACCATTAGCAAATTAATTATATGTATAATATAGAAGTGTTTCCTATAATCAACTGTAATTTTTCCTTTTCGTTAAGGTAAATCTCGTTATTTTACACTGATCAAATACGCATTTATCTATTAATTGTAACTGTTACTATAGCCGTGTTTTCCATGAGGACTGCACTAGAACGCGATATCTTTAAACTACTTTTATTCTTTGTAAACCGAGAAAAAATAAATTCATAAAGCACGAATATATAGTGTATTTGACATAAATACAGATTTCAAGTTTAAAAATTTCCCCCTTCAGTTTTTTCATCAATATTTTCTTATTTCTTGCTGACGTCATTACACGCAACTACACTCGATAAATTCAAGGGGTTTATCAAGTGTAACTAAAAAATAAGCTATAATTGTAATTATTTATTGCTGTAACAACTAATGCGTATTCATGTTAAATGCATTCCACATTCACACTTTATGAATTTTTATTTTTTTTTTCTGTTTACGTAGAATAAAAGGAATTGAAAATTTAGCGAGTTCTAAGTGCAGTTCTCATGGAAAACACGACTTATATGTTATATGAAATTTTACTATTTTTATGATCACCGATTCGGTTCACATCATTTAACGTTTTCATAATGTTATAATAAACGCTCCGATAAAAAGCCACAAATGCCTGGGTTTCTATAATTTATGGCAATGTGTCCTATATTTTTTCTCCGTGAATTAATAAAATTTTATAATTTCTTATTGCTTAGTTAGAAATTTATTCACTAGTTCGCAGTTTCATTAATACTCTGAAATTTTTTGTTGTTGTTGTAATTTTTTAGGAATATCTTAAAGTTTTAGGAAAATGCTCACAATCGTTTCACAATTCAGTGATTCAAGTCTCGATTGACAAATCAAAAACGTAACAATATGTTATAATAGCAGAAGTCAAGATCAACAATGTGTAAACAATTTTAATTTATTGGTTAAAAAGCAAATAAATAATTGCTGGCTAAAGCCGGTTAAACTCAATTAAATTTTATAGAAACTTTAGACTAAAGACAAATAAAAAAATGTTAGTTAAATGTTTTTCTCTAATTTTAAAACTTTCAATAACTCAATCTGAAATTCCGCTAACGGTAAATTGGCGGTTTTAAAATTTTAAATATTTTATTAAATTATGGAGAGCTTATTATGTCAAACCAGAAATGGAATTCGAAATAAATTTCAAAAATTTTTATATAACATTGGTGAGCAAGTTAGACACTTTTCGGATTTGATGATAAAAAATACTTTCGGTAGCTCTAAATTTTGTTCAAAATATGAATTTTTAAAAAGTCTTTTAACTACGAATAAATTTTAATAATTTATCAGATTATTGGAGTAAAATTTGATTTTAATTTAATTTTTTAAAGACACTACATAACACTCGAACATTTGATAGTGCTTCATTAATTCGATATTTAGAAACTAAGCATACGTAAAATAATTATTGTGATTAAGTGTTTAGTATTGCAAAACTTTTTATTTGAACAAGACAAACTTCCGTAGAAGTTGTCTAGTTGTGAAAACCGAAATATTGCTGCCTGATGTAGAAAATAATTTTTATTTTGCGAAAATTGAGAAAATTCACGAACGATGATCGAACTGACTCCACAATATCGAACGAAATACGTTTGTTGGATAATTTAAAGGTTTACACAATTCTACTGAAATAATTAACACTTAAATTAAGGAGTACGTTATGTTTTGCGCTGAAAATGTGCATTTCGAATGAACCCCCACATAAATAGTAATTGCACTGGAAAATCATTATTAAGCTCTTAAAATATGATTAAAAATGTTGAAATATGCATTTAAAATATGCTCTCAGAACTGAAAATATGTGTTTAAAACAATTTATCCTCCAAATTTGATAAAAACAACTCCAAAACGCCTTACAACAGGAAAATAATGAAACAATAATAAAATAACGTGCCCATGTTTTAAATTTATTTTTACTTATGTAGATTTATCTGTTTTGAGGTCCCCTGAATACAAAAAGGTGGGTTTCGAAATACTGTCTGTCTGCCTGTGTCCTCTCTACAGCCCACATAGTTTAACCAATCGAACCGAAACTTTATATTTAAGCTTCTGTTCATGAATTGAGAAGTCCTAGTGAATTTTATTCCAAATCGGCCAACCAGAAGTGGCCACTCTCTTACAATTTACAGAAAACATGAATCAAATAAAAAAGAAAAAAATATTAAGTTTGCAAGAAAGTTGTATAATACGTTTCCCTCAATTTTCTGTTCGTAAAAGAAAGTCGTATGTTGGCCGGGCTAACCTCAATTTTTTATTTAAAATCCATTTACAAGTATTGCGTAATTAAGGTGTTTGTAAATTAAATAAGTAAAAAAAAAAAATTTTGCGATAATATTTTTAAAATTTGGAAATTATGTAAATGATTTTGGCAAAATATGCTTATATCACACAAATTGTGTTCTTTTGGGTGAAATTTTTGGTGAAATATGCAAAAATATCACTAAAAAGTAGGGCTTAAAATGCTTAGTATTTGTATCTTGCTCTTTTCAAAATTCAAAGCTACTAGAAGCAGTTGAAAACGTTTGCACTAAATATGAAAAAGAAAATTTTCTGGCAAAAGTTCATCTGGCTTAAGTTCAGTGGGGAAATTTTTTTGTTAATTATAAAAAAAGATGGTCTGAAAAAAGAAATATTTATACGTCTAGGTGGTTTGAGCATGACATTCATTGCTTAACCACAAGCTACAGCTATATGAGGTCGGTATGAATTTTTCGAGAACTTCTCGGTTTTCCAGAAACTCCAAGATTATTTGTGACTTATCGAGATTTTTGAGATCCCCACTTTCATTCGGATGAAAGAAGAGAATTCGTATAATCTAAAATTATAAATCCATTCTAGATTTTTCGTAAGTTTTAATTAATTAGGCGAGATCTGTTCAGCGGGCGGTATTAAGTTTATTGGTTGGCGTAGACTTATTTAAAGTTACATAATATATTTCGATATCAGGACTACCAAAAGAAAATTTGGCAGATTTTATTTGTGGGTTATTTGTGCGAAACAAAAATTTTGCGAGACCCAGGGAATGATTTCTTAAAATAATCAATTATGACTCTCAGTCTCAGGGGAAAAAAGTCTCTATTTTACAAAACAGTTCTGCTCTAAAAATAAAATGAAGAGCTAACTGTTCTTCAGTTACTTTATATAATTGACAACAGGTACCAAATAAAATTTTAAAATATTGTCAGCCTCTTAAGGGCTTCGATAACAAAGTCTGTTCGTTTATTTTTATATTTCCAATCTTTTGGGGCTCCAGAGAATCCCAACTCTTTCGCAGCTAGCTTTTAAAGTCCAACACATAAATAAGAAAGTACTACTAAAATGTTTTATTTTTGTTACTTTTTTACTGGCTGTACTAAGTTGAAATATGGCTCGGCTTATAAACTATGTACTCCAAAATGGAATGATAGATGTGTTTATCACCATCACTGAATGATGAGCATTTCCTTTTTTTATCAGATGATGAGGATTTCCTTTTAGTTCCCGCTTGTTTAATTTTGTTGATTACAGAAAGGATCAAATTAGGAAAGTTTTTACTTTAAGTATAGGATTATAGCAAATACTAAAAACGTACAAAACGTACAATTATTAATAATAAAAGAATAATAAATAAAATCATAAAATATATTTTGTAATTTGTTATATTTTATATAAACCTGCAGGTATTTTAGTTAATTAAAATTTTACGAGATGAGATAAGAAGACACGATAAATTTTTAATTTTGATTCAAAAATTCGATTTCTTTCTTTTTTAAACACAAAAGACAAAAATGACAACAACCAACAATTTATAAAATGAAAAACATTTTCCGTAATTATGTTGACTATTTTTATACGTTTTATAAGTTTCATTTATAAAATATAAACTTTGTTTTTCGATTTGGGCTAAGCTTCTTCTTATTTATTTATTTTTGTTGTTTGTAAGTAATATAAAAAATAAAAAGCTCAGGTATAGAATTGAAAAGTTTAGTGTTTTATTCAATTTTATTTTATGAGTTTGGTTTTTTATTTAATTTTGTGTTCTGTAAATACTTTTTTTTGTCAGCTTTTAGATGAACTATGTACCATACAACTTTATAAACAGAACAGAAAAAAAAACAAATACATAAATACATATTCGATAAAATTTATTTTTATGCTTTAAAGCTTGTTAATAAAAGCTGGGATTTCTGGAAATCGCCCATATAACCTCTTCGAAAAACAACGATTTTGATCAATTGTGGATGTTCTATGGCTCATTCTGGCCAATATAACCTATTTTCAAGGTCAATTTAGTAACGCACAAATTTGCACAATCATCATACACCGAAAAATATGTTTTATTATATAAACGGAATAGATGGGATTTCTGGTGGGATTATCGCGTGAGAATCCCATCTTTTTTCCTAAAGTACGCTATGCACAAATTTGCTAATTACAGGCACAAAATTGCACAATCCCAATGGTCCGAATTATATATAGAAATCTTGGGTTTTATAAAATGGGATTTCCGGTGTGATGTACACGAAAAACTCGTGAATTTTTCACGACAATAACGCGCCATCACACCGAGCTATGTTTGCGGACGAATATAAGGCCAACAACTCAATAAATACCATCGATGGACCACCACAAAATTCGTTGTGTGAATTAAAGGCCTTGTAGGAAAGTGCTTATAAAAATTATTTCGATGACTGAAAAAATGGTGGCATATGTGTATATCCTCGAATGGGGAATACTTTGATGGCGATAAAATAAATTATTATGATTGAACATAAAATTTTTGTTTTATTTAACAATTTCCGGTTCTTTTTTGGCAGAATGTACATATATGCATATTAAACCGGCGTTGTAAAAATGAACAAAAATGTAATTTCACTACACAACTTTGGAAATAAATTAAAAATATAACTAACTAGCTTGATATTAAATAAAAGGTCAAGATGGTGTGAAGGTAAAAAAACTTTTAAAAAGAAGCTTTCAAAATTGATATCAACCGTTTTGTGCTTTTAGGCTATAGCCGCGCTGTCTACAGTTCCAACCATGGTATACTAATAGTTTAATTTATAAATACCTTACTACGTGCAAAGATATTTTGCGTAAATCATAAAACAACTGCCACTCGGCTGTTTTGAATTTATTGTCATTTAAAAGAATCAGATTATGGAAATGCCAAGTGAAACTTTAAATAACTTTTAAAATCGTATTTATACATGGAAAATCATAAAATTTATTTCAATGCTAAACTAAATCAATAACCGTAAGTTAAAATATTATATGCTGCAACCATTTGTAATGCGATAGTCTCAATTCTCAATTAAAAAAAAAAGTAATTAACAATTTTAAAATTTTGGGCCAAACGAATAAAGACGGCAGCGGTGGGTGCAACTGGGCACCATAGTTGTTTACGACGATACCAATTTTATTTTAATGCATCGGAAAAAAAAGGTTTACAATCTTATGAAACATATAAAATACCAAAACTGAAATATAATTCACGTATTTAGGCAGGCGCACTAAAGACAGAATGGCCGAATTATTTCGGATTCTAACACCTCCTCTATACCGTAGATATACTATTTTACAGAAGGAATATGGAAGCCCTATATATGTGTCAAACCAATAAATTCCAAAACTCTCTTTTCCTTCAGAGTACGCATTTGTGGAACTGACTGGACGAGAGGTTCAAGCACAAAAAATAAAACGGATTTTTTTACATATTGCACGTTGCCCTGGTTATAAATTTTAATATAGTAGAGAAGGTGACTAATGTGAAATTTCTGACAAATTAAAATTGGCAAAAAACCTTACAACAGCCAAAAAAGTGTAAAGTTATTAAAACATATTTTAAACATAATTTAAAAATAAAATTTTGCTTCAAAATAATTATCAAACAAGTCAAAGTTGAAAACCAAAACATATTTTGTTACGGCAATGGTTTCTTATATTAAAAAACTAAGGAATTTATGCGGTGAAGTGAACATAGATTTATTTATGTTTCAATTATCCCCTACAGTAGAATATAAGTTTTAATTTAATAGATTTTATGATTCTACATTTTTTATTTATTTATTTATTATTTATTTAACCAACTTTAAAAAAAAAATCTGGTTACAATTTTAAAATATTCTACATTACATTACAAAAAAAAAAAAAAACTTTACCAAAAATTAGAAAAAAAAATCTGACATCAAAACCTTAAATGCATCTCTTGACAAATTAAAATCAAAAATCGACCGTACTTTATTAAAAGCAACCGAGACATTATAAACACGTTCATTCATAGCTAAATTACTCCTCCGTATTGGTAAGTTAAGAACAAACTGCCCACTCCCAAATAGAACGAGGAGATCACGGACAAAAGTAGCACACGTTGCAGTTCTACGAATAAATAGAGGTTCCAATTTTAATAGTTTACATCGTCCCCTATACGGAGTAAGAATATAATTGGGAAGATTATTGTCCCTAGGTAATCTACGCAAGGCATAACTTAAGAACTGTCTTTGAACCCTTTCTATAAGATCAGAAGAATCCTGATAAAATGGGTCCCAAACAACTACGCCATAATCTAATTGCGAGCGCACCAACGTAATATACAAGATTCTAATCGCATAAGGATCCCAGAAGTCTTTGGAGAATCTTTTAACAAACCCTAACATGGAAAACGCCTTAGAAACAATGCCCTGTATATGAATTTGGAAGGATAAATTAGAAGCGAATGTGATACCCAAATCTTTGAAAGTGTTCACTTTTTCAATTCTATGTTCTTTGAGAAAAAATTCGTAGTCACAGTTCAAAACATTCCTTCTACTGGAAAATCATTGTTTCACACTTAGTATTCAATAATAAATTTTGGTAAGTACACCAAATAAATCCGACTGTAGCTCCTCTGCATCCCGAATATTTGAAATAGTTTTAAAAATTTCGTCAGCATATATAAGATATCAGAATACTTAATACAGTTAATCACATGATTAATAAAAAGAATGAATAAAAGGGGACCCAAATGGCTTCCTTGGGGAACCCCTGACGTAACATGAATCGGTCTAGACATATAATTGCCTACCTTAACGATTTGAGTTCTGCCATAAGTTCTACTTGATTCACCTAATAGGTAAACTATTACAATCCAAAGACTCCAATTTAAGGAATCAAAGGCCTTGCTAAAATCTGTATAAACAACCAGTACATCCATCCCCAATTCAAAACTCGTTGAAATATAATTGGTCAGTAAAAATAAATTCGAGACAGTTGATCTGTCAGGAAGAAATCCATGTTTCTTAGAAGAAATAAACCTACGACTATAAAAAAAAATAAAATCTTTGACTAATTTTTCAAAAAGTTTCGGCAAAACGGATAAAATACTGATGGCTCGATAATTAGTAATATCACTTCGGCAACCTGGCTTAAATATTGTTTTAATTAAAGAGCATTTCCAAAAATTCGGGAAGTATCCTTGTCGAAGGCTTTTGTTAAAAAGAAATGTGATTGGAAAAGCGACAGCATATGCTGTCATTCTAAGAACCAAGGGAGAGATGGAAGCGAACCTTGCACTTTGATTGACATCAAGCGAGAGTAGACCATTCAAAACAGTCGTCTGTCGTTAACGGTTTCTTTACATAAACACTCTCAAAAAAGTCAGCGAACAAGTTACAATTATCTTTCAAATTATGACCCAAACGATCGTCCAAAAACATAGTAGACGGATATCCCTTAGTTTTTCTTTTGGAATCAACGAATCTCCAAAAGCTAACAGGTCTATCCTTTATGTTCGATTCGATCTCCAAAATGTAATTGTTGTAAAGAAATTTATTCAATATTCTGAATTCATTTCTCAAGGATTCAAATACAGCGTACCTATCAGGAGTAGGGAAAAGTTTAAATCTCTTATGAGCCTTGTCTTTACTGTTTTTCAGATTAATAAGCTGTTTATTATACCACGGTTCCTTCAACTGACGCGTAGTTTTAAATTAAATAAAATTCACCATTCCTACATTTAGAACATTATAAAATTCATCCAGTACTTCCTCTAAATGATCATTACCATCAAATGCACTCCAATAATAATTATCAAGAAAATCATTGAGGGAATCGTAGTCCCCATTTTTATAATTAAAATTTTCAACAAATAACTCATCCTTGATAATTTGACATACATCGAAATACAGTGACACTTTTATTAGAAAGTAGTATATGCCCGACGCTCCAGCTAAATCGTCACACGTCTCGACAATAACTTACTTGATCCAACGGCAAAAATACAAGGTTCAAAACATTTCCACACTTGTTCTTGACGTCCAAACATTGTTTGAGACTCATTGAAAGTAATCTGGTCATGAAGTTATCATAATTTGCATTTAAGTTCAACGGAGCTAAAAAATCATCAACTCGAAGCCAGTTAACATTTGGTAAATTGAAATCACCCTATATACATAAACGATCCTCTGGTTGCAAAATGGGTGCTATGCTAGACTTGATAATATCAATGACTTTATCATATACCCCAAAATTACAATCGCATAGAATATAACATGACACAAACGATTAATGAAAACGCATGATATCTGATTCTTACTGCGATTATATCCAAGTCGCAATCCGTCAATATTAGAATGTACAGATGAAAATTTATCCGCAACAGCAATTAGCACACCTCCACCTTTCTCACTCAAACCTCATTTGTGTTTTCTCCATGGGTTTTTATATTTGATGTAGTAAATTAAAAATTCGCTATGTCAGTACGTTCTGGCTAGATACTTAATGTATGTGGCTAGAGTGGAATTTATTGTAGTTTGGTCGTAGCTGCCTGATGAGTAGACCAATAGACCATACTTTAAAGTACGAAACCAAACTACCAACCGAAAGAACTCATGGAGGGTTCTCATTTTTTGCAGAGTGGTACATTGGTATAACTCTTTGGGCCTTCAGCCAAAATTACGGGGAGGGGGGAAGATATTTCTACTTTTTTTCAGTAGATATATTATGAGCGATTGGCCTCTGTATTTTTCCGATTTACCAAATCGAAAATATTGGGATTGCCATGAACAATTAATATATTTGTCTATAAAAAATGCCGAAAAATCAACTTATTTAAATTAATTATATTTATCGATACATTAATTCAGAGTTGTGCAATTTCAATTAATTTAATGATTATTATGAAATTTAATTTAACTGAAAAATGCACATTTTAAATAATGTACATTTAAATTCGGATTTCGGACACACCCATAATGTCCGGGATTTGTTAATTTTACTGGTAGTTGGAAATGAATAATTCCTCGCAGCGAATATAACTTTCCACTTTACTTAAGCTCTGATTCAATATCTTCAATTTTTATTATTGTAATATTTGGTAGCGTTAATTGGTTTAACAGTTGGTACACGTAGCTCCATAAAATTTAAGGCATTTTTAATGTTTCGCAAACTATTTTCATTGAAGTTATTATAATCAATTTGGCAAATAAAAATTCTCTTTTGTGTGTAGTTGAGAACAGGTTGGACACGCATAATCGATGGCAATTGAGCGCTTCATAAAGAATTCAATAATTTGGAAATATTACAATCTCTCGCCAAATCTATGTTGGAAGTAATTTCCTCTACATTAAAACATCTCAATAGTAAATGAGTTATTCTTCTCAAAGTGGATTGAATTGCTCCATTAACTACAAAATAGTAAATGAAGTTGGAAAAATCTGTGGTGGTACTCTGAATCTTATCGAATATGTACTTATTTATTGTCAATAGACAATATTCTGACAATATGTGCTAGTGCATCAAAACCGCACGTAATGGACACTCGATAACCTTGATATATAAATATATATCCATTTTGCAAAATATGATCAATATCAACTTCCACGATTTCCAATTCCTTCTTGACATTTTCTTTTTTCATTTCTTTATTTATATATCTTGCAAAAACCCGCTTCCCCATATGCTTTAGAGAATCGAATAGCCTTATTCGTTTCTAGTTTTTCTTTTATTTAATGTGGGCGTTGGTTTAAGTGCATTAGAAACATCTATAGAATTAACGAGCAGCTGTATTTTTTTCTTCATTAAGGCAATGAATCTTCCACCTCTCAAAAAATGTTTCTCTATATAAATATGCTTGACGTGTCGAAACCACAATTCCACGTTTGAATTTGAAAGCCGTCCTTCGATATTTAAATAGCTCGAGAAGCAGATACACCGTAACGGAAGATATGCGAAATACCTATGAATGGTACATAACACAAATTCTTTGCAATAAAATGGATTTTTAATAAATAGATTAATTGGATTAAAAATGAATCTATATGTTCACTCCACCGAATTCATATGTTGGTTTGTATAAAACATGAAATAGGGTACAAACAACATGATTGTATATTCCAATAAATTTAGACATCTCAAATAAGGCTTGTCATTGACTATCGAACCGCCACTTTGTCAATACACAATTTTAGTGTAGCGAATAATTTACACTTGTTAGCCTTTGTAAAGTTTTTTCTCAATTCGTCAGAAAATTCACGCTGCCGAGGAGGTGTTAAAATCCGAAATCATTCGGCCATTCAGCTTCGGTTATTCTAGAATTCTAAGTTTATTCGAGTTTTCGGTAATACTTAATATTTTTGTATGAGAAATACTTCCTACGTTAGTCAAAATATGTAATGAATTCAGCTAAGTCAAGAGAATTATCAAAGAGGTTTATGAATTTTTCGATATTTTTGAGAAACTACATATGTTTTATTTTAAGTTATATATCAATTGCTTCGAATTGTTTTGATTACATGAATTACATAAATTACGCGAAATTACAAACTTTTATTTCTAATCTAAGAAATTTGTTTAAGAAAATATTTATCGCCCGAAGTATGAATAAAATTAATTAAAATACTATGCAAATTTTACGTTTATTATTTATTAGATAAGACTAATACCACCATACCAGAAGAGTGTTATATGACATGGAGTTCCGATTCAAAATTTAGTTTTAAAGTTAATCATAACAAAGTCCCAATTATGAACATGTTAGCTAGGTAGAAAACATTTTAACAATAAAGAAGAACAACGCTACTAACGAAAAAGGAACTAAGATTACTGATCAAATTACAAAATTTTTAGTCAAAAGTACTGAAATAAAGATTTAGTTTTGTTAAAAGCTCAGTGTAAATTATCTTTGAAAATTAACAAGCCGGTTTCACCTAGGATTTATGGTTTGCCAAAAATCCACAAAAATAATGTACCGCTTCGGCCAATAATTTTCAACTATTGATTCATCGGCATATATTTTATCTGATCTAATTTCTGATGTAGGTTAGAGCAAATAACTTTGAATACAAAACTCCATTGCACCATAATCATAAATGCAATAATCGAAATTTTACAATACAAATTAATCATCTTGAATTTTACTTACAACTTAACAATTACTAAACCAAAATTTAATAAATAGCCGAATTTAGAGTAATTTTGGTTTGGGTATACTATTAAATTATGAGCAAAAGTCGAGATTTCTACGCTAAGTTCTCGATTATCTCACGTTAAGATTAAATGGCTAAATGTAACTTTTTGTTCGAGTTATGTTCTTTATCGGGGTCTGAGTGTCAAATGTTTTATTCTGGCGCACTCTGATGTACAAATGGTGTTATTGGACGATGTCTGATCGCTGATCGAAGATTTAACTTTGAATAAAAACTTATCTGGCGATTTATACTCTATCTTTTACCATTGATGAAATAATTAGGGGTATACTGTAAAGTAAGTGTTTTAATGTATTCTGGACTATTAAAATAATACTTCAACAAAATTACTCAAATAACGACTTAATGTTCACGATTCAATCATATTCTTTTATGAATAATGTTTAATCTTAAAAAGGCGAAAATAGCTTTAAATTTTACAAATAATCTCAATTTTTCTTAAAAATCGTGTTATTTATAACTGTATACCAAAAACCAAAAATCAAGTACTTACTCTTAATTTCAAAAAAAAAAAAAAAAAAATTTACAACAATTTTACTTACCTAATTAAATTACACTGGAAATAAACACTTGATTTTTCGCTCAAATAATTAATTAGTTTTTGTGGATGCCCACAATCTAATTTTCCTTTTTTTACTAGGCATAGGGCTCATTACAAAATAATAATTGAATACCTAATTTTAATTTTTGATTCACACAGTTTTCTAAATTACTGACTTTATGCAAGGACACTTAACACGATAATGATTTGTTCTACTGCCATCAATCATCTGCTTCTTTTTCGGTACTTTATTTCCGAAGTAGTGTTAAAAATACTTCCGATTCAAAATATTAGTTCCTTTTCGGAGGCAACATTATTGATTAACACCTTTATTGCAATATTGTTAACTCCATTTAGTAGATAGCATTTTATTATTTCCAAACAAGAGATATTATTAGCACTAAAAAATAAATGTTTGAAATAGATCAAAAATATTGCGATTTGACGCTTTGTAAATCAATTATACTGCATTTCTTATATTTTCTACCACATTTATAATTTATAAAAGTAAAAATAGGAGCAATATTTTTTTGGTTCGCAGCGATACCCAAACTTATTTTTACTTGGGTTAAAAAATTAAAATAACGTACGGAACTAGCCGGATCAAACTTGTTTGTAAAAATTGGTAAATGCTTGAAATTATTCTCATACGCTTGTCTACAATTTATTTTTAACATAGTTGCCAAATTTTGCAGTTCGAAATTTTAAGAACGAAAACAGTCCCCCCATCACCCAATTTCTCATACCTAATCAGACTGTCAGTGTTATGAAACATAATCCTTCATATATCCCAAAATTTGAAGTAATTTCAAAATCAATATAGTTCTTCCCGTTGGATTGATCGACCATTCACCGTAGAGATTAAATTAATATTTATATCCGTTATCAATTTATTGTGGGCATGAACGAATGGACAACAAACCGAAACTATGTAGGAATTTTTTTTTTGTACCAAAATCCTTAAAAATACTGATGTAAAGTTTTTTACAAAAGTGTACCAAATAACCTAGATATGTATATGTAAGTGTACTGGAACTAGCTGTGAATGAAGGAGAATGGAAATAGTAATAATTTCCGATTCCCAGAGTGGTTTAGGTTTACTAAAATGTGGAGGTGAAAGGGAAAGCAATGAGTGTATGGAATGACATGGTTCAGGAGTATGCGAAAGGAAGGATGCAAAATGGAGAAAAAAGGAGAGTGAATTTAACGTGAGAAAAGTCCAGCGAAAGGAATGAAGCACAGTTGTACTCTGCTCTAACGTATTTTTTGGAAACCCCGTTCTATAAGAAGCTTAAAGGAGATACGCGAATTTTGCGAACGGTTGAGAGAATCAGGCTAAACTGCACGGAAACTGGAAAAAAATGCTTGGTTTGGCGCAGATAAAACCAAAACAGATGTAAGTTCTACATGGCTTATAAGGAAAGGTTTGGCTTAAAAGGAAATTTATGAATTTATTAGAATGAGTTGGATAACGGTTTGATAGAAAATAAGTAAGGGCCAGTGCTTTTTTAAAGATTAATTATTTATTAAGATGTAACTAGAAATTTATTAATTTGATTTTTTGGCAAATATTTTTCTATGTAGGAGCCAAGACTTTAAAAAAAATATGGGTCTATCTGGCTCATCGGACGACACTTTCCCACGAAGCATATGCTATAGGCCACAAAACCAAGCATTTATATTTTACAAACATTTTCCGTTCGAACAGGTAAGGTCTTTAAAAGATGTCATGGCTTTTCTTAAATTTGGAAACCCCTTCCCTAATAACACAATTGTTAATGACAATATAAATCTTCTACTCTCATGCTGCCAAATCATAAGCTGACAAATAATATTAGATTATTTCAGACACGTATTGAACAGCAATCAAAGTCGCATTCACCATTTTTCATTTTCGACCTTCGACAATTAAATTCAGTTATATAACTGTCGTATACTGTTGAAAATGTTAAAGAATTTAAATTACTCTATTCCATGGATGCTCCCATAATGTTCAAAATTTATTTTGTAAAAATTTCACATCACAATATTAATGTGAGAATTGGCTGATATAATTCTTTACTCGGTGCTTTAGTCTGAACGGGGCATCGCTGTGGATTATTTGAGAATGCAAGTAGTACAAAATTAATATCTTTTGTTACCGAACCCCAGCTTCTTGTCACATAGTATTTCATTTTTTACATGTTCTAGCGAATTTTTCCTAAACTTACTCTACCCTAATGGCATGATATTATTTTAAAGGCGTCCAATTGAATAATACGTTTCAATACGACGATTTTATTAAAAATATTGACAAATAATGTTTCGATCAATATGTCGCTCAAATTTCAATCATTAAAATGTCATAAAATGTCAATAAAACGTCGCAGAAATGGGAATGTTTTCCCAAAGTATTTTAGGTAAATTTAGAAATTTAAATTCCATATTACACGGTAATAATTGCTGGAATTTCGACAGTGTATAAACCGTCGAAAAATATTTCTTCGAAAAGTTCGACATTACCCCAGAAAACTGTTCAACAAATTTATATTACACCTTTTTGTTAAAATGACCCCCAAATGAAATGACCCCGAATGAATGACTTCCAATTTTGTGAAAAGATCAATGATGAATAGTCAAATTTATCATCAACATAACAAAAAAAATCGTCGGTCCCATTTTTGAGAAAATCTGTTTTGCAGTTTTTTGTTTTACTACAAGCCCTTCTATTCTAGACTCAAATTGACCTAAATGTAAACACAAACTGCTTATTGCTAAAATCTCCTGGTATCCTAATTCGTCGAAAAATGTGAAAATCTGTGAAAATGTAGCTATGTATTCACAATTGTGACTAAGGTGAACGATTATTTTTATAAAGTGGACAGGTCGAGCTTTTCAGAACCATATTTGTTATTAAGATAAAATGTTTGGGATAATATTCGTCAAGTGGACTCTAAACTGACTTTTGAATACATTTTTGGAGTAAGGTCCCAAATTCTGTTTAAAAAACAAAATAAGATTTTCGATAATAATTTGTGTGGTGGAGTTTGTTCTTGAATATTGCTTGATGTAGTAGGACTTCCCCTATTTCTACGAGACTAGAATATTTCAATAGAAATTGTGATGCAAACAAAATTACAAAAATTATGTAGAATTATTGAGCCATCCAATTTCTCAAAATATAAAAGTATAGCACCCATGCATATGGTAATATATCTGAGATTATACCAAATGGCCATGTGACAGCATTTTTCCACTGTTTCAGCAGTGTTTAGTCATTTTCACAATTTTCAAAACTGTGTCGAATCTTTTTATCTTAATAACAAAGATCTTACTCAAGTTATGTTAATGAAAATATTGAAACTACCATAGAGACTCTTGTGTCGAAAAACTTGGCCTATATGAAATATAGGCACACACCTGTAGTAGTTACTCGTTTTCATTTTTCCAGTATATTGAATTTTTTTTATTAATTTGTGAAAAAATTCGATTCGGTTTTAATCAAGACTATTAAAATACATATTTGAGTTAATTATAATGTTGTACATTTTTTACATAATATCAACGAACTGACTCTAATACAATACAAATTTACCGTTTTCCGTTTTATAAAAGATAAAATTCCAATTTTATGCCAAAAATAAAATAAAATATTAATTATCTTATCGAACTGTCTTATCTCATCTGTTACGAGCAAAGGTAAGTATTATAATAAAAGCTCGTAAAATAATAATTAATTAAATTTTAGCTTTGTATAAATTACGGGGTATTTATAAAATATAAGAAACTCCACAAAATGAAATTGAGATTGTATTTATTGTATATTTAAATCGATAAAGCGGATAAATATTTAACAGCAAAGCTTTTAAATTTTTAATTTGTAATACTTTTTTTTTACGTTCCGCTGACATGCTTAATTAAAAAAACATGTCTTAAATATAATTAATAATTTTGAGTTGAAGGTTCAAACAATTATTTTTTTCAATTTTCTATTGTTATGTAAAATATAATTAGACCGCATACACGCATAATGATTATAAAACACAGTGGGTCGCCGTCTGTGTTTGGGATTTTAATTAATTAATTATTAAATTATAAATTAGTATGATGGGGAATGTGGTCGAGGGTATCCAAAATATTATACAAAATGGATTTTAATCAATAAAAAATGTTATGGATTATTTATGTGTTGCACATAAATGTTTATAGTCTAGATACTCCTACCTACAATATTAAATATTAATAAAATAACAAACTGTAAAACCATAGTAAAAATATATCACAATAAACTGTTTGGTGAATTAAAAACAATGAGTAGTAGAAAATACAATTTTTATTATTGTCGTGCGCTTAATTAAATTCGGAGTACAAAGCCATTAGAAAAATAGTAAATATGGGTGCACGAGTAGTTTTGATTTGTAAATCAATACGTGTAGTGTATTTGGAACTATATTCTACTAAAAGAATAGAAATATGTGTGTAGGGCTACTAATATTACTTATAATTATTGTTTTGTCGATTGTTAATAATAGAGGTAATAAATTCTGTAAAACGGTAGACATACATATATGTTTTCAAATCATTATTATAAGTCACATCAAAATAAATTTTGTATATGAATACTTGAAAACTAATTATTTAATGTAGAGAGAAATTATTTGTTATTTTTTTATTATGATGATCAAAACATTAAGCAAGGAAACTGAATTAACAGAAAGGTTCGGATTATAAACCAAACAAGAAATACACAAATAACGTGAAAGTAGATAAAGTAATTCCGTAGTCAATTAATGATGTCTGTTCGTTGATAAATCATTTCTCTTCCTGGATTGCTTAATGTAATGTTATGGGACTGATTTGCTTAAAGGATGCTTAGGTTTTAGCATTATCAAAATATAAAATGAGAAAAAGCTCTGTACAGCGTTTAGCAACTCCTTTTGGAAATTTTAATAAATTTCACAACGACATCGTCTCAAAAAGTACTTTAGCTTTTTCTTAACATAAACGGTTAAAAGCAGGTAACAGCATGCCATAACAAAACTCATGTTATTGGTTTACCTAAAATAAGACACTAAAAGAAAACCCAACCTCCAAAATCATTAGATTTTCAAAATTGTAATAGATCTGACAAAAGTAACGTAACATAAAGTATTTTGACAACAACAAAATATCACTTTATTTCACTGTAGCTGTAATCTGAAACAGAAATGCTTAAAGTTTTATTTAAGAAAATTTATCGTTGTTCGGATTACAGCTTTCAAACTTGATAGCTTAGAAAATAAACAAACTATATTACAATTAAATACAAGTAGCACTGTGTGATATTTTAAATCCTTTATCTTAGAAAACTGTCTTTTTTGAGTTAATACAGTATTAAATCTGGGCTACAATTCACCTTTTGAAAAAAAAAAAAAATGCAAAAAAAATATTCCAGTTGTAAAACTTTTGGGTGTGTATAGTTACGTTCGATGTTGAAAGGCCGAATAGGTTGGACGGCCGAATGTCGAAAGGCCGAATGTCGAAAGGTCGAATGTCATATGCCCTAATGTGTCGAAAGGCCGAATATCTAATAGCCGACTGGGTCGAAAGGCCGAAAGTGTTGAAAGGCCTAATGTCTAAAGACCGAATGTCGGAAGGCCAAATGGGTGGAATATTCGAACGTGTGTAAAGGCCGATTGGATTGAAAGGCCGAATTTTCATTAAGTTTTCCTTCACTACATTGACTGAAATCAATATTTAAAATTATTGAATTTATTTCTTAATCTAAAATGATTTAAATCATAAGATTTTAATGTTTAAGGCGATTTACTAAAATTTATATTAAAAGTATAAATTTCGATTTTCATAAAAATTTTTGACTCATATAAAGATGAAAAATTAAAATCAATTTCGACACAAACGGGCTTTCGATATTCGGCCTTTCGAAACAATCGCCCTTTCGACATTCGGCCTTTCAACCTATTCGGCCTTTCGACATATTCGGCCTTTCGGCATATTCGGCCTTTCGATAAATTCGACCTTTTGACATTCGGCCTTTCGAAACATTCGACCTTTTGACATTCGGCCTTTCGGCGTTTGACCTTTCAATATTAGGCCTTTCGAAATTCGGCCTTTCGGACCTTTTCGTATAGTTTTCATTAGTAATATATAAACATTTGGAGTTGTTACAGAAGTTTAGAATACTTCTGACTCCAAAAACAGAAAATAAAATAAATGAAAACAATTTGTATTTATAGCTTAATTTAATTAATTAAAAGAAGCCATACTTTTAAAATACATTACAAAACAAAAATTAAACAGGTGTATTCTATTAAAACAGAACAGGTACTTTTCCAAAAATATCATTTAAATAAAACAAACAAAAAAAAAGTAGTAACTCCCTAAAGCCTTACAATTCAAGAGTTTGTCTAAAAAATTAATCGTAATTAATCCTAGGGATGATATTTTTAATAAAAAGCTCTTGTATATCTCTTTTTTTATGAGCAAGTCCTCTTAATATTTCGTTTGTGGACTTTGCTGAAGGTTGATTTTTCGTACGATGTTTTATAGTAAAAAAGGAGTGAATCTGTATTTTCAACTCGAAAAATCTTTATGTCGTGCCATTTCACCTTTGTTCTGTCGGAGTTAATAGTAAAGTTATTCCCCACTCTTCTTGAAGCGTTTTCAAATCGTAAAAATATTCATTAGTTAGCTTATGAACACGACAAGCATGACCATTTGATGTGTCATGTTGATGTGTCGTATGACACAGTTTCTGAATTATATCACACCAAGTTTTCTCTCCGTTAATAGTAAAAGTACAGAAGTTTATTTTGCTTTTATAGTAAAAGAGGAAATTAGCCCTCAGGCAATAGCATAACTGCCTACAAATCGTATACGGCAACATGTGCACTATTAGATTTTTTTCTTTTCAAGTTCTCTTTGGGCACCAATTTTTCTGTTTCAGTTGGAATTTAGAGCTCTTTGTTTTGTCCCGCTCTAACACAGATTGCATTGATGATTTTTTTTACACAGAAAGATAAGTTGTATTCTCCCCTAAATATGTTATAAAATATACTCACATGTACAAATGAAAAGCTTTGTTCCTCACGTTGCTGCTTATTGTCACGATGTAGATCTACGATAATTTTTGGTACTTTCAATAAACTACCTTGTGCTGGGCTTTCAAATAATGAGATCTTATCCTGGGAATGTCATTTATGAATTTCTTGCGCTTTATTACAGTTCGGGTTTGATTTTTGCATGTTTTCCGTACTCCTCTCTCATTTCGCCCTTAACGGTTCCTAGTCCTGTTCCTGTTCTTTGAAAATACTGTCCTTATGTGTCGGTTATTGATGTCGAGAGTGGCTTTAAGAAAATGCTTGCAAACTCGTAGGCGTTTTTCACTTAAGTCGAAAAAACATGAAAAAGTCGAAAAAGAATTTTGGCTTGAGGCCTGCTAACCGCCAGTAGTAATTGAATATATTTTCACGGCACGCAGCATTAATTTTGCTAGTACAGCTTAGCCTACATTTATCTTTACATCCAGTGCGTTTTTTTTCCGCGGAAAACCTTTTTCTGGTTTGGAGGCCAAAATACAGGCTTCCGCAGAATTTCTTAATAGTTTTGTCTTTTTGTTAATCCAGTTTTTAACTTGCTGTTTTATTTTTCTTCCTGTTTTAAACTTCAGATGCAAGCAGATGATTTGTATTTACAGAACTGTCTGTTGAATTTGATTAACTATCTATAAAATATGGATGCTCATCAGAATCATTTATAAGGAAGTGGGAACCGTCTCAGTATGCGTACAGAAAGGGTAGATCTGTGGACACTGCTCTGCACGCCTTGGTGTGTACGATTGAGAAATCGATTAGTTCGAACGAATTCTGTTTGGTGGCCTTTCTGAATATAGAGGGCGCCTTTAATAATGTGAAAGCGGAGGCAATAAAGGAGGGATTGTCATTTTTGGAAGTGGACGTTCCTCTGATAGGGTTAATCAATTATATGCTGGAAAGCAGGATTGTTAGCTCGAAGTTAGGGGACTCCACCATCAAGAGGCGAGTAACTAGGGGAACACCGCAGGGGGGGGGTTCTGCCCCCTCGTCTCTGAAATATAGTGGTAAACGAGTTACTACTAGAATTGGAGAGAGAGGGTATTGAAGTTATCGCTTACGCAGATGACGTAGCCTTAGCTGTTACAGGGAAATTCCTGGGCACGATTGTAGACGTAATGCAGAATGCGCTTACCATCGTAACGAAATGGGCTGGCAAATGTGTAATTGGTATTAACCCGTCCAAGACAGAGCTAGTAATCTTCAATAAGAAATACAAAACCCCGGCAGTTGTCCCTCCTACCTTAAATGGCACGAGACTTGCTTTTACTGATAGAGCTAGATATCAGGGCATTATCTTGGACAGTAAGCTTAGTTGGAAGCCCAACATGTTGGAGAGAATAAACAAAGCTACTACAGCTTTGTACTCCTGTAGGAACGCCATTGGTCATAGATGGGGTCTGAAGCCAGGGCTGGCACACTGGCTCTACACTGCTGTAGTGAGGCCTGTACTCATGTACGGGGTGGGTGTTTGGTGGCCAGCTCTGGACAAGGTAACATGTACAAGTAAGATTGAGAGAGTGCAAAGAACGGCCTATATGCTTGTTAGCGGGGCATTGAGGTCGACACCGACAACTGCCTTAGAGGTTATGTTGCACCTTCTTCCGGTCGACATTTTTGGCAAACAGATGGCGGGAAATACGGCTGTACGACTTGCAGCCGTCTCTCAGTGGAGGTGTCTTAGTATAGGACACTCTACTATTGTTAGATCTTTGAGGGATGAGCTGGCGAACTTGACTACATTAAACCTACTCTACGCTTCGAGAAGCGATATTGGACCTCCTTCCCTTCAAGGGAATCCTGAAGAGATAGACCGTTGTCGGAAAGCGAAGCGTTGCAATTCTTCACAGATGGCTCCAAGTTAGACGGCAAAGTGGGAGCTGGAGTTTTCTGTGACAAATTAAATGTAAACATTTCTATTCGTCTCCCTGATTACTGCAGCGTGTACCAAGCTGAAGTCGTAGCGGTTGAGGAGGTTATGACGTGGTTGAAGCATAATATGTTATCCTCGGACGATATCACAATCTATGTGGACAGTCAAGCGACGATCCGGTCGTTAGAATCGGTGTCTTTTGGCGTCACGGGTGGCATTGAGTTGTCACCCATCTCTAAATGAGATGGGTGAGCATTTCAATATCCAGGTAATCTGGGTCCCAGGTCACTCGGGCGTCATGGGGAACTGCAGGGCGGATGAACTTGCTAGGCATGGTACGACTCTATAGCTGCAAACCAGAAAGGGCAAGTCTGGGGAGGCCTATCACAGCGCTGAGACAAGCACTTGTGAAGCAGGCGCTTTCCTCAGCGGGGGAAAGGTGGTCGAACACCCTAACCTGTAGAGTTGCAAGACAAGTTTGGCCAAAGCTGGACTTGGGGCGCACTAGGACATTAATATCCCTAGGCAGACGTGAATTAAGAACGGTCGTAGGAATTCTCACGTTATACTGCCTTTTTGCAGAACATGCAAGAAGGCTGGGTCTAGAGGCTAATGACTTCTGCAGAAGCTGCTTGGACGAAGAGGAGGAAGAGACATTGGTCTACTTCCTTTGCTCGTGTCCAGCATTGGCTCTCAGAATGCTCAAGCACTTGGGTAAGTTCAGGATGGACTGCCTCTCGGATCTCGAAAACAGTAAGGTGCGGGACGTCTTACGCTACATAAGTAGCTCGAAATGGTTCCAATATGGGTAAAAGGGGAGATATTCTAAGTGTGCATAAGCAACCACTCCACCCTAACCTAAACTAACCTAGCCGAAAGTTGCCAGCCGAAAGTTGGCAGACCAAAGTAAAAAGTGGACAACGCAGAAGTTTGTTAATATCACCCGAAACTTTCTAGCCAAAAGTAAAAACAATCGGTAATGCAGATTGTGTTTTCCCAGTCGAAAACAGAAAACTAAGTTGTAATCAATCGATAGTGTTTAAAAGAAAATTACTATGATGCATGTATAGCATTGAAGAGTAATGTTAATATCTTTAAGTAGCAAAACCTGACTCCAGTTCCTCGTGGAAAATTGTGTAAAAATTCGCGAAACCCAAGAAAATATTTAATATTGGTATAAAGTCAGCCTATAGAGTGTTTTGTCTGGTGATAAATTGCATAGATCAGACTTGCCAATAGCCATCGCAAAGGAAAAATTCAGTTCAAGTTTCCGGTGGGAAATCTAGGAAAATTCAAATTTCCTAAAATTATTCAAAGAATTTTCCCAGATTTCCTACGGAAAATTAAACTAAATAGTTATTATGTTTCAATCCAACTCCAGACATAACAAACTACATGGAAGCGGATTTTATAAAATATTTCTACTGTTTTTTTGAAAATCCAATTTTCGCGATTTCCCACGGGAAACTTAAACTGAATTTTCTCCCTCCAAAAGCTGTAGACAAGTCACATCAAAACAATCCATCTCCAGACATAACACTATAGAGGCTGATTTTATACAAATTTGGTTTATTCCTCTGTTTATCCGAAATTTTCTACGATTAGATGGAACAAAGATTTCCACGTAAGACTATTACACAAGTTTTTATTGCAATCTTTGTATCCTGTTTATTTTCGGCGGATAACCAATAAATTTTTATTTTCCGCTGGAATGTTAATAGCGTAATCCAGATTATCGATTTTTTACTTTCGGCTGGAAACTTTCGGTTAACTTTAGCAGGGTATCTTTTTGAGATCATAAGGGTTATTTATAGCAGTATAAACATTACCAGAGTCATTTTAAGGTAGGTTACCAGTCTCTACTAGAATCGCGAATGCGCTCCTAGAATAGAGTTGGAAATAATATTTATCAATTTCTGATGAACCCTCATTCAATGATAAAATATTATTTCCGTGACTAAGTCACGGAAATAATATTTTATCAATGTATGAGGGTTCTACACACAATAATTGTCTGTAGCAACACCTCTAAACTCGGAAATTCGTCCCGCCTATCGGCGTTATTCAATTGAGTATTAGCTTCACGAATATTAACACGTAAATAATTTGCAACTTGAGTAGTGAGAATAGGTAGCCGGGCGATTCCACTAGCACAATTCCACTGGACGGCAATTCCACTGGCACAATTCCACTTGACACAATTCGACTGGGGAACAATTTAACTTGCACAATTTAACATGCATTTTATAACTTGTACAGTAACACTAATGAAACGCAAACACACACTTTAATATTTTATTGGTATGATTGAAACATAATTACGAAGATAGTTATAACTATGGATTTTAAATTAATAAAAACTGCAATGTGTAAAAAAGCTAATTGATAATAAAAGCCTTTCTTAGGGATAGCTTTCAAAAAAATGGCGAAGATAGCAATGATAAAAAATATTTCTGTTGCTGTAGGCTTATTACACTAGCACAATTCTACTAGACAAAATTTCACTGCATACAATTCGTGTTTAACATTCGTAGTTCTTTCAGGAAACTTTTAAGTTTAACTTTTTTTTTTTATTAAACGAATTTAACTTGGACAATTTAACTTTTTGATAATCAAATGCATTTAGGATGGTAAATAGCGCGCGCGATTTACCATCCAAAATGCGTTTGATTATCAAAAAGTTAAATTTTGCAAGTTGAATTGTGCAAGTTGAATTGTGTAAGTTGAATTGTGCAAGTTGAATTGTGCAAGTTGAATTGTGCAAGTTGAATTGTGCCAAGTGGAATTGTGTCCAGTGGAATTGTGCAAAGTGGAATTGTGCCAGTGGAATTGCGTCCAGTGGAATTGTGTCTAGTGGAATTGTGCTAGTGGAATAGGCCTAGAATCATGTGAATAGCATGGCTCATTTTTATTAAAGGTTTCAAACCGTAATATCGATTTAATACTTTGTATTTCCAAACTATATAGATGTTGATTGCCATTATTTTCGAATATTGATGTTGCTATTTGTACCATTAGACTTGCACGATGAAAATAGTCGAATTATTCCGACAAAAAATGACACAACTCGAATTATAATAAATTGCGGAATATTTTTCATTTAACAAAAAAAAATTTACTCGAGAAATATATTTACATTTTCTATCAGTTTAAGCACCAAAATGGCACAACTCGAAATATGACGGTTTTGTACTTAAACCGACACGTATTCGTTTGAAGTTTTAATCACAATTGAAGTTGTGTTTGTGACACAAAAATGTGACACAAATATTACGTGTATTAAAACAACAGAAATTATTAAATTCTCAATTATGGAGGATTATAGTAAAATGTTTGATGAAACAGTATGTATGTATGATGATAGGAAACACCGATGTTTTGAGTTGTGTCAATTTTTTTTCCATGGCAATAAAATAGAGTTCAACCTTAAAAATAATACGTATTTTTATTTTCTTAAGAATTTCCTAACAATAACGCCTCCTTCAGGACTTTGACAACAAAAAACTAAACATCTGAAGTAAACTTGGTGTTCGAAAAATGCCGGAATATGATACCGAATTACTTAAATTAGTATACTTAATATGATTTAATCGTTCATTGGATCCAGCTTCTTGGGCACTTAAAAGCTTAAAAAGATCTGTACCGCGCGATTCATACACAAAATCTTATTACTGCTAACACCTAACAAGGTACAAAAATGGACCTGACCCTACAAAATCACAATTGTTAGACATATATGTAAATAGATTTGACAATAATAAGAATTTACTAATGATTACGACAACAACAAAACACCAAACCGTTTCAGATATAAAATGATGCAGAATCGGAATTAAATAAATTCTAGAATCTGAAACCGATTTGCTTACATTGTTACCTAATATGATTTAATCGCTGGTTGTTCTAGCTTTATCTAAACTTAAATGCTCCGCAAATTCTGTATCGATCTGTATTGACCTCAATCTCCAGAATCCCAAGTGTTGAAAATTTTAATAGATTTGACAATACAAACATTTTTGGGCAATAATAAAGTAAAGATAATTGACAAATTGTGTACACAGGGCAGCCGAAATAATTATAGAGGCTAATGTTTCTACAAGACTGCTAGTGTTTGATTACTCAGGATCATAATAATCAGAGAGAGATCATTTACTCTTACAGAATAAAATTGGATTTTTTCTACGGCGGAATATATTCTGATGGTGCCTAGATAAAATCAGATCATTTTCCAGAAACTGGAGAACTGGCAGAAAACCGAACACTTTATCAAATAAAAAAATAAGTGATTTTCCGAATTTTCTTGTGAAAATCCTGGGAAGCGGCTACCAAAATGTGCATTATTCTAATTTGTCTTTAAGACTTCTGTTCAAAAAATTCTTCACTTTTAAAAAAATTGGGCGATTGGTTATTTAGGCCATCGAATATATGTATGTCTAAAAGATTTCCCAAATTTTCTTGCGAAAATCCTAGAAAACAGCCAACAAAAAAGGCTTTTATTCTTAATTGTAATATGGTCTTAGCTATTCAAAAAATATTTCACTTTTGTAAAATGTGGGGGAGAAGAGTGTTTAGGACAACCATGCTTCAGAAAATCTCACATAATATATCGATTATTTGTGTAAATGATTTTCCAAATTTTCTTGAGAAAATTCTAGGAAGCGGCCACCAAAATGTGCAATATTCTAAGTTGCCTTAATGTCTTGTCTTTACGAAAAATATTTCACTTTTTATTAAAATGGAGAATTAAGGTATTTAGGACAATCATGTTTAAGATAGTCTCATATTTTACATCGAATTTCCAAATTTACTTGTGAAAATCCTCAAAAACATAGCTAAGACCTTTTTGACAACCTGGAATATAAGCCATTTTGGTTGTCGCTTCCTAGAATTTTGTCAAGAAGTTTTTGTCCTAAATAACTTAATTCCCTACTTTTTCAAAAGTGAAATATTTTTCAAATAGTTAAGACCTAATGCCAAATTAGAACAGTTCACAAGAAAATTCGGAAATCACTTATACTTTTAGTCGATAAAATATTCGAGTGCATAACAAACACGAATTTTCTGCCAGTTCCTCCGTTTTTAGAAAATAATTTCATTTTATTTCATCATACCATCAGAATATATCCCGGCATACAACAAATCTAACTTTGTTCTGTAAGATTGAATAATCTTAAGCATAATTTTCATTTCTTCAATATGAATTAAATAAATTCGTAATAACGAAAGTTGTACACCAGCAACTTATGAACTGGCAAGATGTTTCAATTGGGCATTAGTTGCGAATATTTTTTTCTAATTAACTATACTATTTCAATGGATTCAGTTTATTATTATCTAGGTGCTTGACGTTAGATTTGATAGGAAGAGCGGCATTGGTGAAATTGGTCAAAAATTTAAAAATTGTCTCTGGGCTTCAATTCTTCGATAACATAAGCGGCTATTTTTATCCGCACCTGTTCGATATTGCAGAAAAATAGTGAAACCGTCCTGAGTTGTAGTCATCGTCTTTCCACAAATCACACACCCGAAAACTGTTGCTTGAAAAGGTGGAAATTCTTGATAAAACGTAATATTTCACATTCGATTGTCAACCTTTCTGGCGTACAGAACGAATGACAAAAATAATAATAAAAATTAGTGAGTTTGAAATATTGAAATATATTGTGATATTAGTGCTGTCCAAATTTACTAAGCGCAATTCTGCGCAGTGGTTAAATTTAATACTTGTTTATAACAAGGTTGTGGAATAAAATGGATAGTTTAAGGCAAAACACTGTAAAAGTACAGTTCCAAAAGACAGATGCTAAGCCAGCAGATCAAGAAATGATGCAATTTGTCTTGAACAATGGGCTAACGGCTAAAGATATACATACGCTGTACCAGGATTTGTACGAGCGGTGTATTTATATAAAATTTAACAATGAACAGAGGTACCTTGAATTTTTACGGGAAACACATGTTTTGACGTTCAATTATATTAATGGAACATCAACCGAGATAACGGTAAAAGGATCAAGTGGAATAATGCGGTACGTGAGGGTATTTAACTTGCCACCAGAAATCACGGACAAAACACTGAGTGAGGCCTTGCACCGTTTTGGTAGTATACACTCAACAAGACGTGAAAAGTTTGGAGTAAACTCACTGCTACCAGTTTTTTCGGGAGTAAGAGGAGTATATATAGAGATCGAAAAGGAAATACCACAATTTATATATATATTCACAACATTAAAGCACGAATTTTTTACGACGGCATGAAAGAGAGATGTTACAAATGCGGAGAAGATTCACACAAAAAATCAGAATGTCCACTTTTAAATAACATCAACAATTTAGCAGAACAACAGCTACAACAACAAACACTACAGCCACAAGAACCAGATGAGCAACATGTACACACGCAAGGACAATCGCAACACGTACAACAAACAAGCACGGTCGACAAAAATACAGTACAATCAATTACAACTCAAGAACGAGTTAAGTATAGCGATGTAGTGAAAAGTAACATGTTACACGCAGAGGCAGAAAACAAAATCCAAACAATCAAAAAAATGGTTAATTTAAAAGAATTTAACTGCAAAGAGAGAAAAACAGAAAAAGATTCGTCGTGTATGGAAACAGAAAATGAAGATGTGTCAGTAAACGTTAATTTAAATAAACGCGGTCGACCACACAAAAAAACTCGGTACACAAGTACAAAAAACCGTATAGCGTTCATGGACAAATATAACAGCACAACGATGACATGGACAAAGAATAAAGTGAATGTGATGCTTATAAGCGAAACGTGGGAAAGAATGAACAAGACGTTAAATGTGAGAGGGTACAGATTTCTTTCCAAACCAAGAAATGATGGTTATGGTGGAGTGGCGATAATGTACGCCAGAAATATAACGCTTCAAGAGGTTCAGTTACCCGCAGTGAAGCAATAGCCGCCTCAACAACGAATTTGGAAAGAAATCTGTTACTAGTGAGCGTGTATGTAACCCAGGTTCGTGATGAAGATGAAAGGAAAAAAGCCTTGAGTGATTTTAAAAAATTGTTTGAGTGGGTGAAAGATAAAAGTGACCTGATTGTATGTGGAGATATGAATGCGCATGCGAGAATGTGGGGTTGTTTAGACAATTGCGCAAGAGGAAAACAGTTGGCCGACCTGATTCAAGACTCCGATATGGTGCTCTTGAATGATGGAAGGCCAACTAGAATGGCGAATGTGGGAGGCACGGCCAGCGCAATAGATTTGCCTATGACAACTATTGACTTGGCCTGCCGGGTCACTTGGAATGTTGAAGAAGAGAATTTGGGTGGTGATCATTTTATGATCAAAATGATCATGAATGATAATCAAGTGTTTAGGAAAAAACGTGAATTAATGAATAATAGGAAATGGGTGAATCAAATGAATGAGATTCTCGGAGAAAATGAAATAAATCAAAGCCAGTTAGAGAGTGAAATTGAACGGGTAAATAAATTGTGTACAAAAATTGTGGATATGAAAGAGATTAATGTGAATAGTTGGTGGAACAATGAAGTTCAATACTGGTATGAAAGAAAGCGAATAGCCTTGCGTGAATTTAATAGGAATAAGAGTAGTGAGAATAAGATTATGTATGGTAAAATGAATGGAAAATTGAAAAAGGCTATTCGCAGAGCAAAAAGGAAAAGTTGGCGGGAATATGTGTCCCAAATGACACATAGAACCACAACTAAGGATGTATGGAGTTTGTTTAATAGGGTGAATGGTAAATACTTTAATGTGAGCAATGTGGTATGTGAGAACAGAGAAAAAGGTGAAGAATTTATAAGAATGATATTGAATGTAAGCAATGATTTGAATGTAATAAATGAAGTTGATAGAATGAATAGAAATGAAAGAATGGATTGTATGTATGAATAGGGAGAGTTCCTGAGAGTATTAGATAGATCAAAATCTACCACTCCAGGGACGAACCGAGTAAGTTATAAGATGATTCGGTTGTTGAGTGACTCAGCAAAGCATAATTTGCTTGAGATACTCAACAAAGTGTGGATGGGTTCAAAAATACCGGACAAATGGAAAGAGAACAGGGTGGTTCCCATCCCTAAACGGGATAGAGATCCAGATGTGGCAACAAATTATCGAGGCATATGTATGTTGAATGTTTTTATAAAAATCTTAAATGGAATGATGAAAGAGCGCATGGAAGATTTTGTGAATGAAAATAATTTGTTGCCATCGACAACATTTGGATTTCGAAAGAACCACTCTGCAATTGAGTGTGTGGAAAAGTTTGTTTGGGAAGTAAGAAAGGATAATTTGAAAGCTGTTGCGGTATTTTTGGACATCGAAAGAGCTTATGATTATGTGGTTCCGTGGAAATTACAACAAATTCTCTCGAATTTTGGATTTTCACGGAAAGTATGTATGTGGATAAAAGATTTCATGACTGATAGAAAAATGGTTCTGAATGGAAGTGGTTTTAGGTTGGAGGGAGTTGCAAATATTGGACTTCCGCAAGGAAGTAGAATATCTCCAGCTCTGTTCAACCTATATACCAGCGAGATACACCACATCAATACAGACAATCAAATCGTTCTGCAATTTGCAGACGATTTTGTAGTAATTGGAAAAGGGAGAAGTATTGATGTGGCGGCTCAAAGAGCGCAAAAGGGGGTAGATGATTTAATTCAAAAACTTAAAATGTTGAATCTGAGAGTGAATCCCGATAAGTGTGCTTATATGAGTTTCAGAACAAACGTTGCAAATGTTAGTATAAGTGTTGATAGCCGAAGAATTGAACAAGTAAATGCGTACAGGTATTTGGGTATTTGGATTGATAGACGTATGAATTTTGGGAAGCACATGAAAATTTTGGCAGACAACTGCAAGGAACGTTTAAATGTGGTTAAACGGGTGAGCAAACCTAAATGGGGCGCTCATCCGAGTGTGACTGACATGTTAAGGAAGGCCCTTATATCCTCCAAAATTGGATATGGTATTAGTGTGTATGGGAATGGTTCGAAAGGGGCTTTTAGCCAATTAATGAAAGTAGAAAATGCATGTGCAAGAGTGGTATTGGGGGCGATTAACTCAACCCCAATACACACTTTGTGGTCTGAAATGGGTGATTCACCTCTTGATTACAAGAGAGAGTGGATCACAGTGAGAGAGTCGGTGAGAATGATAACTAAGAAAAATGAGTTTTGGAATGAGATGATAGTAAGATTACAAAATAGGGCGGTGTACAAACCGACATATAGAACTAGTATTGCACTTGAAAACTTGAACATGTTTCTGAGTATAGGCAATGCTGGTCCGCAACCCGTTCCTAATAATCTTACTGTATGTTTGAATATGGAGGAATATAATAAGGGAATGAATGAAGTTATCGCCAAAATTATGTTTCGGAAAATCAGTCAGCGGTATATGCAAGATGATATCGTTTATACAGATGCTAGTGTGAATGAGAATGGAGTGGGTGTTGGTGTCTTTATGCCTAGTAAGAATGTTGAAAGGTATTTTAAAGTGGACAAAAGCATCTGTATAATGAACGCTGAACTGATTGGAATATTTGAAGGAATTAAACTGGCTGTGAATGAAGGGGAAAGGAAAATAGTAATATTTTCCGATTCCCAGAGTGGTTTATGTTTGCTAAAATGTGGAGGTGGAAGGGAAGGCAATGTGTATGTGGATTTAATTTTTGAATGTGTTCGAGACTGTCAACGTGATGTGACCATACAATGGATCCCATCACATAGACAGATCGAAGGGAATGAAAGAGCCGATATGTTAGCAAAAAAGGGTACATTGAATGACATGGTTCAGGAGTACGAAAGGAAGGATGCAAGAGACGTACTTCGAATGCTTCAGATGAATCTGTGGAGAAAATGGGAGAGTGAGTTTAATGAGAAAAGTCTAACGAAAGAAATGAAGTATAGAGCGCTCCATGGTACTCCTTTGAGAATTCCGTTTTTTAAGGAGCTCAAAGGAGATACGGGAATGTTGCGAACGGTTGAGAGAATCAGGCTGAACCATGGAAACTGGAAGGAATGCTTTTGGAAACGTCATTTGATTGAGGACAAAGATTGTGAATTGTGTGGAAGTGTGGAGGATATTGAACATCTCATATTGGTTTGTCCTAAATACAACCTATATAGATCTAAGTTCAACATCCTTCGGAATGCAAGAAACCTAAGTGATTTAATGAATGAGAGCAATTTGGTTTATAAGGAGATATATGAATTTATTAGGATGAGTGGGATAACTATCTAATACGAAATAAATACTAGCCGATAGAATATGTGAAGGGAGTAATCCGGTTTATTTTAAGAGTAAGGAAATTATTAAAAATGAGATTTGAATTAAAATATGTACACTCAAAAAAATATGCGGTGTTAATTTGTTTTTTATCCGAAAAAGTATTTTATTTTTGTCCAATCGAATATAGTTTTATAAAATTTAACACGCATCAACGGATAAATATTTTTAACTGTCCGAAAAGATAAATTTTTAGAAAAACTTCTTTTGGATTTAATAAAATACACCTTTCAGTGTGTTCCTAAACATGAATGTTCCTGTTTGATTTTTATGCGGTGTAAAAGTTTTTATCCAAATGTATTTTGTGTCATTTTTATTAAAATATCCGATTGGATTCAAATTTTAAATATCCGATCGGTGGGACACTATGTAACACCGATTCGGTGTTGTGGTGACCCTTTATTTTTTTTAGTGTAAACAGAAAATTATAAATATGATTTTTGGCGATATAGCTCTTTTTTTATGTAGGAGCCAAGCCTAATAAAAAAAAAAAAAAAAAAAAAAAGTATTTCAAATTTTAATAGGCTTGACAACAACAACATTTTACTACTGATTTTGACAACAACAAAATATCATATTATTTCACTAAACAATTGATTCAAAGTTAAAATTTGAAAAAGGCTAACTGGAGTCTGAAACCGTATTGTTGTTTGGTTCAAACTTTTTCTAAACTTAAAAGCTCAGAAAGCTCTGTACAACGTGCATAGTTAAAATTGTATTATTGTTAACATCAAAAACTGCGCAGTGCCTTACTTGTTAATATTAACACTACCTTGGTTCACACAAAAACAAAAAAAAAAACGATAATTTATATTAATAATTGGGTTATATCCTGTTGACCTGGAAACGTTCCCAAGAGATATTATTTTCCAAATTTTGAATAGCAACACATAAAACAATACACTTTTCAATTAGTTTATTTTCAGTTTCGCTTCGCCATTCTCTCCTTTGCAAATGTATACATTGCCGCATGAATTGTTTATAATAAACAAATTCAATCAATAACCATATTAATTAAATTTTTTCCCATTTTATTTGTTGTTCACCTTTTTTGCATGTATATGTGTTTGATATATGTATACCTGTATATGTTTTAGTTTCGTATTCAAATTGAAAACAAAAAATAATTCTGACATGAAAAATGAAAATATCCGTGTTAAACAATTAAAGTGACACTCATTGATTAAATTTACCGACTTTTTTTTATGTATAGTGTCATATCATGTAAAATGATTGGTTATTTGTTCTAAAATCTCTTGTGAATTGATATTTTGTATTATTTGTGAATATGTAAATTGTATATACAGGGATTTGTTGCAATATGTTAATGTATTGCCAGTTTATTAGTTATACCTAACTGAAAATATCTGTAATCTATATAGAGCATCAGATTATTTATTATGCTCGAACCTATTTTTAAATGTAAAAATATTTTTGTATACAATCAATATATAAAAATCGCGTATCTGTTCCAAATCAATCATAACAGGTATATGTGAATTTATTTTTAAAGCAAAAATTTTAATTTAATCGAATTTCTAAATATTTTGACAACTGATCAACTATCAATTTACTAAGCAAAAATTTAACATTTTGATACAATTGATATATTTACAATAAACAATATATTCGAATTAATAAAAACAGAAAAATGTTTTGTAATTTTATGCATCAATGAGCGCACATGAACGGACAGATAATATTCAACATATTTTCCAACGTGGAAATTTAGTTTTGGTTGGCTATATTATGGAAAGTGAATATGATTGCGGTGGACAGCATGTGATATGCTGCGGTTTATAATTATTATTATAATTTCTTCCAGGTCGATGGATAAATTATTTTCATTTATTCACATTATAATAATATTGTGGGAAATGGAAACAGATTTTATACTGTATAAGAGTACATATTTCCATAGAAATAAGTGGGAGGCTGGCGTATTATTAAATTAAAAAAAAACCTTCATTGTTCTAGAATTATGTTGAAGCAAAAGTGTTTAAAACACCACCTTAATTAGGCACACATAATTTCTTGCATAATCGCGTTGGAAATTATTCAGAACTGAAACAAATTTCTTCAACAATATAATTGGGTAGATCAAAATTTTAAACCACTTTTAGTCGTCGTGACATCGTCTCAATGTCGATTGAAAAATATTTTAATATTCTGTTTTCAATGGTAATTAAACTTTCTGGTAACCATTTACCTCGATTAATATATACATTTAGCAGTCAAAATATCTCCAATGACGTAAAACTTTTACTTGGATCCAAAAAAGAAAAAGCAACCCATAGCAGTATGAGTCATTTTACGGCCAATTATAATTGAACAGTCAAACACCTTAGTAAATAAATTGTGATAATTTCTGTGAAGAGGTGAAATGGCAAAGCAAATCACCTTCTTCGTTATTAAACTGCTTCTTAATGGCTTATAAATAGACGAAAACAGAGCTATTTTTATTTAAAACAGTGAACAGAGTAAATCGAATTGCTGGCTGCATTTATATTTATTACCACCAAAAAATAAACAACAAAATTACAAATGTATTAAACACAAATGGTAATAAACATTAAAATTATTAAGGACTATAGATCTATTAATTAGAGCGAATTACTTAAGTTGATTGCTTTAGTGATAATCATCGGAAAAGGTCATACTCATTATGATTTAACCTTAAATGAAATACGGGGTTTGGAAAGCCCAGCTTTGATCTAGAGAATGCTAGACAAAACAGTTTTCATGCCCTGACTCTATGTGTAGGAGCATAAAAATTAAAACAAGATAGTGACGCAGCTTCACACGCATTGTTGACCAATATAACAAGAGAATTTTCTAGGTAGAGAAATATTGTAATTCGTGGAGAAAAATTCTCCTGTTTTCAAGCGACTTTAAATTGAATATTTTAATTCTATTAGAACAAATTTCTCATACACGTATACGTATTTATATGTAGTGGTAATACAAATTATACGCCTAAAGCAATTAACTAATAGATTATAATGCAAACGATTTTTGTTCAATACATAAACCAAAGAAGAGTTTCCTCGAATGTACGTAGTCTATTTATTTATTTATTTATCTATTACCAACTTATACAAAACTGGTTACATCAATAAGAAATTTAATAAAATTATATAATGTAAAGATTACCAATAATTCAAAAGAAGCTTCGACATCAATTCCTTAAATGCATTTCTAGACAGATTAAAGTCAAAAGCCGGCCGTACTTTATTAAAGGAAGCAGAAGAATGATAAACCGGCTCACATTCACCGTAGTTTTGCCTACAAAACGGCAACTTAATTTGGAAATCTTTATCGCGCAGCACACGTAATGGAGTATATATATATCAAGCAAACTCAAAATTTCCGACCAATCGATTTTAGACACCAATAAATCTCGAACAAACATTGCGCTAATTTCAATTCTACGAATAAATAGCGGCTCCATATTTATTAATTTACATCTACCTCGATACGCTGGGAGTATGAAAGCAGGTACATTCGCATCTCTAGGCAACCTTCGTAGTGCGTACATTAAAAATCGCTTCTGAACCCTCTCTATGCGATCTGAATAGTTAATATAAAACGGATTCCATATTACAACACCATATTCCAACAATGAACGAACAAAAGAGACATATAAAGTTTTAATCACGTAAGGATCATGAAAATCCTTAGCAAACCTTTTAACAAATCCAAGCATAGAATTCGCTTTAGAAATGCAACCTTCAACATGTTTATGGAACGATAAATTCGAAGTAAAGGTTATACCTAAATCTTTAAAAGTATCAACAGTTTCAATACTACAACCATCAAAGAAGTAATCGTAACTAGTGGGTAAGACTACGCGGGTGAAACACATTGTTTTGCATTTAGAGATGTTTAGAATCAAATTATGCGATGTACACCAAGCCTTGAAGTTTGTCAGGTCAGACTGAAAGTCAAGTGCATCATTGGCGCAAGAAATAGTTTTGAAGATTTTTATATCGTCCGCATAAATGAGAATGTCGGAATGACTTAGACAGTTGACCACATCGTTTACGAAAAGAATGAAGAGCATGGGACCCAAATGGCTGCCTTGAGGGACTCCTGAAGAAACATCAATCACTCTTGAAGTGAAGCTGCCAATTTTCACAAATTGAGTTCTGGATTTTAGATAAGATCTAATCCAATCAACTGGCAAGTAGTCACAATTCAATGAAATAAGTTTCCGCAACAGCTAGTCATGATCGATCTTGTCAAAAGCCTTACAAAAATCAGTGTAAACGACCTGCACAATATTACCATTTAATAGAGCCCTTGAAATACAATTAGTAAACAAAACTAAATTAGTAATAGTTGACCTACCAGGGAAAAATCCATGCTGTTTGGAAGAAATGATGAAAGAATAACATGAAAGAATAATTGATCTTTAACTAGTTTCTCAAAAAGCTTTGCTAAAACTGAAAGAATACAAATACCTCTATAGTTCTCGACATCGCTTCGAGATCCGGATTTGAAAATCGGCTTAATAAGTGAGCGTTTCCATGCAATAGGAAAGCAACCCTCAGCTCTCGCTTTTATTAAATAGTACGGAGATATGGGAAGAAATTACCTTACCGGTTAATTTTAGAAAAATGGGTGGAATAGAATCGAAACCGGCACTTTGGTTAATATCAATATTAGACAATTCGGATAAAATAGTATCCACTTCCAGACGAAACATTGAAAACTTAGAATTACTTGCAACATTACTGAAATTACCAAGATTTGATTTCGAACTATATACACTCTGAAAGAAATCAGCAAATAAATTACAAGTATCCTGTATGTTATCACAGGAACGGTCGTTCAAATACATCGTAGAAGAGTAACCATTAGACTTACTTTTGTAGTTAACAAAATGCCAAAAATTATTTGGCTTCGATTTAATTAATGATTCAATTTCCAGAATATAACAGCTGTAAAGAAATCGGTTTAGACATATATACTTCTTACGTAATACATCAAACGAGTTGTAATTAACAACATTAGGATGCAATTTATATTTCTTGTGAGCCTTGTCCTTTCTATTTTTTAGATTTATCAACTCATTATTATACCACGGTTCCTTCTTAACGCTAAAAGCTTTCAGTCTAGGGATAAATTTCTCAACACCTAGATTAATAATTCTATAAAATTCGATTAACATGTCATCAATACTATTACAAGCATAAAAAAACGACCAATCATACGTATCCAGAAATGCATTTAAAGAATTGTAATCGCCCTTTATAAAGTTGTAAGTCCATGAATTAACATTTTCTTCGACCAACTCGCAACATTCAAACATAACTGAAATATTCAGTGGAGAGTGGAAAATACTAGACGATCCAGCCAAATCCTCACACGTCGATACGGTCACCTCATGATCAAATGGTACAAAAGCCAGATCCAACACATTACTACTATTATTCGTAACACTGTTACATTGCTTTAACCCCAACGAAAATATTTCCGAGATGAAGTTATCCATTTCATTGTTCATGTTAATAGGAGTCAAATTGTGATCAACATACTCCCACACAATATCCGGAATGTTAAAATCTCCAAAAATAAATAGACGATCCTCCGGCTGAAGAAGTGGAGCAATATTTGATTTGACAGTGTCCACAAACTTTTGATAAACTGGCATACTCGAATCGCAGGGTATATATGTAACACAGATGATCAGCGAATATGAATGGAATTGTATACGTACAGCAACAATTTCGGCAACACAATTAGCCAACGTTATCAGACTGGATGAATATTTGTTAGAGACTGCGACTACAATACCGCCACCCTTTTCGTAAGTGTCCCTTTGCAGATGCCTGTCCCTCCGGAAAACAGCATAAGATGACGGAAAATATTCCTCAGTTTTAATGTGGATTGTTAACCACGTTTCAACAATGCAAATAACATCAAAGTCTTCCTCTAAAATTGACAAATACAGAGATTTTGATTTGGCTCTGATACTATTTGAATTATGGTAGTATATATTTAAGAATGACCGTGGCTGGGGAACTGCTTCATTGTTACGAAGAGTAAACAATGGTGTCTTCAGTAACGGGGAAGTTACTTTAGATGTTGAAACACGGTCCCTGTCCGGTTTTTTGCTATGCGTGGATAATTAGTAAATGGCCGGATTATTACACCAGGAGGCCAAGCATTGGAGTTATTTAGCAGGTCGAAATGGGCCTCCTTCAACCCAATTTTAAAGGAAACGAACGTGAGTGAACTGTCCAATATGCGGTCTTTGGAGAGTAACAGTTTACAATTAATTTCCTCAGGTGAGCAATTTTTCAGTTTTTCACAGATGTAGTTAACAATCAGATCAGATGAGACGGATGGATCAATACGACTGATATATAAATATTTCTTATCAGGTATAGTAACAGTTTTAATCGAATTGACAGGTGTGCCTGTCCCTACGACAACTTGCGCTAACCTCGGCGATTCGCAATTAACGGAGTTGGAGCCAGACTCTACAACTTTTGACAAAAATGGTTTAGTGGCGTTATCGTCACCCAATTTATTTATCAAGGTATTGATCAATTTGCGGTTTTCAGCAACCTCCGTTTCAATCTTCTTTAATTCTAAATTTTCAGCGGCTTTGTCTACAATGACGTCAATTTTCTTCAGAATCCAGGACATGTTGTCATTCGCGATCAGTGGTTTGCAGCAATCGCCAAGATAGCATATATTGCCATATTTTTTAATTGAATTGATCGCAGCACGGTCAATTCCATTGCAGTCATAGCAAAATTGGTTCTCGCAGAGACTACATTTAACGATGTCAGTATACGGAGCAGCAAACATTTTTTTGCAAGTGTTGCAAGACATTATCGGTGTATGTATTATATTAAACGTTGACAGAACTGTACTATATTTATTATTTAATTATTTAAATTGATAATTATATTAACGTTCAAATCGTAATCAATCACAGTGTAGATGAATTTATGAATAAATAAAAACAGTTTATGTAGATGTAAATTGTCACGATTACGATGGAATGACACAGAACAGATTATAAAATAAATAAAATAAATAAACAGCTATGCACAATTATCACAGTTATATAAATTATCACGATTATGAAGAAATATCACAGTTATTTTGAATGTGTGCGTGCGCTGCGACACTATAAATTATCACAGTTTATTAGAATTATCACAATTATGTAGAAATATCAAAGTCAATTTTATAGTTTTAACACAGTCGGTTTAATATATAGTAACCGCTTCTCAAAAACATGAACAATTTAATTGGCAACGGTTTATACAATATAGCACTATATGCACAGCAAAAATTTGTTTTAATTTTTTAATATTAATTTAAAATAAAATAAAATACGTCTGTACACTTCAACGACCAAACGATGATTGATGAAGTCTAAACTTGATATAAAAATTATCAAATTGTCGGTCCCTGGGTTCGGCCGTATAAATAACAAGAAATACCTTCATCAAATATTGTACGATTTTTCGCCGACGAAATTTGTTCAACAAAAATCGAAAATCCCAAAGTCAAATAAATTTTATCGAATGTCCGTAGTATGCACTTGAGACAAAAATTATGGAATTGCCGGTCCCTGTGGTCAGCCGTATAAATAACAAGCAATACCTTCATCAAATGTTGTACGATTTTTCGCCGACGAAATTTGTTCTTCCAAAAATCAGATGTCGCAATGTCAAATGATTTTTGTCGAATGTCCTTAGTATACACTTAATGCAAAAATTCTAATATTTTCATAGCTGTAGAAATGATTTGATCTGTCATAAGTCAAAAATTCTTAAAAATAACGATTCCTCTCACATCTTACACAAAGTCCAATTTATTAAATTTGACGTGTACGCTTTGGAATTTTTGGTGTTAGTATTTTTTTTATTACAAATATCTTAATATGAAATCAATAAAATAAAGAATTTTTTCAAAATCCATTTTGAAATATGATACGTTATTTGATACAGATTAGAAATTAATTTTATTTTTATTTTTCGGCTGAAATATTTTTTTCTTCTAATACAATACGATTTTATCAAAAGTCGATTTAAGCTTTTCTTTCCCATATATATGTTCGATTTTTCTTTGTTTGGTAAAATTCGTTTGAATATCAATTTCCTAAAGACAAAAAAAAAATTTTCAATGTTCCATTTCGTTTTTTTTTATTTGTGCTTGTGTCACAGGTGAAAATATATAAATTTTACTAGAGGTAGAGACAAAAAATTAAAGCGTAAATATATTCATTCATTGCAAAAAGGTTATAGAAGAGGGATAGATTATAGGATAGCATTATACCCAAAATACACAAACAGTTAGTCGGTCAACTTTTCTAAATAAAACTACATTGTAAACAAATCTATTTAATATTGTAGTAAATTCTAGTTTTCAACTTTCGAGAGATAATATGGGCAAATATAAACAACATAAAATAACTTATCCAATTAAAAACTCTTTCATTTGTGCAACCGGAATTAATATTTAATTCATGAAAGAACTTCGACATTATTAATTTACTGGTAGAGAACGCACACAATCAAATTTAATATGAAACCCTAGTCTTAGATTAAATTTTAATATATTTAAAAAAAAAACTGTTTAGCGTTGCTTCGACGGCAACATCTGTAAACTGATACATTTTTATGGCTTTTATTTGATTCGTGGAAAATTTAACGGAAAGCATAAAAAAACATTTTTTTTTTTTGCTTTTTGTTTTAACCTCAAATTACACCCCCGTATCCATCTTTACAAACTACATATGGTATAAAACCGAATAATAATTAAAAAATATAAAATAATAAATAAACTTTAGCATAAACAATTAAAAATTAGAACACGTCCTATATTTTAGCTTTAAGCTTTTTTTACGCTATAAAATCGTATTTTGTTTTGAATTTTTGTCATGATTACAATTGATTTTTATTTTCCCTAGTAGTACTCGCGTACAATATTAAAGTATTGTTTTAAAAATAGATTTTATTTTTTTTATTATTACTATTATTAATTATTAATCAAAAAAACATAAAAGTTTTTGGTTTTATATTGAAACAAAACTGAAATTATTATTTCAATAAATCAATAAAAATGCGATTTAATATGTTGGTTGACAAGGTCTTTTGATGATATACGAAGTTAATACGTCAATATAAAAGTATTTTGGAATTATTTTATGAAATTAAGGGTTGTACAATATAATAGATAGGCGGTCTATTTCGAAAAAAAATATTACCGTAATAGTCATTAGCTAGATTAGAATTCGAGTTGGTTATTGAATCTAACATAATAATTGTACATAATTATTTAGATTGGATTATGGTATACATTTTGTTTTTCGAATAATTACATTTCATATTATTATGTTAATATTATCTAAAACGATTAATATTCAGTTTTCACAAAGAATTTTGAATACTCGAAAGTTTTGAAGGGTGCGGCAAAAGGGTTAAACGTTAAACCCATTTACGATATATTTTTTTTTTAATTCCTGCTAAATAATTCATCATAATTAATCATTATTATTTTTACAATCCCTTCATATATGTAGTAACCTACATAATTTAAAATGATTAATTCATTATTGTACCTAATTGGAATTTTTTGTTGCTCAATACCAATTAATAAGCTATACGTTGGCAGATAATAGAGGCTTTTTAAAAACTAACCGTTCCGATGATCAGGAGCCACGATTTTTAGCGTCTACTAAAATAATTACTAGTTTCTATCTACTCACCTTTGGATTCTTTATAATTTTTCAACTAAAACTTGAATCAAAAACTATAATAGATTTACATATAGAGACGTCTCACGCCGCGGATACGCATCTTTTACAGTTACCGCGTTCAGCTTACGCGCATCCAAACAGAGCCTTAGTTTACCATTGGGCTTTTTAATGAGATTCATAGGCGAACACCAACGGCTATTACTTTCTTCAATAACGCCCAGCGATAACATTCGATCTAGCTCCTTGTTTATATCGGCTTGTACGGCAGGCGAGACAGCATAATACCTCTGTTTAATAGGCGTAGATGTTCCGACGTCAATGATGTGGGTGGTATAAGAGGTTTTGCCTAAACCAAGCAGATCAGAAGATGGAAACAATTCGATAAGGTGGTTTAGCTCACAAAGATGCTTATCGAAGAGGGTATGCTGATTACTAATATCGGGGCTAGAAAGCGGCTTATATATATCTTCGACTACTACTGGAGCTAAACCAAATTCTTTCCAAAAGTCTACACCGAGATATAAGCTCTGCTTTAAATCCGGTGCGACGTGCAGACGTATATTACGTGTTTTGTTCAAATAAGTTATCGGTATATTGATGTGTCCGAGAATTGAATTTTTGTGTCCGTTTGCTGTTAGGACGTATGTGGTATGTCGGCAAACTATGAAACTTATGTTGAAACGACTTTAGAAAAGAGTGACTTCCTGCTACCAGTACGCTTATATTAGCACCACTATTTAGTAATCCGCGCATAATTTGACCTCCGACAAGCACTTCAGCGGTCATATCCTCAATTTCATCCTGTAAAATCGATTCGATGCATTTTGATTTAATTTCTGTCGAATATACCAATAACGAGCGCTTCGAGAATAAGTAGCTAACGTAGGTAGTGATGTAGAAGAAATTGTGGAAAAAGCGTTGAATATAAACTTTTGAGAATTATGTATTAAGATGTCTTGGCTATTTAACGGGTCTGGAATTTCGCTCCATCCGTGACAATTCCAACAAATCATTAAAATATTCGGGTTCTCTGTGACGTCTATCTTAGCAGCGTTAGAAATTTTAATCGGAACCTCCCTATATTTTGGTTCCACAGTCGAATGATTATTCAAGGTTGTTCTGTTATTTTTTGATGTATTAAATGCTTCAATGGCCCATGCATTTTCCTCCGATACTGATGACCTGTCCGGTTGGCTAAACGGACCAAGTTCGTGAATATATCTTTTATGAGGTTGAAGAAAACTTTCGGTCCAATATCCATTTCGCTCCCATGTGTGCTCCCAACCAACACACAACGCAATTAGCTGATCTATGGAATTAATGTTTTTCTCAGTCATTTGCAAGTGGAACTGTAATCCCGGTCGCATATTTTTTTTTTTGACATATCTAAGCAAATTATCTTCAGGAATGGTGGTGGGACTTCATTGCAATTTTCAACAGGGCGCTATAAAAATCTAATAAAATGATTCCTTTGGCACGCGCTGCTTACGATTATCCAATTCTTGTAGAATATCGTCCTCCTTTAAATGTCGTTGAAATCTTTGAATCAGTTCTGCGCGTAATTGTACCCAAGTAACGGATCCGTTACGCTCCAAAAACAGCCAATACTATTCGAGAGTTTCTCCTTGAAGAAGAGACCCTAATTCTTCGACCAAACTAATTTGCGACACATTATAGCGGGCGGCCGACCGTTCCACTCGATATAAAAAACGTTCGATATCAGTTTTTTCCGACGTAGAACCATCGAAATGCAAACCCCATTTGTGCACGGGTCTAGTGAAAGAATTAACACTTTTAAAATCGTCCGAAGTCGAGTTCGGTATTTGAGACCATAAGTTGGCGTTAGGGACCGCCGACGACGGATTTTGATTTATATTTGTGTGACTATGTCCGTGACAGAGGCTAGACGTGAGCGGTTGTTGCGTGGAAGGTTCTTCGCTAGTAGGTTTAGGTAATGTGCTTCTCGTCGTTTGTGTACTTACTAACGGATTACCAAATTTACCCCATGCGTTCGGTAATGAGTTGAATTAAATTATCCAACTGGTCTGCCTTAAAAGGGTTAATAGGTGTAATAGTTGGTTTAGTGGAAATGCTTGATCCTACAGAAACCTGATTCACGATACCTTAAGTAGAAGACGCTGGAATCGCGGAGCTTTCCGTTGAAATTTCATTAGGCGTAAGAGTAGTTAATGGGGCCTTCGCTATTGTAGTTAGGGCAGGCGGTGCATTGTCAAATTTTTCATCTAACGTATCGGATTCGGAATCTAAATTGTCCTCTGCCGGGCCCTCAATAGGTATGTTCGATAAGGTTTTATTAAGGGTCGAGTCGTCCTCACCAGTGAAACTATCGGATCGCCATTTATCAAGACAGTCTTTCAACAAATTCACAATCACCTGTAACTCAGGAATATCTGCCTTCACAGACCGAGATTGAGAAATTCGTTGTACTCTACCTTCGACATGTAATAACCGTGAATCAATTTTAAGATAACCTTCATTATTTGTTGCATTTTCTAATTCTTGTAACATAAGTTTATTACTCAGAAACTTAGCCTTACACTTAGCGATCTCATGTTTGGGATTTTTGCGAGCTGCAAGGTGTGCACGATTTGGGATCAACACCGGTAATACTATTTCTGCAACCAACTGCGCTTTTAATAGTGTATAAATATCAATCGCTGCACCCTGTAAGTTTCGAACTGCCGACAGTTAAAATTATAATCTTAAAATTAAAGAAAAAGTGGCTTTTAAGAAAGCGCAAAAAAACAACAACAAAACAAATATATGAATCAATAAAAAAAATTCACCGACCAAATTAATAATATTTTAAAAACGGTGATACCAAATCAGTTCGAGAAATTCAATAAAAATAATCAGAATATAAACAATTGTGTGGACGATTAGATGAGATCAGCATGATATGACGAACACAAAAAAAAATGAATAATGAATGAAGATAGCGTATCATGGATAATGTCCAACAGAAGAGCAAAGGCCATAGCTGTAAATATGAAACAAAACCCTTCGTTGCCAAGACACATCGCAGCTATTTGTCAACGAACATAATACATCGATTTAGCTAAGCTAAATAATAAAAGGAATTATTTACGCGTGAAACAAACAGCGGCATTCAACGTTACCAACAATTTAAATTAGCATCACAATTACTTGTTAACAAACACACTATTCGAAAATACTACTGTAGAATAATGAAGTGTGCGCAAGTAATCGTGAGTCTGACCACAAGACATGATTATGTCCAACATCGTAATCGAAATAAAACCTGACGGCCAAGTATCGATGCGATCATGTATTGATAGTCTGTTAAAATAAGTCAACAGTATTATATTAAAAAAAAAATGAAAATTTACTTAAAAAAATTTAAACGCGAAAAAGAAATAACTGTTGCTTTATGAGTTTACAATAACTGAAGGTTACCGAAACTTACTTTAGAACAGTGTTCGTACATATATACCGTAAAATATCCGTTAAGTTAAAAGTGTGTGTACTGTTTGGGCGCCAATTGTGACATTCCAGTTAATATTACTGGTATGTGCACAGTAATCATTCAGTATGAGCAATCTGGGCACAGCATTTCTGGTTACTGACTCACGGCATATGGGAGGGTTTAATCCAGACTCATACCAAACTTAATTTGCTGTGCTATGATTTCATTTAAGCACTGATCACACATCCAATCGTCCCACACTATCTATCGCTTTAACACATATACATTAGATTAAACTTAAATTAACACCAGTAACTATAATATGTAACTAGAGAAAAATGTATAAACCAAATGTTGATATGAAATTAATCTCCGCTCGTCAACTTACATGCCCTCCCACGGTGTACGGGTGTGTGTACTCTGTAGTTCGCCACACCGTTAACGAACCTTGAATTCCCTCGATGTACGGGTTTTTAATTAAATTCAGATTTCCGAGAAGTCGCCACCCGCATGCGAATCCTCTTACGTAGCACTAATTTATTTTCACCCGCGAAATTATCTACACTTGCACCGGCCAATTCAAATTATTTGCCTCAAATTAATTAATTAATGAGCGACAGTACACTTTGTTTATTTTTCTATGGTTGATAGTTAACACTGAATTAACAAATAAAGCACACGAAACGGCGCTAGATAAATGGAAATGATTCCTTGACCACCCAGTTGTTAATTAATTTTAATTTAAAAACAAATCAGAAATTTTTATATGTATTTTTCTTTTTTCTATTTAAATAAATTTTAAAAAATTTCTGATTATACAAATTATAATGAGGTAGCACTTATAGGCTTAATTTTAAAATCCTATCTCAAGCACAAATTTTTAACCAATTAATTTTTTTTCTTTATTTTTTGGTATTGTTTTCATTGATTACCCAACACGGCAATAACGTAAAAAAAATAATGTTAATTGAACTTTTGCTTATCGTATTTTGCAAGACGTGTGCCAGGGATGTAATCGAATCAAAATAGAGAGTCGTTACAGTTTCCATACTTTTGACTGAATCCTTTTTAGCTGTCTGCCCAATGGTTTTACCACATTAAACCTCTACAACATGGTTTTCAAAAATAGGACATTTTCGAATTTGAGCTCATCCCATAGAATGCATCATCTAAATAATTTCCTATATATGTACCCGACTCTGAATCTTGAGCGAGACAACATTTATGTATTTTTAAATTCCTAACTAATAATGCTAAAGTCTTTTCAGCTTTGGGTTTATCCTTGCCCTGGTTGCCTAACGAATCTGAAAATATCATCAGCAGTTAAAAAATATTTTATAGCTGGACGTCGTTACTCAATATTCGTGTATTCTCCATAATTGGTATATTTTCAGATCCATAAGTGTTATTTTTACTAAGGAACCGTTCTAGCATAATCTCTTAAGTATTTCGGCGGATAATGGCCATCTACCATAATATCAAGTTTTTTACGCTTTAAATCTGCAACGTGTTTTTATTTTTTGTTGCATTTCCTACTTCATTGGTATTAAATGTAGTGTTATGTAGCTAGTACAAACATGGCATGAAAATCGCAACACATGTCAAAAGTCTCCTCCCATGTTAAAAAAATTAATGCTTCTGCTGACCGAGATAACAGGAGACCTTTTAGAATTGGCCCCGAAGCATTTATTCTTTCGTTTTCTTTTTCTTCGATGTATCTTGTGATCTTATAATTACCGTAATAAACTGGGTAAAAAAGTCTGGGAGAGACTAAATTACTCACACGTATTCAAAAGTTATTTTATATTTTACCGGGATACAAGCCTGGGATAATATCAAGGCGGTGGTGATTTTAATTAATAATGCTAAGTTTTGTCGTGAATTCTAGCCTTAATAATATTAAGTAAGGAACGAGGACTTTAAATTATTCGTTCTTATTATTTATCTGTCGTTTGGTCAATTATATGAATTTGAACTTCGCTATGCCAAAATAAATATTTCAAAGAATGATTTGATTATTTTTACATATTTTCAGAATAGCTACTTGCAGTAGCAAAGTAATCGCAGGAAATATGGCACAAATTTCTTATAAATCTATAGGCATTGTTCATAATCCACATTAAACCCGTCTCTTCGCCATGCGTAACTGCCAAAATGGCAATTTTCGGTTTTTTCGATTGATGTACTTAATTTTTTCCGTTTTTTTAAAACTTCAATTCGTTCTATCGTACGAGCTATAGTTTCATCCAATTTTAATTTGTCGTAAGTTCACAGTACTTCAAACATTTTTAGCTACTTAGTGTATCTCCTGTTTTTTAATCATACAAGAAAATTTCAAACAAAAAAATTATTTCATAATGTCGAATATATCGTTTAAATAATTTTTGGCGTCATTTATAAATATATAAATTCACATTTTATTTTCTGGAAAAGCAACATTTAATTCTGAAATATTCTGGAAATTCTAATCATCATTCATTCTAATTTTGAAACTAAATCTCCCTTTTACAGAATATTTCAAAATTTTATTTTCTTTGCTAGAATTTCTGGAAAAGGAAAATTTAATTTTGAAATATTCTAAAAATTTGAAATTCGTATTTTTTTCAAAAAAGACATACTCGGCATTGTCAGCGATGATGGCTCCTCGAGATCGAGTACGATTTAGAATCTTCCGATTTTCTAGGATAATAGAACGAGCTATCTCGGGATCGAAAGCAATGGGGTCAGATTGTTGAAATGGTAAGGGCCAGCAATTTTTTCTACTCACGGTGTATTAATATTTATTTTCCAGTAAATTTTAAAATTTAATCTACTTTTACTATTGAAAAAATTATGTTTGTTAATTCTGGCGCGCGCCATCGAAAACTAATTTTAAAATATTCTGGAAAATCGAGATTTAATTTAAAAATTCTCTAATTTGTAGAATATTTCAAAAACTAATCTTCATTTTTCAAAACATAACTTTTTGGAGTATACGAAATAAAAATTAAAATTTGGAAATTAATGGATCGGATTTTTTTGATAGGATTGATAGGATCCATTGATAGGATTTTCTTCCGAAGAAGGAGTGATGAAACAATAAAATGGAGAAATCATTCATCATCACATCAAACTTAATTTTTCCGAAGAAACAAATACTATTCATCTCTCAGTTTATAATAAAGGAATAATAAACACTCAAGAGACGGACGTGAAGTTAGCCCGCAAAAATGCATTTTCATCCCGAAAAATTGATTTGTCCTCGCTAAATCAGGTATAAAAAGCCTTTCAGCTCAAAAAATCATAGAAAATTACGTAAAATTACACTCTATCCCGAAATAAAATATTTACCTGAAACAAGATTTTTATTCATGATTTTTTCAGGCATTCATATGTTAAAATCTGGTACAAATGAATTCAGTTCGATTGATTAAACCATATGGGCTGTAGAGAGGAAACAGACAGACTGACAGACTGACAGGCTGACAGACTGACAGACAGACACCATTTCGAACCCACTTTTTCGGACTCAGGTGAGTTCAAAACAAATAAATCTATAAAAATTTCAAGGTTCAAAATTTTCATGATTTCTATACTTTATTTTACTAGAGTAAAAGAAAGTAAAAAACCCTAATCCATTAGAATCGTTCGTTTAGTAAAAGTTCTGCAAAATTATTTTTTGGAAATCGCACTCAACCCCCAAGGGCCAATATCGGCCATTGCCAACAATGATGACAAAGGTTTGGCTAGCACATAGAATAGGTCTCTCAAATACCTAGTTGAAAAATGGAGGTGTGGCCAACACACGACTTTGTTTTACGAACAGAGAATTTTGAGAAATTTTATTATTTTTTTTTTTAATTTTTTATTTTTTATTTTTATTTGTTTTTAATTTTTGGAAACATTTTGTATTTAGTAGTTTTTTGTAAACCTTATACTTTTTAAGATATTTGCAAAATAAATTTTATGGACCAAGGGAGTGGCCACTTCCGGTTAGCCGATTTGGAGTAAAATTCACTGGGACCTCCCCATTTATTATTAAAGCTTAAATCTGAAGTTTCAGTTCGATTGGTTAAACCATCTGGGCTGTAGAGAGGACACAGACAGACTGACAGACTGACAGACTGACAGACTGACAGACTGACAGACTGACAGACTGACAGACTGACAGACTGACAGACTGACAGACTGACAGACTGACAGACTGACAGACTGACAGACTGACAGACTGACAGACTGACAGACGGACAGACTGACAGACTGACAGACTGACAGACTGACAGACTGACAGACTGACAGACTGACAGACTGACAGACTGACAGACTGACAGACTGACAGACTGACAGACTGACAGACTGACAGACTGACAGACTGACAGACTGACAGACTGACAGACTGACAGACTGACAGACTGACAGACTGACAGACTGACAGACTGACAGACTGACAGACTGACAGACTGACAGACTGACAGACTGACAGACTGACAGACTGACAGACTGACAGACTGACAGACAGACACCATTTCGAAACCCATTTTCGGACTCAGGGGACCTCAAAACAAATAAATCTCTAAAAATCTCAAGGTCCAAAATTTTCATGATTACTATACTTTATTTTACTAGAGTAAAAGAAAGTAAAAGAAATTAATAATGTTGAAATTAATTATTTATTTATAAAAGTATATAATATAATTTAAACATTGATCATAATACTACGCAGAAAAGTCTAGAATATCAATAATTTAGTTAAGTACTACATGTACCTACAATATGATATTTACTAATAAAACTCAAATAGAGTTTCCCAGGTATCACTGAAAACTAAATTGCTTTACTACTTAATTAATAGAAATTTACTTATATAAATTCGTTAGTGATAAATAAAATAAAATAGATATCACAAGAACAATACATTTTCTACGCTACCTAACTGCTGGATGCTTGGAGTTTCTGGATGTTGAGCGAGAATTCACTAACATTTCTGTAGCTTGGAGACGATCTAACAATTATATATAATTAAATATACTTTATATCGACTACACCATCAGACAAAAATACCCGAACAAACTATGACACTTTGATATAATTAAATTAAATTAAACTGACAAAAAGTGTTGAAATATTTTTATTAATACCTCAAATATTTTTGCAATGCAATGTAGTTTACAATATCATATAAAAGCGAATTTCCCTTATCCCAGGTAACGTACGATGCTATTCATTTAATTAGTATAATATTTCAATCTAAATATTTAACGAAACAGCAACATTAATATAAATTACAATTTAATACCAATAAAGTGATTGATTTCTGCAGAAGATATTTTTGATATTTTAGAATAAAAATTTTAACTATGTATTCAAAAATTTAATTTAGGGGTTGAAAAATGAGCCTCTCCAAAGAAATAGACGAAAGCGTTAAAAAATTAATAATAAAAGCATTGCAACGACAAGAAACTTATCAAAATATATCCTTACAATATGTAATATCAAACGGTAGCATCAGTTTCATAAAAAGAAATTTATTTGAAACCGGATCAAGAAAACTAAGCAACGTTGTAGACGCCCACGAGTTTATCTAAGCCGAATGAGCGGTAATTTGCACGAGTAGTAAAATCATCTACCCCAAAATCAGCTCTAGTGATTAATCCCGGACGTCGTCCAAATATTTATGTCTGATAGTGTACATATTCAAATGATTTCCTTCACCTTAGTCATTTTCGCAACTCAAAAATAAAACTTATAAGACTAAAAATAAAACTAATAAGGCTACCTAAATAAAAATCCAATTAGCATCATTCACCTATTGAAGAGATCTCCGCCACCAAAATCCTGCACCTAATTAATAATTCAGAAATTTGATCTCTTAATCTTAATTAATAAATAAATACAAATATATTCAAAATTTTAACTCAGTCCACGGACCTCATTCCCTGCCAAATCAAGCATGCAAAGTAAATAAAACAATAAATAAATACAATGAAAATGAACTCTAAAGCTCGGGACATAACATCAGAAAAAAATACCTTAGTATCAATTGAAGTTAGGTACTTTTGGTTTCTTGCTCAAAAATAAGTCTATTTTGACTGTCACTTGAACTCAAATCAAAATTTGCATTTGTTGTTGACCGTGTCGTGTTAAAACCAAATTTTTATGCTGATTTATAAATTATTTTGGCGATTTTTGATTTATTTATATCGGGTTTATGAGTTTTTCTTATTTTTTTAATGAAATTAAATTTCTAATAAATAAATTCTTTTCATCAATTTCTTACTTAATTCAATTCTAATAAATAAATTCTTATTAATTTTCGCGCGTTCTTCTTTTCTGTTTTTCGTATTTTAATCATTTTTTCTTTATTTCTACATGATCATCTAGGATCATCTATTTGCCCGAAGTACAGTCGGTTGTATGTTTGAATATCGATTCTTGTGGAGGTGGCGTTAAATTATGGGAAATGAGTCAATCGCCTAGTGATTTACGTCTTCATTCCTCTTCAGATGGCCGATTAGAAATTTTAGGCGTCTTATCATCGTTCCATATATAGCACAAATGCAGGCAGTACTCAATAAACCGATACGAATTGGATTCTAAATCCATTCAAAATCACTATTGAAAAAACTGTTGCGGCAAAAATGATACGCTATACAAATTCATGTCTTTGGCGTTGTATTATTATTTTGTGAATTTCTTTATGTGCATTTAATATTTGTCACTCATATTAATATTATTAAAAGAAATAAATGTAATTTTACTTCAAATATTTTATTCTTATTTGTGTTGTAAAAACTTTTTTAATTTACAAGAATTGTATAATATAGTTCATCCGAAGTAAAAGTAAATAAAAAAAAATCAATTTTCCATTGGGTGTTAGCTTTCTTTGTGCCTCGCACTTTTTTCATTCTGTTCTTACGTTCCTTGCGTGTCTAGGTATTCTTTTCAAACATTCCATGACATCCAAGACGAAGTTTTGGCCGATTTTTTTTGGCAAATTCTAATGAATCATAAACCAATCCAGTTGATTTACCTAAATCCACCAACACACATTGACGGTAAATATTTTCTACCATCTTTCATGTGCGTATCAGTAGACCTTATAGTACATATAAACACACCTAAACTATGTATCAATATAATACAGTAAAATATTGTGACAACTGTATCAACAGCAACGCAAAAAATTCTCTTTTTGCTGTTGTTTTTGCATTATAATACATAAACCAACAAAATATATTACATTTCCGTGTAAAGAGCGAACAAGCTTCTGTACAACCATATTGTTGATCCTGCCATATATAAATCAAGTTGTATGCATGTATTAATTAGTGCCCATTTTACACAATAGTAAAATACTTGTGACAGCTGTATCAAAACCAACGTAAAGATTCTCTTTCTCGTTATTGTTTGTACTTTACAAAAACCAAGAAAACCGCGCACACTTCCTTCACAGAAACCGTGCAAAGAGAAAACGACACAGCTACACAGTACACAAACATATTTATGGCCCTTTTATATACCAAATTATAAGTATGTATTACTGTCGATTGTAAAATGTACACAAAATCACATATAAGAATACAAATAAGTGTGCGTAAAAATAAAATCTAATACCAAATTTATTGCGACTTATTTTATATAAATTAAAACTCATTTCAATACTATCTAAATATTAGACTTTAGTAATTAAAAATTGAAATTCGATCTTATGTACAATCCACAAAATATCAAATCATGCACTTTTAATTTTTCTATCTACAAAAATAAAAAAACATTGCCTGACATATGCATCCCGGTGGATTGCATTTTCCAAAATTACACTTTAGTTTAATTATTTTCACTACACTTGGATTATTATTACACTAAAATTAATTTAATTAGAATTTAATTTTAAATTTAAAATTAATCTGTATATACTTTTGTATATAATGTATATACAAAAGAAACAAAAACAAAAATAAAATAAAATAAAATTAAATGTTTGAATAGGATAGAAAAAACACGTCTATCCTCTTCGACGAACTGTCGCCAACCGTCGCTTCACATATGGAAAATTATGAAAACTAATTTTTCCGAAGAAACAAATACTATTCATCTCTCAGTTTATAATTAAGGAATAATAAACACTCAAGAGACGGATGTGAAGTTAGCCCGAAAAAAAGCATTTTCATCCCGAAAAATTGATGTGCCCTCGCTAAATTCAGTATAAAAAGCCTTTCAGGCCGAAAAATCATAGAAAATTACGTAAAATTACACTCTATCCCGAAATAAAATATTTACCTGGAACAAGATTTTTATTCATGATTTTTTCAGGCATTCATATTTTAAAATCTGGTACAAATGAATTCATTTAGTGTCGTATACCAATATGTCTAGGAAACTCTGTGAATAGAGATATACATGCTTAGTAGTTGAAATAATGAGCAGTTTTAATGAAAATATTTGATTAAATCTTGGCCCAGAAGTGCTCTTGATCCCCATCGTATGGTAATGGGCTTAATGTTGAAACTTGGCAATGGACTTGTCAAGCTAGCGTCGAATGTCTAGCAAACTCTGTGAATAGAGATATAGTAGTAGAAATAGTGAGCACTTTTAATGAAAATAATTGATTGAGTCTCGGCCCTGAAATGTTCCTGATCCCCATCTTATGGTAATGGGTTAATGGTCTGAAGTTAGCAATGAACTTAACAAGCTTTTGCTTTATACCATTATCTAGAAATTTGGTGAAAGTCGGCATTGTAACAGCGGCTGAGAATATATGTGGGGGTTGAACCTGCTATAAAAAACTAAGAAACACGGCCTGAAAGTAAGAATTCAAGGTTAACCAATAACTGTTCTTTAATAATGTGATAATAACTGGTGTATTTCTGCAGATTATTATTGTAACGGATTCGTTCAATATTAAATGAATATTTTATTTAAATTATGAAATAAGCTACATCTTGTTAAGTTTGAAGTGTAATTGTTACCAAATAATTTTTTTTCGTGCTACTACTGCTAATATGTATGTACTAATCAAATTTCGGGATCAAATTCATTTTTTCATACAATTCAATTATATTTTCGGGCTAGTATGGATTTTAGTTAGGATACACACCAACATTAAAAAAAAAGCCTTTTCGGGATGATTTTTTCGGGCTAACTTCATATACATACTCAAGAGTACATAATTACAAAATTATACAACAAGTGACGCAAAAAAAATTCGTTTTCTTTTAATATCAACCCAACCTCTGTCAAAATATCGCTTGTGTTCGCCTATAACTTCAGAGTTATGAAAATTTTAAAATTATTTGTCATATTCGTGGCGGTTCACGCATGCGTTCGCCGTCACACGGTCAAAAAACAACGCGCCCTTTCTATCGTCTGAATTCAGGCATACCAACCGCGCGACATAAAATTACAAAACAGACAAACGAAAAAAGAAACGAAATTAATAAAGTACAATACACAACAAAACGTCTCGGATTTTGTGCTGAGCGCACGCGCGCTCATGTTAACATAGAATGGTGGTGTTAAACTAATTATTAAATGGTGTTATATTATATTAAGTAAATAAATATAAATACGAAGTTAATAAATTAAAATTAAAAAGACAAAATGTATTAGTATAAATTAATTTATGTGTATATTTATTTATTGCTGGTCTCAAATTGATAACCACGGCATGAACTTTTGTATATTCTTATTTTCATGAAAACAAAGTTTCAATTTGTACTAAACTACGCCTTATGAATTTTTCATAGTTTCTATAAAAACAATTTTAAGAAAATTGATTATCATAGTTTTACGAAATATTACAAACGAACTCAAAATATTGAAAAAGATAAATCAAATTGGAATACTTTAAAAAGGAAAATATTGTAACGGTGACACCTAGTGTGTAATAGAATAAGTTAAATTAATAGCTCATTGTCTAACTGTACTAAAATGGAATTTTCCATGATAAAAATTGTTCTAAATGTTTCTAGGCTATTCCAACTGGAAAAGTCATGAGCTTTCTAGAAGTTTGGTTTGTGTATATAAAAAGACGAACGAAGTCGAATTGGTTTATTAATATTTGGTAAGCGATAGTGTAAAGATTAAAAAGGAATTAAAAAGTGTTGTAGTGCAAAATAAAAATTATAAGTGTACAGAAAAATTGTGTGAAAATTATATAAAATGATTTTGTGAGTTATCGTTAATAAATAGTGTTGTTATAATTTTTGTGTGAAATAAATAAATTCGTTGGTGATAAATTAAATTAATTTTGTTTTATTCACGATCCAGTGATACGAACCTTGATTGACAAGGCAAAAACGTAACAATATAATTGGTTCGAATCAAATTGGAATTTTTGGTTTATTGTGTATTGGTCGGGAGCGAAGATATTTATATACGCGTATTAAAATGTCCATCGTCGTTGTCTTCCGTCCACCTTCACTCTTCAGTCACATCAATATTCGAAAGAGTATATTATTATTGCATATCGAGTTATTGTTTTATTTAATTGTTGAATGTTATGAAATATTCTGACCAAGAATGTATACTTGGATGGCCTAATATTTTATTCGTCATGTTGTTATTTGATATTGACTTTGTAATGTTGCCATCTTAGATTGTATTTGTATTGAAAATCTTTTTCCGAAACTGTGCAGTGCAACAATTTTTATAGTTCGGGGGGATGGGGGGGCCTTTTCTTGTTTTTTGGAAGCTCAGAGAGGCAGGCCAACCGGCGGGTTGTGGAGGAAAATTTATACAAGCTATTCCATTCCATCGTTCAGGTCTATGTATAATAAAAAAACAAAAAAAACAAAAAAAAGGAATTCCCCTAAACCATGCATAGTTCCTTATCCCATCCTCGTCGGCTGTCCGCTGGACAAATAAAATGGGCATGGCATATCGAGTGTTAAAACCAATACATTACTAACCGCGTGGAAGATACAGGTTTCATATATCCATATAAAAAAAAAAAAAAACACCCATACTTGGACAAGGGTAACTGATACAAGGCGCGCGCTACGAACATGACGGGAGAACAGTTTTGGAATTAGAACGTAATTTTATTAAAAAATTAAAAAATCTTTTGCAGTGCGAGAGCAAAATTAAGTCTCCGTTTGGGTGTTAAAAGATAGATAAAATTAAAAAAACGGATGATTGTGATTTTTTTTTTCTTGTGGTTCAGTTAAAAAAAAAACGAATTTCGGTCGAAAATTAATTTAAAGTTGAATATTATAACTATTAATATAATAATAAATATTGTGCCACATTTGTTATAAAGGAACACAATAACATTGCATTCTGTGCGCGTGATTTTCTTACGCGGGATCTGTCGATAGACAAACCGCAATACATTGTGAAAGTTCGGTTAGATGTGTAAATGAATTATAAGTTAAGTGCATAGTTACATTAATTATAGTGTAATTTAATAAATTCGTGACATTCATAATCCTGTAAATGTGTTAAAGGAAAACTTATTAGTAAATTGTTCAAAAAAAAAAATAAACATAATTGAAAAATGTGAAGTAATCTAAATATATAAAAATGAATTCCTGTTTGTTTGTTTGTCTGTTCCGAATGGGCGTCTCAGCCGCTCAACCGATCGCCATGAAATCTTTACCATGTACAAGTTACATATCCAGAACCAACCTTACGATATTTTGGAAGGGGCTGGACCCCGGGGTCTAGGGGCTGCGGCACAAATTTTCTCGAAAATTTTAATTTTCTTAAAATTTTTCCACGAAAATGAGTTTATGGGGCTGGTTATATGAAATTACTAACATGTTCAAATCCAAAGGGCCCAGCCCTGGATCAAAAATTAATTTAGATACAAATATTTGATTATTCCAAAATGAATTCTCAGTCGCTCAACCGATCGCCATGAAATGTTTACCATGCAAATGTTGCTTGTTCAGGACCAATCTTACGATATTGTGAAAGGGGCTGGACCTTGGGGTCTAGGGGCCATGGTACAATTTTTTTCAAAAATTTAAATTTTTTTACGAGAATGAGTTTTGGAAAGGGGTTCGGACCTAAGTGTGTTAAGAGTATATGAAATAAGAAACATGTTCGAATTCGAGGGGTCCGCCCCTGGATCAAAAATTCATTTTTACATGTAAAGATACAATTATTTGATTGTTCTGAAATAACGCCTTAGCCGTTTTACCGATCGCCATGAAATTTTTACCATGTATATGTTGCATGTTTAGGGCCAAGCCCACGATACATTTGAAGGGGCTGGACCCCGGGGTCTAAGGGATGTGGTATAAATTTTTCTCAAATTTAAATTTTTTTAAGATTTTTTGACGGCAATGACTTTAGGAAAGGGGTTATATGAAATTAGTGACATGCTCCAATCCAGAAGTCTGCCCTGGATCAAGAATTCATTTTTACATGAATAGATACAATTATTTAAATGTTCCGAAATAGCGCCTTAGCCGCTCTACCGATCGTCATGAAATTTTTACCATATTTAAGTTGTATGTTCAGGACCCAGGCTACGATATTTTAGAGGGGGCTGGACCCCGGGGTCTAAGGTCTTTAGTTCAAGTTTTGTCTAAAATTTAATTTTTTTTTTTAAATTTTCACGGTAATGAGTTTAGAAAAGGAGTTATATGAAATTAGTGACATGTTTGAATCCAAAGGGTCCGCCCCTGGATCAAGAATTTATTTTTACATATATAGATACAATTATCTGATTGTTCCGAAATGGCGTCTCAGCTGCTCAACCGATTGCCATAAAATTTTTACCATATTAAGTTACCAATCTTAAGCGTTATTTTTAAAGGGGCTGGACCCCGGAGTCTAGGGGCTGCGGTACAATTTTTTCCTAGAATTTGATTTTTTTTTTTATTATTTTTTTTTTGAGGTTAGGAAATGGGTTATATGAAATTAATGTTATTTTCGAATGCGAGGGACTACCTCATGATCAACAGGGTATAAGGGCTGCAGTACAAATTGTTTCTACAATTTAATTTTTTTTCTAAATTTCTTTCGGTAATGAGTTTAGGAAGTAGGTTATATGAAACTAATGAAATGTGTATTTGAATATGAGGGGTCCATCCCATGGATAAGAATTCATTTTTACGACTTTATGTAAGAGAAACAATTTTAGACAAACTTACGGTGACTTGGCGTTGCACAAGAAATTCCGAATATTTTTAGAAGTTTATTGTACTATTTTGCTATTTGGTTATTATTGTATGTTCAATTGGAACTGCAGTAAAATACATAAATATTTTAACCCTTAACTTCTTTTCCCTTAGAATGAGAAAACATTTAGGTTTCTAATGTTGAATGATTGCTGCACATTTAAATTTAGACACCAAAAAGGATATCTAGCGTGCGATTGTTATATACAAATCATACCTCTACTATAATTGATTTAATTATTCAAATTAATTTTATTAATTGAAATTTAAGACAATCTTTCATCACTTCAACTGAAGACAAATCTCTGAACACTTATACTATCCATACTAATAATCCATTTTTACTGGTTTGACATGTACTGTTTAGTGATATCCTATTTATCATATCCTGTTTTGAAATGTACCATAGTCAGCGAGTTCTAATTTCCACATAACTTCAGAAATAATTAACATTCTATTTTAATCCACTATTGCAACCGGCGGCTTTTAATGAAAATAGTAGTTTCATACTAAACGCCAATAGTTTATTACTTAAATAATCAATGATTGTTTCATAAAATCAATTCTAGGAAAGGTACTAAAAAATATTGTACGTATAAACTGATTTACTTTGAAAAGTACTAGCGATTTATATTTTAAAATAGCATCTCCTACAAGAAACGTCCTTGGATTCAAATTATTGTACGTGTAAAATTGCCTTAGTTTGAAAAAACTTCTTTTGTTTTTCGAAATGTCATTTTCAACCACAGTTCGCGGTAAAACGTATCGAAGTGGACGTAGTTTTAATCGTTTTGAATAAATTAATATTAATTTCTGTTTCGGATGCCGTTGTTCTCGATTAGTTAGCTATATTGCAATAAAATAATTGTTGGTGATTATTTTCCAGGTATTAAATATTATTTCAAGTGAATATACATTCTTATTAGATTTAAGTTTTCAGTTTATAAACGTGTTAATCTATGATTACTTTTTGATTGTAGATAACATTTGATTTGTCTTAAAAAAAACTCTGTAAAGACATTTTCAACCACAGTTCGCGATGAAACGTATCGAAGGGAACATTAAAATCGTTTTGATAAATTAATACCAATTTCTGTTTTGAATGCCCGTAATTCCTGAATAATTAGCTACACGTTTCATTTTTGCTTAAAAATGCCACCGAAGAAAGGTTCAATTGGGCAGTTAACTGCAAGGTCGAAGAAGATTAGTGCCGCAAGGGTGGCTGAATCAAGCGAACAGCGTGAAACACGACTTGAAAATGTTCGAAGCAGGATGTCTTCTTCTAGAGCTACTGAAACCATTGAACATCGTGAGGCCGAGCTGGAAGTCGATCGGTTACGATATGGACGATTAATAGAAACTTTTAGAGGTGATTTAAAGTTAGCAGCATTCAATTACGAGAAAGACTATGATTACAATGTTTCAATTGGGCAAGTGGAAAACATTTGTTTGTATTGTCATGCTTTAAAGTTTCACAATGAATTGCCTGGAATGTGTTGTTCAAATGGAAAAGTGAATTTGCCTCCTCTGGATGATCCACCTCAACCTCTTCTAGCTTACGTCTCCGGAACTACTGAGTTATCCATACATTTTCTACAAAATATTCGAAAATACAAATCATGCTTTCAAATGACATCTTTTGGAGCAACCCAAATTGTTAAGGATGGAGGTTTTATGCCCACGTTTAAAGTACAAGAACAAATTTATCATAAAATTGGATCACTTCTTCCTCTCTCTAACAACGACTCCAAGTTTTTACAAATTTACTTCATGGGCAACGAGGAGGCGGAGACTTATCAACGTTGTGCTATTAGTCCCGGAACAAAACGTGAAATAATATCAAGTTTACAGATTTTATTCCATGAACGCAATCATCTGGTAAATTTATTCAAAACTGCATTGGAGCAAATGCCATCAGATGACCACAGAGTAATTATTCGAGCAGACAAAACACCGTCTGGTCAACATGAAAGACGATTCAATGCTCCAACAATCAACGAAGTTGCTATTGTTATGGTCGGAACGGATTTCAACCGACGTAATAATATCATCCATAGACAAAATGAAAGCCTACAGCGTGTTACTGAAACACACAGATCGTATGATGCTCTTCAGTATCCAATACTGTTTTGGCAAGAAGAAGATGGGTATCATTTCAACGTGATGCAAACTATCCTAACAACAAGTGCTGCAATGACGAAAAGGGTTTCCTGCATGAATTTTTATGCGTATCGTATTATGATTAGAGCACAACAATCAAACCACATCCTGAAGTGCCGTCAACTTTTTCACCAATTCATTGTTGATATGTATGCTAAAATCGAAAGTGAACGACTTCTTTTCATTCGCTTAAATCAGAAAAAACTTTGTTCCGAGGAATATATTCACTTGCGCGATGCAATTGCAAATGATGGAAACGTTGCTGACATTGGGAAATTGGTCATATTACCAGCTACGTATACGGGAAGTCCAAGGCACATGCACGAATACGCTCAGGATGCCATGACGTTTGTCCAAAGATTTGGACGTCCTGATCTATTTATAACGTGTACGTGTAATCCAACATGGACTGAGATTATAGATTTACTTCTAATTGGGCAATCATCGACCCATCGGCATGATCTTACAGCTAGAGTTTTCAAACAGAAACTCATAAATCTCATGAACCTCATAACTAAAAATCATATTTATGGAGAAACTCGCTGCTCGATGTATTCTATAGAATGGCAGAAAAAAGGCCTACCACATGCTCACATTTTGATTTGGTTAAAGGACAAGATTACTCCGACTCAAATTGATAGTGTTATATCAGCTGAATTACCAAATCCCCAAGAAGATCCGATATTTTTTGAAATCGTTAGCAAAAACATGATACATGGGCCATGTGGAGCCGTCAATCCCAATTCACCTTGCATGAAAGACGGAAAGTGTTCGGAAAAATATACCCGAAAGATGATCAGGAAACACAAACTGGTGACGACGGATATCCACAATACCGGAGACGAAAATCCGATGACAGTGGACACACAGCCACTATCAAAGTAAACAATGTGCATCATGAGGTAGATAGTAGCTGGATTGTTCCTTACACTCCGTTACTGTCGAAAATATTTAAAGCCCATTTTAACGTTGAGTACTGCAACTCGGTTAAGTCAATTAAATATATATGTAAATACGTCAACAAAGGCAGTGATATGGCAATTTTTCGACTTTCGAATACAAATTCACCATTCGATGAAGTCACGCAATTTCAAATAGGACGTTACATCAGCAGTAATAAAGCTGTCTGGCGAATTCTGAGTTTTAATATTCACGAGCGTTATCTAACAGTTGTACATCTTAGTGTACACTTAGAAAGTGGACAACGAGTTTACTTTACGGAAGAAAATCTATTACAGAGAGCTGCGCAACAAACGAATACGACATTAACATCAATTGTGCGGAACAGATTCATTCGTAAAAACGTTGCTGTATCATGAAGTTCCAAAATATTGTACATGGAACACGTCGAAGAAGCAGTTTTTCAGAAGAAAGCAAGGCACAATTATTCGGGAGTACCCTGGAATACGTGGTTTTGATGCCTTGGGTCGAGTTTATAATGTTCATTCTAACAATACGGAGTGTTATTTTCTGAGAATGCTGCTTCATAAAGTAAGAGGACCAACGTCGTTTCAAGCACTGAGAAATGTAAATGGCGAAGTATGTCAAACCTACAGAGAGGCATGTCTTAAACTGGGCTTACTTGAAAATGATGAACACTGGGATAGAACACTAACCGAAGCATGTCTTATGTGTCGTCCAGCACAAATATGCAAGCTCTTTGCAATCATATTAACAACATGCACACCAAACCTAAAGGTCTTTGGGAAAAGCACAAAGAAACCCTTAGTGAAGATATACTTTGGCAAGCACGTAGAACAAATCCCGATATGGAAATACAGTTTTCAGCAGACATATTTAATGAAGCACTTATATTACTCGAGGATTCATGCCTATACATTAATAACAAAGTCATTTCCCAACTTGGGTTGCCAGCACCGACACGCCATGGAAACATTGTTCGTGATAGAGATCTATTACGAGAACAAAATTACGACGTTGGTCAGTTACGAGTTTTCGCTGAGACTCAAAAAAGTATCTTAGATGATGATCAAAGACACGGAGGCACTGGAAAAACATTTCTTCTTAATTTGATACTTGCTGAAGTAAGACAGCAGAATACAATCGGCCTCGCTGTTGCATCATCTGGAATTGCATCCACTTTACTCGATGGAGGACGCACAGCACATTCAACGTTTAAATTACCATTGAATTTGAATCAAGCGGATAATTTTTCTTGCAATATAACACGAAATTCGGGAATTGCCACGTTATTAAAAACATGTAAAATCATTATTTGGGATGAATGTACCATGGCACACAAAAAAGCATTTGAAGCGGTTGATCGTACTTTGCGCGATTTGCGACAAAATAACCGACCAATGGGAGGAGCTCTAACACTACTAGCAGGTGATTCTCGTTAAACTTTGCCAGTCATTCCACGATCAACACCCGCTGATGAACTTAATGCCTGCCTGAAGGCGTCTCATCTTTGAAAACACGTTACGAAAATCACCCTATCTACAAACATGCGTGTGAATTTATATCACGATGGTACAGCTAAAACATTTGCCAGGCAGCTTTTGGACATGGGTAACGGGAAATTGCCAAATGACCCTGTAACATGTGAGATATCGTTCCCGCCTGATTTTTGTCAAATGCTGCCATCAATACAGGACGTGGTAATGAAAGTATTCCCAAATCTGCCAAATAACTTCAAAAATAATGATTGGCTGTGCGAACGTGTACTCCTAGCTCCCAAAAATTACGGTGTTAATAAATTAAATAATGAAATTCAATCGCAACTACCCGGGCCTCTAATGAAATACAAATCTATCGACACGGTTACTGATGTGGATCAATCCGTCAATTATCCAATAGAGCTTCTTAATTCTTTGGAGACACCTGGTATTCCACCACACATACTATTTTTAAAAGAGGGTTCACCAATAATACTGCTCCGAAATTTAGATCCACCGAAATTGTGCAACGGAACACGGCTTTGTGTGAAGAAATTGATGCCGAATGTGATTGAAGCAACGATTATTACCGGTAAAAGTAAAGGAGAAGATGTGCTAATTCTGCGCATTCCTATGATTTCCACCGATTTGCCGTTTGAATTCAAGCGACTACAATTCCCATTACGCCTTGCTTTTGCAATGACAATCAACAAAGCCCAGGGGCAATCATTGAAAATAGCTGGTGTTATTTTGGAAAATTCATGCTTTTCACATGACCGACTGTATGTTGCTTGCTCCAGAGTGGGAACGCCAACAAAATTATTTATTTACACACCAAATGGAAAAACCAAAAATATTGTTTATCAAAAGGCTTTATAATAAAAATTATTAACTAAAATATCTTTATATTTATTATTCACTTTGATCTGGTTGAAGGTTTGTAAAAATGGAGTATAATTATTTGGCAATTGGTAACAAATACCAACCAAAATTAATTAACTATCCTCACAAACAGGATGTCCAATAATATCATTACAAAAGCTCGCCTGGATGCATTGACGGAGGCACCCGTTACTGAATACACCTACCTATAATTTTCTTTTCATATGTGATTGCAACTACAGCGATGTAAAGAGAGAATTCTTGCATAACAATCAAGGTATGTGAATTATATACCTCAGCTAGTGTTTTATAAAATAAAAAGGGGGATAAGAAATCCAAACAGACCGTTTTCATTTTGCGGTTGTTTTAGATCGGAATTTATTCGCGCAGTTTGAAAAGTGTAGTGAAAAAAAAAACAAAAAAATTAATAGATAAACTGTTATTGTGGTCCCGAGTGTTGTCCGCGTAAACGGGATAATATACAAGACGGTGGTGTGGCGCCCAATTGAAAACTTGACACTTTTACCTGCGGGAAAATCATGTCGCCATATCAATTAATCCCTGTTCCGTTGCTTGGGAACGTTTTTTCCTTTTTCTTTTATTCTCGATGTGCTTGCGGTAACTCAAACAGCTAAAGTAAAGACACAGGTGCATAGATAGAGACGAAGGCAGGTTATCCACAAGTAACCCATCAAGGAGGGTCGGTCGAAATAGATACGTAAAAAAAAAGAACAAAGTTACAAGTTGTGTTTTAAGATCAATTTCAAAGTTTGAAATTTTTGTTGAGAGAATTGACAGTGAATTTAAATTCTCGTTTTATTGTGTGGTCAACGGAACTTTTGTAATATTGCACTGCTTTTGTCACCGAAAACCGTATCAGTATTGGTTTCTATTTTAATTAGTCCACTCTTTGTTTCAATTTTTGGGAAGGTCATTTTTGTTCTTATTTAAATTTTTGTACAAGGTTAGATTCATCGTTGCCCAGTTGGATTTCTTTATATTATTTTCTGTTTCAAATTGTCAAATTAGGTTTATTTCAAGGTATTCCCTTATAATTGGTGTTCGTAAATTGCGAGGTAGTCAACGATTGTTTTAAACAACACCCACAGGATGTCACAAAAAAACAGGACATATTAATTATTGCACCAGAAGACCTTGAGGATGAGGAACTAGAATACGAATTGGAGATCCGTAACATCCCCGTGGAAGGTACAAAACGACAACAGACCGAGAAGTTGAGGCAAATTCTAAATGATGAAAAATACGGGAAAGTCGAAACACCAAAATTAATAGCTATAGAAACAAACGATATCAAGGTTGGAGCATTATATAGCACGAGCATATCGTGCATCTGATGACTCACGAAAATCGACCACTATTTACAATTTAAAACATCGCGTTCTCAGAACATTAGAGTATCCAGAGGCTGCATCGTCCAACAATGACGGTAGCTTAGACAGTAGGAAGCGGGGAGCCAATGATGAACAAGAGGCTGGGCCCACGAGATTGCAGGGAAATCTTCATCAAGTTTACGTTGCCCAGCGAGATGTTACTAGTGTCGTAGTAAATAAACACTCGATATTCGGAATTATGTTGAAAATCAGGCAGCTAGGAGAGTTGTAGATCATGAGGCCAAGAAAAGAGTATCTGATCAGATAAATACACCAGCAAATACTAGTAGCAATGATCTGGTAGGCACAAGAAATTTTAATATAGAGACTGTTCCCAAGGTTTCGGTAATTCACAAGTGGAAAATTCAATTTAGTGGCGAGGAAGGTACATCGTTAACAGATTTTTTTATCACAAGTTCTACTATTTGCTCGTGCCGAAGAGATAACCTCAGGACATCTATTTCATTCTTTGTTCCACCTGCTAAGAGGACGAGGCCTAACATGGTATTGGGCCAATTATACAATGTTTAGCAATTACGAGGAATTAGTAGGAGCAATGAAGCAAGAGTTCCTACCAACGAACTATGTTTTTTTAATTCGAGAAGAAATTAATTCCAGATTACAAGGGCCAAAGGAATCCTTTGCTACTTTCATGACGAACATGGAGATGCTTTGCCAATGTAACTGTCCACCGATGACAGTAAGCGAAAAATTATATGTTGTGCAGAGGAATATGTTGCCGCATTACTCAATAACTCTGGCCATTGTTAAAATAGTTTCCTTGGAGCAGCTCAAAACACTATGCAAACAAATTCATGAAGCTAAAGTTCTGGAGACTTGAAGAGCCGGTATTCAGATGATATAAAATCCGTTTGAGCCATCGTTTGGTCCGCCAAAAGTCGAGAACGTTATGGCGAGAAGTTATCAATAACGCGCCCATCATGATAACAATTAACAAAGACGGTGGTTGTTTTGTTCTGTATCTATACAGTAAAAAAAAATATTTAGTTTAAAGAAAAATTCGATAAGCTTTTCGGTTCAACAAATAAGTAGTTCGCGCAGTTTCTGTGAATAGTGATCGAAGATAACTCCTTGGCGACGCCGATTTTCCAAAACAACTCACGCCGAGTGGATTGCTAGACTGAGCTCTAGTTAGGCAAACCATAACGCGCGGCAGATTTCTCCAGTTTACTGGAGTGGCGCCCAATTGAAATCTTCGTATTTTAGTTGCAGGAAAATCACGTAGCCATTTCAATAAATTTTTTGTTCAGTTGTTTGAGATCGTTTTTCTTTTCATCGTGGGGACTCAAACAGCTGAAGCAAATAGACAAGTTATATCAAGGCGAATGTGGTCATTCACAAGCAACCCACGAAAAAAAAAAGAATTTTGTAAGGTTAATCAACTTCGGAGTTGCGCTAATAAAAATTGTTTTTTTTTGCTCTGATGGGTTTGAAACCTTTAATCTTTGAGTTTTGTTATTTTTCGGTCGAAAGATTTCAGTTTTGAGTGCTGTGCGCTACATTTGGCCTTCCAGTTTAAAAGAAATAGTTATGTACGAGCATCTTTCAAAATAAAAATATAATGCATATAATACCAATGAGCAATTTGTAAGTTGATGTGCTTCCGGGTAAAGTTGTTTCAGGGCCCCTCCAAATCAAAAACAAACAAGTATTCAGGCAAAATTAACAACATCACTTTATCAGAGCAAAAAGAACAAAAACGGTATCCTATAATATTCGTTTTAACTGTTGCTATGTGCTCATTGCTCAACAATTTTAATTTTAGTTGAAGGAAAAAATAAAAATTCATGACCATATAAAAGCTTGAGGGATTTATATTTTTTTGTATAAATATTAAAATAATCTTTGTATAATTTTAATTATAATTATTATAAATAAACTTTATTTTTTTTGTTTGGTACAACAAAAAAAAAAAATCCAAAACTTTAATCTTACTAAAATGAAAATATTCTTAATTTTGTCTTCCTAAGATGAATTTTCACCAGCATCAATTTTTCGTCATATTTTTCTTATACCGACAAAAGCTGTACATAGAGTGATAACAAAAAAAAATGTTTGTATTCTTTTTGTTTATTTTATGGTTGACCTAATATTTTTGAATTTAGTTAAAAAGAGACTAAATTTATCCAAAAAATAAAAAACTCATTACATTTTGTAAATAAAATGGATTCACTAAATATTTCATGATATAATAATTTTTTTAATAAATAACAACAAGGTGTGTAAATATTTGAGCTTTATTTTGAGGTTACAAACGTTCAAAATAAAAACATGCTGGAAACTAAAATATAATGAAAAGTTGTTTAACCAAAATACCCAAAGCACAACAAAAAATCCAAAAAGCACAAAAATCAATACTGGCTTCAGTATAAATCAAGGCAAGGGCAAATATAATTCGTATTACGAAAGTGCGGCACGCATAAAATTGTTAACATCTCTCACACACTCAACCAAAACAAAAAATTCCCACTCTTGCATGACTGTAGAACTAATAAAATTGTATATGTAGATTCTATTTTTTTTTATTTTTGTTTAAATACAAGTTTTATCAAAAAAGTTTTATACAGAAAACTTATTTACCTGAAGCTCAAATTTTCCAAAGGTATAAAACTTTCCATTTGTGTTCGTTTTTTTTTTATTTTTTACTTTTTATACGTTTAATGTTAACATTTGTAAATATAACCTGAAGGCGTTTTATAAATTAATTATATTAAATCGAAAAATATGGTTAATGAACCATGACCTAACCCGCTCATGTTGCCTCTACACACACATACTCGTATCTACATCTATAACTGGAACGTACATTATGTCGAACGAAAAAAATCTTTTTTGATATCAAAAATTAATTTGACTCTTGACTAAGTATATTATGTAGGAAATCCCTAACTGATTATGGAGTTATGTCGATAACATAACACAAACCAGAAAAATTAAATAATTTTCTCCTTTTCAAAAAAAATTTGTTAGCCTTGCGGAGAATTTCAGAAAATTATAAATTTAAATTAAATAATAATCTAAAAAAAAAAAAAAATTATAACCTTAAGCAAGTAATTCGTTTGGTTTTTGTCTAGAAAATAAAATTTAATTTACTTTTATAAATACATCTTTAGTATAATTCTAGGAGATTTATTTGGTAAAACATTATTTATTTAAAACATAAAAACACAAAAGTTTATGCTTTAAAAATACTTGAAGCGTTTACTTAACATAACAATTTTAATGATTGTTGATCCTTGTCGGGTCGCAGGCTATTATTAACTTGTAACTACAAGAAAAGTTTATAGTGAAAAAGTTATTCGGCTTAGATTAAAAGCAACCGTCAAATTAGGTAGAATTAACAAAGATACAAGTGGTGATGGTAAAGAGTTAAATAATTGTTATATCCCAATGTTTTTTTTTTCTACGAATTAAGAACTTAGCAATTTAATAAAACTGTTTAGCTACTAGACAACAAAATTAATCAGTAATTAAATAATCTGGTTTAATAACAGAATAAAACGATAAATGAGACTGAATTTTTGAAAAACAATTAAAAGAGGAAACGAAAAAACAAAACTTGAAATTGCGGGCATCGAACCAACATCATTTCTTCGTATGTAAGGTTGGACGAAATTCAAATTTATCGGTTTTTATCAAATTTCCTGTTATCAATTTTGGCAAGTGAGTTCAGTTTATTCGAAATTTAACTTAAGGACCAATGCTTAGTTCGAAAGAACTAACGAGGGCAGAACGATACAACAAGTCACAATGGGATGAAATATTTTGTAATATTGAACATTGAACTATCAATCTGTATATTCGCGTGAATTTTGTCATAAATTTGTCCTAAATTTCAAAAACAAAATTTAGGACAAACTTCACACGACTGCACGAAAGTGTGAAGTTCGCCCTGAAATTAAACATTTGACCTAAAAATTGAATTTCCTGTGAATGTATTAGTAAGAATATTAAATCTCTCGTTATTATGAATTTTTATTTTAAATAAACTTAAGTTTTAATTACTATTGTCCAAAGCAACAATTTAATAAAATCAAAGTTCACTCGAAATGTGATATATAAAAATTACTCAATCTGGCCGCGAAAAAAGATCGTAAGTAAGTGGACACAAGATTTACAGACAGTGGGAGAACCGCTCTTTCCTAAAACAATGATAAAGACGTCATTAAGGATAGTGGGCGATCTCCCTACCTAAACAATAACACTTTTAAAAATCTATAAGATAAGTGACTAAGGACCGACTTAGGACTTGTTGCATCCCTGTTTATAAAATCGTATAAAGGCTGGTATTAAAAAAATTCTCAATCTGGCCCAAAGATCGTACTCAAGTGGACATATATTTTCCAGGGTAGTAAGTTGCCTTCTCTATCTATAAAATATTACAATTTTCAGAAATTTAGAAGACAAGTGACTTACGATAGACGTGTTGCTTCCCTATATGTAAGATCGTATAAAGGCTGGTATTAAAAAAATTCTCGATCTGGCCCAAAGATCGTGCCCAAGTGGCCATATATTTTCTAGTGTAGTGAGCGGCCTTCTCTATCTATAAAATATTACAATTTTCAAAAATCTAGAAGATAATTGACTTAGGACAGACCTGATTTTATAGAGGCTAGTGGGTGGTTTGGCGTCTATTGGAGGGGGGGATCAAAGTTGAGTAGATTATTCTACCAGCTCCGTAACCTTCGAGTAGGGTGCGCATCACGTGAGCTGTTCTGGTCTTGTCATTAGGCAGCTGCGTGATGGATAAAATTGTGTAAGAGGTAACCTGTTCACAATTCGCAAGTGTACGTGCTGCCTCCTATTGGCAACCACTGGTAGCTAGGCCATTTGGCACATTTTTGGCCATTTAGCACAGGCTAAAGTACGGCGCCAAAGGAGAAAACCTTGACAAAAACCCTAATCTAAAGTGGAACAGCATATGCCGATGGATGAATGGCTGATAGGTTAATCAGTCCAAAATATGCGGAATCTGGATACCAGGCACCCTCCAGTTTTATTTAGCCTTCCTGTAGTAAAGCTGGGTGATATACAGGCGATTTGCAATTCCCAGCAACTCGTAATAGTAAAATCAAACGAAATACGGAGCAGGAGTAGGAATATACGGGAGTGGGACAACCCTCTCGAGGTCCTTGGGCTCCAATGCTACCGTCTTTCTAGCGGAACTACATGCTGTAGTAAATATCTAGGAGGGAGAGCAATAGGCCCAGATAGTATGTATCACGTACCGGGAGGCAGTATTGTCAGGTTCATTAAGAACCTGAATATTGACTGGACGGATAATTAAGCAGGGTCCAGCACAATAGATCTTTTAGGTCGCAGTGCGAAGTGGCTTATCGCCCGCATGGCCCTACAATAATAATAATAATAATAATAATAGAGGCTGGTATTAAAAAAATTCTCGACCTGGCCCAAAGATCGTACCCAAGTGGACATATATTTTCAAGTGTAGTGAGTTGCCTTCTCTATCTATAAAATATTACAATTTTCAAAAATCTAGAAGATAAGTGACTTAGGACAGACGTGTTGCGTCCCTATATGTTTGATCATATAAAGGCTGGTATTAAAAAAATTATCGATCTGGCTCAAAGATCGTACTAAGTGGACATATAGTATATTTTCAAGGGTAGTGGGTGGCCTTCTCTCTCTATAATTTAATTTAATTAAATTTTTCTTTATTTAAATAATTTTTTAACATTAACTTACATAAGTAGTTTCATATAATCCTTAAGCGTTTAGTTTGAATACAACTTTACAACTTTAGTTTATTCTTTAATTAGTTTTTTATTTATTTTTTTTAAATTATTTTATTTTGTGAATTAGACTATGTTAATATTTTATTCTAGGAGAAAGTTGAAAAAACAAAACTATCCATATTTTTTTTAATTAACCTAAATACTTAAAACTAATTTGTATTTCACCCATCGTGAAATAATTCAATTAATACTTTCCGTGCAAGAATTGTTGATAAGTTCCAACCCCGTGTTGAATTTAGTCTTCAGACATATGATGTTTTCGTTCATGGTTTTTATTTTGTTGATCTTATGAAGTTTAATTGTTGGAAAGAACCACGGCAGATTATAACTCATTTTTAACAGTTTGTTTTGCATTACTTGAAGTCGTTTCTGGTGACACATAGATATTGTTTGCCAAGCAGGAGAACCATAAGTTAATATTGGAGAAAATATGGATTTAAATATCAGTAGTTTATTATTAAGGCTTGATTTGCGGTTTATAAAAGGATACAAAATGCTAATTAGTTTGGTCACTTTGTTAATAGTATAATCTATATGCCTGTGGAATATGAGTTTTTGTCCAAGCATCACGCCAAGATATTTTATTTCTTTACACCAAGGAATATTAATACCGTTTACACAGATGCATCTGGCCGGTAGAGCATGTGGAACACGTTTTCGCGTGAAAAACAACGCTTGTGTTTTGGTGTTATTTATTTTTATCTTCCAGTTATGTAAATAGATTGCTATTTCAGCATATGCTTTTTCTAGATTGTTGATGATTTTTTGAGGGTCCACAGAGCTGGGCAGGATAGCAGTATCATCAGCGAATTGAAAAATTGTGCAACACACTGATTTTGGAAAATCAGAAATGTATATATTGAATAGTGAAGGGCTTAATACAGCACCTTGTGGAACACCTGCAGAAATTGAAAAAACTTTTGATTCAACATTTCCTATAAATACTGAGTATGATCTATTTTGTAGGTAAGAATGAATTATTTTGAATAAATGCACAGGAAATTTAAACTGAATTAATTTATGAATCAATCCGTCATGCCATACAGTGTCACAAGCTTTTTCAATATCCATCATTACAAAACCTGATGATTGTTTTTTGTTTAGCTCGGTTTTTATTATTTGACATAATCCATACGTTTGATGAACTGTCGAAAGTTTTTGTCTAAATCCGAATTGAAATTAGGGAATCAGTTGAGTTTCATCTAGGTACGAAAGTATTCTTGATTGAATTACTTTTTCAAAAACTTTAGACAATCCACATAATAAGCTTATTGGACGGTAATTTGTTGGTTTGGAATGATCCTTATTAGGTTTTTGTATTGGTACAATTTTAGCAAATTTCCAAGCTTTAGGGAAATAATTTAACTTTAGACATGCATTGATTATGTAGCAAAGCAATATCTTTAAATGTTTAGGGCTTTGTTTTAACAATTTATTAGATATTTTGTCGGAACCTGGAGCTTTAGATGTTTTCAGATTTTAAATTATATGTGCAATTTTCTTGGGAGTTGTAGTTAATGGATTGGCTTCAAAATTTGGTATTGATTCTAATTGTTTTATCGAATTAGCTACTGTTAATTCAGTTGCAGATTGAGATGCATTTTTAGTTAAAAAATTTATTTTGTGAAATTCTTCAGCTATGGCATTAGCTTTTTCTTCTGGAGTTATTAGAATAATATCGTCCACTTTAAGATTTGGAAGACCGACAGTTTTATTTCTAATTAGTTTGGTTACATTCTAGAAGGTTTTACTACCTGTTATTTGAAGTTTATTTAGAAGTTTATTTCAATTTTGGTTACGAATTTCATTTATTTTTGATTTTATTTGCATGGTTATTTTATTTATTATTTTTCTTAGATAAGGTTGTCTGGTCCTCTGCCATTGGCGTCTTAAAGTGTTTCTAAATCTAATTATTTTCAGTATTTCTTCGTCTAGTTTTATTTGGGTTTTCTGATTAATTAGCAATGGCACTGAATCATTTTGGGCTTTTATGATCAATTCGGACAGATAGGAGATGTTATCATCTATTTTTTTCGATAGAATTTATATTTTCGCTGGTATAGTTTGTTAACTTTATGTTATCTTTTAGTATCTTATGATAATTTTTCCAATCTGCAAAATTATAACAGCGAATTAGATTTGGGTTACTATGAAGTTGAATGTTAAACCGTGTCTATTGAATAAAACTATGTCAAGCGTGGATGGATCGCAACGGGATGAACTGGGGTAATACGTTGGTTGGGAGGGAAAATTTATTATAAACCTACATTTATTGATTTCATTGTCTATTAAATTACCGGCACGGTTAGCTTTTGAACAGTTACAATATCTATGTTTACAATTGAAATCACCACCTAATATATAATCATTGTTAGTATTTGAAAGCTTTTTTAAATCATGCTTGAAGTCACTTAACATACTTGCATCAACACGGGTATTATTACAATTTTCAAAAATCTAGAAGATAAGTGACTAAGGACAGACGTGTTGCGTCCCTATATGAATGATCGCATAAAGTTTGATATTAAAAATATTCTTGCCCTTTACCATTAGTAATACATGTCCACTTGAATACGAGCTTTGAGCCAGATTGAGAATTTTTTTAATATCCAACTTTAGACGATCTAACATGGACGCAATACGTCTGTGCTTAGTCACTTATCTTTAAGATTTTGGAAAGTTGTAATATTTATGAGATAAAAAGGATTGCCCTTTACCCTTAGTTAAGTATGTCCACTTGGGTATGATTCAACTTTTGACGAATTTACATGTAGGGGCGCAGCATGTCTGTCCTAAGTTACTTATATCCTAGATTTTTGAAAATTTGAATATACCATATTTTAGATAGAGAAGGCTACTGACTACCCCGGCCATATTGAGAATATTTTTAATAACAGACTTTATTCGAACTTACATATAGGGACGCAACAAGTTCGTCATAAGTCACTTATATTTTAAATTATAAAATTTTTTATTTTTTAGGTAGGGAGATCGCCCACTATCCTTAATGACATCTTTATAATTGTTTTAGGTAGAGCGGTTCTCCGACTGCCTGTAAAACTTGTGTCCACTTGTTTATGATACATAAGTAAACAACATTTGTTACGTAAAAATTCAAAATAACGAGAGATTTATTATTCTTACTAATACATTAACAGAAAAATCAGTTTTTAGGACAAACTTCACACCCGTATCTGTATTAGGTTTAAAACAGATCACATCAGACGCATACAGATTTCAAGCGAGAATCAGCCTTGTACTTCAACGTTCAAAACCATAAACGGTCCATGTCGGAAATCAAATTGTTCGATTCGGTCTACAACAAAAAACAATTCATAATCAATGCACTAACAATGCCACTATTTTGTATCATTGGACTGCATGGCTCATCCCAATAACTTCTACTATTGATAATTGACAAGCTCCATACAGAAGTCATAAAGCATATCAATGGTCTCTGTTTATATGGTATAAAATACAAAAGTTACAACATAGATTCTATTCGGGAAACTGGATCATCAAATATGCAATAGTTATGTTTTAGAAGTTTTAGATATTTGATTTTTCCAATGAAGCAGTGGCTGTAAACGACCATTTTAAACACAAATTTTGAGATATGAATCAACATAGGCTTAGTTACTCATATCAGCGTGGAGACCAAGCTATAGCATCTCCCAAACTATGTGTGAAACTCATTGTCAGGGTACCATTCTCGCAAAATATTCTAGCAGATGGCCAGGCTACCGATTCAATTATTTTTTCACTAGTAGCAAGGAATGAAAAGTACCATCACTAGGAGCTGAACGTTCAGAAACCACAAAGCAATTTTATTTAATTCACTTTTTTAAGCTTTATGTTTAATAAAATAATTATTTTGATTTTCTAGCTTAATTTTTATATTTTACAAAGCAATGTACATTTGGAGCAATATGGCTCTCTCGCTTCCCTATTAAATTCTCTTCAAAGATTATAATTGTGTGATCATCTGGAAACTTTCTAAATCTAAAAGATTTATAATTTCTATAACCTATATAGCATTAAAAATTTCTCAAATTTGAATTTTTTGATAATATTGTCAGAATTTGACTGTACAGTTTTACAGTTCCAACTACCCGAAGCTTAGTATTCTAAAATTTCTAGAACTTTTTATAGCTAAACAAAATAATGTCTAGTTTGATTTGAGTTATGAAAAAAATCATGCTTTTCAGGCCCACTCGAACGCATAAGCATATTGATTTATTTCATCGTTGTTTTTGCGAATATAGGTGAATGTTTTAAAATTGTCAAAAAGCTTTTTTTTGGCACTTTTGCAAATGAAATAACTCAAAACAAAATAGGGATAGGGCAAATTTGACAACGCGATCGTATGAAGCATTCCAAAATAGTAAATATTCAGCTTTTGTATGAACAAGTTCTCAGTCTCAAAATTTCTCATTATGCATAATCTAAGAATTTCATAAGTACGTATAACTTGTATTCCTTCTCATTTTATAACTAAATGATCTGCAGATTCTTATATTTCTAATGTTTTTGTAGTCGTAAATTTTGGTACGCTGAATTGAATTATTTTAAGTGCAAAAGTGCGAAAACACATTTTTTGATAATTTTACAGTATTCGCAGATTCGAATTCAGCGAAAACAAATTACTTCAAATACAACTGATTATCAAGAAGAAAAAAACATGCAGGCCTGTGTTATTTGTTAGTATAGAACCGAAATTTCATACAAATGGTAGCTATTTGAACCTATGATGACCGGGATGTTTCTTTTCTGGAAACTACCGTTATGTCATTTGATTTGGCATTGCATTATTTAAATCCATTATTAATATCAAGATAACTTCAAGTTGGTCTTAACTTAATTATAAATATTGCGCCAATCTCAACAAACCCGGAAAAAAATAAAGTCCCGGTCATCCCAAGACCAAATACCATCTAGATTGAAGCATGCAAATCATCTTGACATGATTAATTAAATTAGATAACGTAATACCAAACCAATTGGCATACCGTTGGATTCCGAAAAAAAAACATTCCGATTATCCCAGGGCCAAATCCTCGCCAGCATGAAATTTTGGAACTATGCTAAGTTAAATAATCATAGCGCCAATCTCAACATGCTGTAATGAACGCCAGTTGGCATTCATTACTTTCCTTAGCAAAAATAACAAAAAAACAGATTTTACGTAATCGGGGTAGTACAGTGATTTTTGAGCACCAACAATTTGTATAAAAAGGGCAAAATATCAATTACAAATATCACTGAATCATGCGAGAAAGCAAGTGAGCATAAGTCAGATCCGACTGATCAGTCTTTCAGACCGATCAGTCAGTCTGACCGATATGAGACAGACGGTGACCGATTACAAACTTAAGCAATCCAATCTTTTATCAGAATTGTATAAACAATATCGAATAGTATTTGCATCGTTATCGACGGGAGGAAAACATCAAACATAAAAAACATATCAACTACTAACCAATCTGGTCTGGCCAACGTCGGGTAAGCCGCAACTGTCTCGTCAGAGACTGACTTTCTGCTGGCAGCACGTCACTCACCTTAATTCATACTAATCATCCCTTTTAAATTGGTAAAAATATTTTCTGGGCTAGAGTAATTTATGTCATATTATATAGTAGCAACTCACATTGTAATTTTAGTGTTGCATGATGATATTTTTTTTCCGGAATGCATGCCTGAGCTAAACTCACGCATCGGCATTACACTTCCCCTAAGTATTAGTTGATTTTGAATAAATTTTAATTTTTATTGTTATTCGTACACATCGTTAGATACTAATTTTAGAGTTTTGTCAGGGACAAAATTTTGAGGTACTGGAAATTATTAGCTAGGTTGAACAGAAAAACGTTATGAATTTATTGACAACAACGTTGAACTTAAATAATAATCAGTAAAATATTCATATACATCGTGGCTATATTTGATCATGCGACCATCAAAACAAAGTCTGAAACTCTCTTTGGAAATTGTGAGATTGGGATTTCAAACGTAGGGATTGATTGATATTTAGTTGGTTTCCGAAAATCAAATAGAATACCACACCCCAGTGGTTCGTGGCCGTATTTGAGCATACCACACTCAATTGAGCAAAATAATTTGTCTAACTGGAAATCGTCGTAATATTGGGGTAACAATTGCAGAACTACATCAATATTCAGCTGAAAAGCGGAATACCAATGAAATACTAATAATATTTTTCCCAACCATATTATTCCACAACTCCATTCCAATAATCAAAATTTGAAATAATCTGAAGAACTGGTAATTGGTTGGAAGAATAGAAAATAATTGTGACATTGGAATCACAAATGAATTGAGTCATATTCAGTTGGATTGTGAAAACCTAATAAATAACAGCCCTCTGATTTTCCGGGGCGTTGTAGGCTTAAGTAATCTGGCGACCTAGCAGTTGATTGGTTTAACCGAAAATCGTTGTGAGATTTGAGTCAACATTGCAGAACTTCACTAATACTCAGTTGAATTGCAATAACCAAATAAATTATGGCTTAGATGTTGCTAGCCTTATTTGACCATGACATTTACTATATAATTTGGGAAAATTGAATATTATTGGTTTAACAAAAAACAATTAATTAATTGGAGTCACCAATCAAGGGATTAATTAATATTCAGTTTAACTGTGTAATTTAATTTAACTAAGACTCACTTGTTTCATACACTTTACTTGACTGACAGTTAAATTGAGAAAATCAACGGTAATATTTGACCGCACCACTCCCAGGATAAACATCTCAAATAATCTGCGGAACTGGCAATTGATAGGTGGGTGTAATTGTAAATAATTGTAAGATCGAGGTCATCAATACAAGACTTGATAAATATTCAGTTAAATCCTCCCACAGAAAAATTTGAAATTAATCGGAGATCGGGGGATTGACTTGCTTAACACAAAATCATCGTAATTTTAGAGTAAACAGGGCGAAATGTGAAAAACGTTAGCCGCCCACAAAGGCATAAATTTGAATCAACCATTAAAGCCGCAAACTGATAAGGCTCACAGAAAATAATCGTAAGTTTTATGTCACTAATGCATCTAATTAATAATCAGTTGAATTGCAAAAAATTAATAAAACATGACACACTTGTCTTGCATGGATATAACACCATGCAAGACACGAGTTATCAGAGAAAAGAATCGAATCATTCTCTTTATAATTTGAACAACTATTTAACAAAAAAACTTCGAAATCGTCTAATACCTGTCCCTTTATCGAGTCACTTGAGTCGAGGAAAAGGTAAGCATCAAGAATTCCAGAGTGAATGTAATCCATTTGGAATATATTACATTTAATAAAATAATGAAAGAATCCATATTTCCATGAAACGTGAAGATATGTTTAATCGAATTAATATTCGAAAACATTAAGGTTTTACCTTTTAACTCAAGTAAACTAATAGCTACAGCTTACTTTAGTACTTGGGTACAGAGTGGGTCAAGGGTTTTCCCATATTAGAGCTGATGGGGTACCGTAAAAATTAAATGAAGGAATGTTACTCGTACATTTCAAAAAATTCTTCAATAAACATTTCAACAGATATTCTTCTTGTTCAGCATTTCTGACCTTATCCCAGTTGTTTATATGAAACGAAAGGAAACTCCACGAATTACTACTAAATATCGCGGTATTAAAATCAAATCGATGACGAGTACATCGTATCGCGTTTATACTTTAATTTGTTTAATAAAAAATCTAAGTGTAGTTCTTGAATATTAAACAGTTTCTAATTCGCTTAATCATAACTGGATTTGACAAAGTAATCTCCGTGAGAAAATCTAAAATATTTTGACAGGTCTAAATTATCGTATGCTTAGTATTGAAAAAATCTTGGAAACATGCTGGGCTTGACTAATATTCAATTGAATTCCGAAAATCTTATTAAACACTACTGAAATGTTTCGGCCCGTAATTAACTTGGGCATGACTGTGCCAAATTAACGCCTAAGCAAACAAGGCCCGTGAATTTTTAAGGTCCGTAATTTTTGTAGTGCATTAGTGCGTTCGTGCTGGATAGTCTTTGGTTTTTCAGAACTTTTCTTTTTCATTCCTTACTCAATTTCTGCCCAAAAGTTATCACGACATGATAGTGAATTATTTCCTAAAACATTCCTAAATTTTAAAAACATTTTAGTGTATTAGTAAACCAATCAAATAATGATAATCAATAATGGTTTATTGAAACATACAAATCAAAAATTGAATATAAATCAGAAATAATAATACACTGTTAAATTATACATAGTATTAACTGCAAAACCATGTCTTTAAATAAAACTATGAACAAAATGTAAACTATGGTCTATTCTTGACTTTGCAATTTGAGGAGACCTTCTTTTGGAGCTAAAAGGGTCACGTATGACGAAAATCACCCCAAACCTAAATTAAACGGCTAACGTTCAATATTAAAATTTACTGAACGATATTCGGTAGTTTGTCCGGAAATAAAACTAATTACAAAATATAGATCAAGTTGATTTTTCGGCATTTTTTATAGACAAATATATTAATTGTTCATGGCAATCCCAATATTTTCGATTTGGTAAATCAGAAAAATATAGAGGCCAATCGCTCTCAATATATCTACTGAAAAAAGTAGAAATATCTTCCCCCCTCCCCGTAATTTTAGTTTTGGCTGAAGGCCCAGAGTTATACCAATGTATAACTCTGCAAAAATGAGAACCCTCCATGAGTTCTGTTGGTAGTTTGGTTTCGTACTGAAAAGTATGGTCTACTCATCAGGCAGCTACGACCAAACTACAAAAATTTCCACTCTAACCACATACATTAAGTATCTGGCCAGAACGTACTGACATAGCGAATTATTATTCAACTACATCAAATATAAAAACCCATGGAGAAACCTCATTTGTGTGTGTATTATGCCCACACGTATATTTGTTAAGAATTTAATTTGTCTGTCTGTAATAAAGTTGATTTTTCGGCATTTTTTATAGACAAATATATTAATTGTTCATGGCAATCCCAATATTTTCGATTTGGTAAATCAGAAAAATATAGAGGCCAATCGCTTTCAATATATCTACTGAAAAAAGTAGAAATATCTTCCCCCCTCCCCGTAATTTTAGTTTTGGCTGAAGGCCCAGAGTTATACCAATGTATAACTCTGCAAAAAATGAGAACCCTCCATGAGTTCTGTTGGTAGTTTGGTTTCGTACTGAAAAGTATGGTCTACTCATCAGGCAGCTACGACCAAACTACAAAAATTTCCACTCTAACCACATACATTAAGTATCTGGCCAGAACGTACTGACATAGCGAATTATTATTCAACTACATCAAATATAAAAACCCATGGAGAAACCTCATTTGTGTGTGTATTATGCCCACACGTATATTTGTTAAGAATTTAATTTGTCTGTCTGTAATAAAGTTGATTTTTCGGCATTTTTTATAGACAAAAAATGGGGTTCTCATTTTTGCAGAGTTATACATTGGTATAACTCTGGGCCTTCAGCCAAAACTAAAATTACGGGGAGGGGGGAAGATATTTCTACTTTTTTCAGTAGATATATTGAGAGCGATTGGCCTCTATATTTTTCTGATTTACCAAATCGAAAATATTGGGATTGCCATGAACAATTAATATATTTGTCTATAAAAAATGCCGAAAAATCAACTTTATTACAGACAGACAAATTAAATTCTTAACAAAATATAGATCATGATCCATTCTTGACTTATGCAAATATTGGAAACATTCTCTTGGAGCTAGGATGGTTAGATATGACGATAATCACCCAAAGTTTAACACTAGAACTACCGACCGGTCAAAATGACCGATTTAAATTTATTGAATTCATTTTTTTAATTATTATGTTCGAATTGTTTTGGAAATTTTCGATGATTTTTAAAATAGTCACGTTATTGTCATATTAAAAGTCATCATAAATTTTTTAAATAATTCTAACATAATCATAGAAACAAAATAAATTCAATACATATAAATCCGTCATTTTGACGGGTTGGCAGCTCTAGTGTTAAATTGAACGGCTAACGTTCAATATTTAAATTTACTAAACCATCTTTGGTAATTTGTCCGGAAATGCAACTGTTAATAAAATATAGGTTATGGTCCAATTTTAACTTATGCAAATATTGGGGACATTCTCTTGGAGCTATGAGGGTTAGATATCACAAAAGTCACCCAAAGTTTAAATTGAACGGCTAACGTTCAATATTTAAATTTACTAAACCATCTTCGGTAGTTTGTCCGGAAATGCAACAGGTCATGGTCCAATTTTAAGTTGTGCAAATATTGGGGAGATTCTCTTGGAGCTATCAGGGTTAGATATCACAAAAGTCACCCAAAGTTTAAATTGAACGGCTTAAGTGCAATATTTAAATTTACTAAACCATCTTAGGTAGTTTGTCCGGAAATGCAACTGCTAATAAAATATTGGCCATGGTCCAATTTTAACTTATGCAAATATTGGGGAGATTCTCTTGGAGCTATGAGGGTTAGATATCACAAAAGTCACCCAAAGTTTAAATGGAACGGCTAACGTTCAATATTTAAATTTACTAAACCATCTTAGGTAGTTTGTCCGGAAATGCAACTGCTAATAAAATATAGGCCATGGTCCAATTTTAACATATGCAAATATTGGGGACATTCTCTTGGAGCTATGAGGGTTAGATATCACAAAAGTCACCCAAAGTTTAAATTGAACGGCCTAAGTTCAATATTTAAATTTACTAAACCATCTTAGGTAGTTTGTCCGGAAATGCAACTGATAATATAATATAGACCATGGTCCAATTTTAACTTATGCAAATATTGGGGACATTCTCTTGGAGCTATGAGGGTTAAATATCACAAAAGTCACCCAAAGTTTAAATTGAATGGCTAACGTTCAATATTTAAATTTACTAAACCATCCTAGGTAGTTTGTCCGGAAATGCAACTGCTAATAAAATATAGGCCATAGTCCAATTTTAACTTATGCAAATATTGGGGAGATTCTCTTGGAGCTATGATAGTTAAGAATGGACCATGGTCTACATTTTATTAGGAGTTTGATTTCCGGACAAGGCACTGAAAATAGTTTAGTAAATTCAAATATTCAACGTTAGCCGTTCAATTTAAACTTTGGGTGATTTTTGTCATATCTAACCCTCATAGCTCCAAAAGAATGTACCCAATATTTGCATATGTCAAGAATGGACCATGGTTTATATTTTATTAGCAGTTTTATTTCCGGACAAACTACCGAAGATGGTTTAGTAAATTCAAACATTGGCCGTTAGCCGTTCCGAATGGTATCTTTTCAATTTGAATTTGATTGGCTTTTGTGAAATAACATACGTTACTAGTACATATTTACAATTTTAGATTTAGCAAAAATTTCACGTTTTATAAAAGGCTCGTGAATTATTTGCCAAATGATTCCTAAGTATTTGTTTTTTCTTTTTAGGAAAGGGTTAGGAAATCATTCTCACGCATATCACGATTGGTTTAATTTCAGGATGTTTCACTAAGTTTGGAGTGTATTTAAGATCGTTATTCCATTGTAAATTAAATGAAACCGGCAGGTTTTAGAAGGAATAAAAATCCATCACATTTTCCAAGATATCTTTGTAAATATGTTATGGTTTGTTCTTAATATAGGTCCAACACGGCGACAAGGAAATCCTTCCAAGCCATAATGTTCCCACCTATGTGGTCTATGGTTTGAATAGTATGGAGATCCATTTCTACATTTTTCGAGCATCTCACTTATACATTACCTTCCAACTCAAACAAACTAAACTTCGATTCGTTACTCCAGAGGCATTTTCCGAATCGCCAAGGAGTTGTTTTGCCAAATTTGTCGCTCGTTTTGAATTTTGTTGAAAATAATTGGTTTTTTGCGAGTAATGCACTCACCCAACCAAGATTGAAACAGCCGACTTGCCGGCTTGGTTTAGGTGCTAAATTTTCCGCTAACCCTAGAGAGAGTAAAAGGGCGGCCTTCTTCATCAGCTGAGGCCCGTGTGCAAATAATTTCATATTCATTCCAAAACTGAAATATTAAGTGGTTGTTTGATGTGTCAGAAACCGCATCAATATTTGTGATACATGGAAGTTTTCATTTCAGTCCAAAAAGCCCGAAGACAAATCTGCCTTACTACTTCAGCAAAAATCACTTCATCAATGATTATTACACTTGGCGATGCTTTATTCCTCAATAAGTCCCGATGACGATTTTTTTGTACAATTTTTCGGAATTTCTCAGTTGTAAATTCTTGTTCAAACCTCGGCTTTTCTTGGCTTGTCAAATTACTCGAGGTTTCATCTGCCAGGGTGCGTAACCGGAAACATGAAATAAATCAATAGAATTGATAGTAAAAATGCCTGAAAATTTCCGAGGTATCCTACAAAAAATTTCAAAACCACGAATTCTCGTGAAATGCATTTCGTCGGGAAACAAAATTCTTGATTTCTGGGGAAATAAATTTTCTAGGGAAATCAAAATCTCCAACCGTAATGCTAGCTTTATTGGTAAATTATGTTCATTTCATTAAAATTGAAATGCGCTGTTGCTGTATTTCTAAAATCATCCACCAGATGTCGGATATTTTGCGTTTAAAGACAAATAACAGACATTTTTTCAATTGAGCAGTAAACACATTTTTAACTTATCAGGTTTATACAGAATGCATTCGTTCCGTTTTTTATCCGCTTCATATCGTGCGTTTCACAAAACATAGTGCATCTGACAGTTTTATATGTTCCAAAGATTGTAAGAGAATTCAATCCAGTTTCGAACTGGGGAACCGGTAAATAATATTAATTGGTCTAACAGGTAATAATTGTGAGATTGGGGTCACCAATGCACGACTAGATTTATATTCAGTTGTATTGCGAAATGTCTAATTATATATGACTCACTTGTTTCGCGATCAAATTTGATCATGACTAAGTCAAACATCGGGGATAATTCAGAGTCCAGAGAATTGATGGGTTAACCAGAAAATCATCGTCATATTGTTGCGAATAATCCTGATAACTGAAATAATATTTAGTTGTGTTACGAAAATTAAAATAAATAAATTTGGAGCATGCCACTCCCAAAAACAAAAAGCTGGAAAATCATGGTGACTACCAACTAATTGGTCTTACAGAAAATCATTGTGAGATTGGGGTCACCAAGACAGGAATTAAGTAATATCGAAGTTGATTAGTGAAAATCAAGTAAATTTGGTCGTCTAACAGAAAATGAGCGTCGTCTAACAGAAATTTGGTCGTCTAACAGGAAATCAGCCTGACATTGGTGTAAATAGTTCAGGATTTGATTAATATCGGTTGTTTTGCGAAAATCAAAGAGAATACGACACATTTCTTTCGCGCCCATATTTGATTAGGCCACCTGAGATGGTGGCAATTCATTGGCCTAAAAGACGTGTACATCATCGGGGTCACCAATATTGAATTTGACTAATATTCAGTTGCATTTCAAGAAACGTAAATATGAAACATTCAGGGTTCAAGCAACCAACAGAAAATCATCATGATACAGGGTCACCAATGCAAAACCATAGTATATTACTACATGTTGAATAATAAAAATAAAATAAACTAACCACTGACTATGCCTTTCCCAGGATATAAATAATCTGGGAAACTGGCAATTATTGGTCCAACAGTAAGTTCTTTTGAGATCAGGGTCACTAAATCTTTTTCGGTTTAATTATTGGGCCAAAAGTACACCAAATTATTGTCCTAGCAAATTTTGCAATCATGACACTATTTAATTTAAATGGCCTATCAATAACAGCTCTAACAACAAAAGGCGTAGAAAATTTAATTAAACTTAGTTTTCCACCAAAACCATCTTTGTGATTTCTAAAGTAATGTTATAGTTTAAAACCCACACTATTTTCCTAATCTTAAAATCAATAATAATATGTTTTGGACATATTTATGTACAACAAAAGATTCTAAAAATTTGTCTATCTATGAAATATTCGACATATTATTTCAAAATCAATAAAACTGCCAAATCACATTAAAAAATTAGACAAGCATTATTATTGAAACCAATATTTCATCTGTATGTAATATCTGCAAGACATATAAAAAAAAATATTGATAGAAATCACAATAATCCTATAAATATTTGTAATTGACATAAGTCATAGGTATATACACTACGTTGACCTAAATTTAACCCAAATATACGAAAATATAAAATCATCTTCAAGATGTAGGTAAATATAGTATATAAAATATTTGTTTTATTTATAAATAAATATTTACCTGAACGGCCAGTTGGTATTATCGATGATGATGAACTTAATGTAGTTGGTATATGTAGCGTAGGTTTTGTTGGTTCTAGATTTGGTATAATTCGTCGTATGGGATCACAACAATCACGTTCCGGCGATTCACTACAATATACATTCGTGCTATTGTATAATAATAATAAAATTATTATGCCTATTGTAAATATTGTGGAACGTATAAAATAGATAAATTTAACCAATATTTTCAATATTAGATAATCCAGCTGCATGATGATAAATTTAATTTTAATTTTATATTTTTTGACACTATTTTGTATATATTTTCAATATTTTTTTGTACAGATTCTCTACCGGAAGGTACAAATTACACTTTTTTGTGTCGCAACATTTTGCTTAGTCGCCCAAATTACTTTTTTTCTTCTTCATTTTCACTAAACAAAAATAACATATATAAACATTAGGAATAAGAGGCATTAGTAACACGATTTATTATTTCATTCAAATACAGTTTTCATACAATGAGATTCTGAATTTGTTTCAAAATTCACAAAAAGCTTTTTTTTTTGCGGTGTCGCTCTTAATATACTCATTTTGTCATCGTTCAAATGATTGTGATCGATTAGGCAAGAAAACATTAAGAGATAGAGTACTAAAATGGATTTTATTATTGTAATATATAAATGGGAGGATTACATCATAATAATATAAAATAAAAATAAAACAGACACCAAACGTAAAATAATTTTTGTGTGTGACTGTTGTGTGCACAGTTTTGTTTTACTTTTCTCATTTTATTTACTCCGGAAATGTCAAAAAATTATGAAAATATTGTAGCTTTTGGATGACCTTTTTTTTATGTTATATTTAGAAAGAAAAAAAAGTTTAGATACGTAGCCGGAAAAAAATATCGAAAGAATATGCAAATTTTATTTAGTTCATTCCCATTTCAACTTTTATGTAGAATATTGTAGGTTCTAGGACTGTTTTATTGATTTTCCTTTCCTTGATACATTTTTGTTTAGAACTTCTAGAAATGGCAACAAAATATTATATGTGTGTGTTGGAAAATGTAAATTTTTTAGTAAGTGTGGGCGTTATATAGCAGAAGGGTACGGCTATTAGTGTTTGATTAGTTATTTTGGTTGATACTAGGGTCTGAATATTTTGTATTTTAACAGTTACGACGGTGACTCTATAACGCTATCCATGTATATCACATTATAAAATGAATAAACCATCATGATATTATGTAAAAGGGAAGGAATAAAGTTTTTAAGCACAATCAAACTTGATGAAAGTTTTTTTTTTACAACATTTTGCAGTTTTTAAACATTTAATGCTTTCTAGACTGACAATGTATAATGGAGAGGTGGAATAATTTTATTTTATAAATTTGAGTTTAAAGTTTGAACTAGTTTATAAAATAATAGACTTTGTATAGTAGATGTTGAAAGCTTACTTGCTTCATAAAGATTTTTCTGGCCAAGATGAGAGCTGAAGTTAAAAATTTTAAATTTGTTTTCTATTTAATAGTTCATTATCTAATTTGTCAAAATGGAAGTGCTTTGCATTATCTTTGCAATGTCAAAAAAACATGTAAAAGCTTTGCAGTAAATTGATAATAATTGTTAAAAATCATTTTTATAATAGAGAAAATTCACCATTGTATGACGAAAATTTTTAAAAATATAAGCAAATTCTGCAATAAGGTTCAAATATAATTTTGTCTCGTAGCCTTAAGGAGGAAATTGCAAGTAATAATTTTTACTGAACCAAACAACTCAATGTTTTACTCATTTAAAACAGAAGTTCTCAAATTTCCCTATATTTGAGCAATAAAAACTAATCTACAACACTATATATGTATCTACAAATTAAAATAAATCAAAAAGAGCCAATGCTTGATGAAAAATCAAAGGTAGGACAAAAAAGCTTTTTCGTCGTACTTTTTAAAATTGTCTGTCCTAACCACGTTTCTCTTTGTAAAGCATAATGCATTTCGTTGTAGTGACTGATCTTGCGAAGTTGTGTTTTTGTAATAAAATTAAATGTTAAAATTGAAAATATTTAAATTTAATAAATTTAAGTTTACTATTAATATAATCCTATACACTAAGTTAATTATTAGTTATTAAAATGTTTAAGTGTTCAAATTGTAATTTTAAGACCAGTGTAATTAAAAAATATAATAGGCATTTGTATGAACATCGAGGAAAAAAAAATATGCAATACATTTGCTTAGAGCCATTTGCATTGCGAAAAAAAATTTCACAGTTATAAAAATTTTCAAGTGCATTGCTTTAGGAGCCATTCTTCACAAAAAATCTTAAATACTGTAGTGAATATTAGTCCATATAAATGTAGCATAAACAATTGCGATTTCAAGTCTAAATATTTAAAAAAAAATCAATTCGCATTTAACAAAGCATATTAATTTAAATAGTGAAATATCGTGCCCTGTCGGTAGTTGTTCTAGAATTTTCTCAAATCGGTCATCATTCAGATCTCATGTTTCTCGAAAGCATTATGGCAATTTAGGCAATTTGAGTGATCAAAAAGAAACTCTAAAAGTGTTAGAAACCCAAAGTTTAGAAAATGAACCTATTGATTTAATTCAGAGCACCACTTCTTTTGTTAGCACAAAACGTGAAAATACATTCGAAACATTGTTTACAAAACTAAAATTTTCTTTTAGAGTGTCGGATGTCGCTCTACAATTTTTATATAATGAACTTTATGAAATAATAAATACGGCTAGCTCAAATCAAAATTATTTTTTGAAAGATATAGGCATGCTGACAAAATACAAAAATGATATCTCATTCAATTGTTTGCTTGACGAAATAAAAAAATTTGGTTCCAAGTTTAAACGGGAAAGTAACATCAGAAATAAAATGCCTTTTGTTAAACCCAAAAGAGTACCTTTAGGTTTTGATAATTATCATATTGAGTGTTTTTTTCACTATATGCCAATTTTAGAAACGATTAAAATGTTAATGTCAGACTCTCAATTTTTAAAACTAATTAGAGAAGGCAAAAATGAAAAACAAAATATATTTTTTGATTACAATGATGGTTCTGTATACAAAAAAAAATATTTTCTTTTCCTCTTCTCCGAAAAAACTTGAGATAATTCTTTTCCAGGATGCTTTCGAAACATGCAACCCTTTGGGATCTTCGAAAAAGAAGCATAAGTTGGTTGGGGTATATGTATATGCTAATAGGAAAATTAAACATAAAATATCGAACGCAAATTCAAAACATACAATTGGTATTATTATGTAAAGAGAAGTTTGTTAAGCTCTTTGGAATTGATAAAATTTTTCAACCTTTAATAGAGGACCTTATTATCTTAGAAAAAGAAGGAGTGGATTATTTCGATTGTTCTGATCAAACAATTAAAAACATTCAAGGATCTTTATTTGCAATGACAGGCGACAATTTAGGTAGCCATCAGATTGGTGGGTTTGTTGAAAATTTCAGTTCTACTGAATTCTTTTGTCGTTGGTGCTATTTCACACGAACGTCACTGAAAAATTATGTTTTGCAACCGGATGAAAATCGAACGATTGAAAATTATTCAACCGATGTTCTTGATACAAATCATGGCATAAAATCAGATTCGGTGTTAAACAGATTGCTAAATTTTCATGTTTGCAATCCAGGTCTTCTGCCTTGTTTAGCGCATGACTTGTTCGAAGGAATTATCCCATACGATTTAATGTATATTTTAAAATATTTTTCCAATTCAGGTTTTATATCCCTTGATAAAATAAATATTACTTTATCGAATCTAAGAAAAAAATTTAAACTTTCTCTCTCTTTTCCGAAAATTGAAGGCAACAAGCCGAAAGTTCCAGGAAAAGCTTATGAAATTTGGCACATACTAGTACTGATGCCCCTCATTTTAATGAATCACATTGAAAATTTGGATGACATTGTATGGAAAATTTAACAAGAATGGTTGAAATGTGTCGGCTTATTTGTGCTTCAGAAATTTCAAATTGCCAAATAGAATTGCTCTCACACTACATATATTTGTATTACGAATATAGAAAAGATTGTTTTCCCAGTTATAAATTACGGCCCAAACATCATTTTATCTACCAATACCCAGAATTAATTCGAAAATTCGGACCACTTAAAATTTTATGGACCATGGAATTTGAACAAAAAAATAAATATTTTAAAACCACTGCGAGAATGGCCAGAAACTATCAAAATATTACTTCAACGCTAACTGAAAACCATCAGTTGATGCAAGTAGGACTTTTTGAAGATCGATTCCAACTTTTCTTTAGCTCTGATAATGTCTTAGACTTAACAGACTCCATGTTCAACATCACATTACCAAACGGTTTTTGTTTTGTTAGTAAAAAAATAGTATATTTCAATACAATTTACAAAGAAAATGATTTTGTCCTGGTAAATTGCAATGAATTAGGAAATATTGAAATTTTACAGATTAATGCAATTTTTTTAGACAAATCCTATCAAAATGCTGTGTTTTGTGGAAAAACTATTAAAATGTTCTATAACGAAAACTTATGTCTTTACGAAAATTTTAGTGAAAAATGTGGCCCCTATTCGATTTGTCATCTTGAAAAACTTCTAGAAAAAAAACCGTTACACTTACTAAAAAAAAACAAATATTATTTTTCTCCTCCATGTTCATTCGTGAATGAATATTTTTTCAAATAATTCATTTAATTTAAAAAAAATTTTAATTATATAACATACATTTAAATAATTTATTCAATTGTTCAAGTATAGTAATAATAATAACAATATAATATTAAGCATTTTTAAATATGTATAATGGGTTTTGAAAAAATTTAATACGATCATACTTAAACTTAATAATTCTGATTTTTTTTTATAAAACACTATTCAAGTCACTACAACGATTTATATAATCAGTAATTTTTCAAGCCGAAGTAATCATTTAAAACATAACTATTAAGAAACTACATTTAACATGGCTCAAGTGGACAAGAAATACGCAGTAAAATTATGGAGTAGTGACAGAATGCTAAAGAAAACTTTTTTAACTTTACCTCTAATTCATGAACTCTTAGAGAAAGGTAAGTTTAAATTAGTAATTGTGGTGTATTAGACTAAATAGGGTTTGAACTAAAACCTTTTCGCTATGCCAAATCTTTCATAGGGTTAAATTTTTAGTATATTCTCTATTTAGCATACAGAACCACACCATTGATAAAATAAAATAAAATTGATCTGGTTTATTTGGCTTTCAGCTCACGATGTTGGTATAAAAGGGACAAAAATTGTACTTGAAACAGATGGTTCGGAAGTATGTGATGATGAAGTATTAGCGCATTACATTGAAGAAAAAAATATATTTATACTTCTCGAAAATCACCAAATTTGGACACAACAGCTTAATATTTCTGCAAGTTTTTTTAATGAAACCTTTTCTGCGGATAAATCACTTACTCAGCCCCTCGAAATTAATGAATTTATCATCACCCCACACGATAATCAAGAAGTAGCACCTCAGACGATTGAGGAAGAACACAGCGAAATTATAATGTCTGCACCAAATTCTGCAGCACATGAAGATACTGATATCCTAAGCATGTCCAGCACTGCTATGACTAATACATCATCTGCAAATTCAATATGTGTAATGCTATTTTCTAATTTTATAGTTCCGTGGAATAAATTTCCTTCTGACATTACAACAATGTTTCAATAACAAACTCTACCTTGGAAAAAGAATGAACTGTTTAGGTAACATACTCATCGATGAGATGCGCCAGATTTCATTTTTCATTCCAATGTCCATTATTAGAACTGTTGCCCATAGAGTGGCATCCAGATACCCGGACTCATTTTATTTAAAGGATAATGAGCAAGTAATTATTACGACTATAACAGTGGCCCTAATAACTATCATGAAAAATAGAAATTCGTTTTTTGATCGGCCGCCAAAACGTATTCGTGAAGAGCTGATAGCAAATATACCGACAAAACAGCGAAAAACAGCCAATGTCCTAAGGAACACTTGTGTTAACTGGCAACCAGCAAATATTGGATCGGGAGAAACCTGTAGCAGCATTGAATCTAAATCAAAGTATTTACAAGACCTTTTTAAACAGAATAAAATATCAGCGGAAGAGCGTGAAACAGCTAAAAAGTTTATGAAAGACTGCGTTACAGTTCAGAGAGTTTTCCTTAATGATCGCAGCTCCATACCTGATGTTCAGCAGATTCAAGAGAAATGTCCGTTTCTCTTTGAAAAGGAATTCGCTTTTCAACACTTCGAACAACTAATGGCCATAGATCCTGTCAAAATAAAAATGAATTTGAACAAAAACAGGAAATAGTTAAACGATTTTGGTCTGAAAGCCACCAAAAAAATATCTACGCGTGTATCAAAAGGCAGTAATATGAATAATTCTTGCAATCTAATAAAATGTTTTTTCCTATACTTCAACGAGGATTCGTCTTTTTTGTTTAAACAATTTGAGGTAATTAAGGTTAATGTTGACATAAGCAAAATTGTCTAACGCTTTTTTTTCAGTTTGGAACAACTTTGGAGGAAATTAGTAGCGCGTGTCCAACAAACACACCATGGTTTGCACTTATAGGTGAGTTAATTTTAGAAAATTATGTGTTCTAAATGTACACTTAATTTAGATTTTGATTCCAAAACATTATTGAAAATTCTACAAAATTTTTAAAAATTTTATGAAATTCTAAAATTTTTTGAAGTACTTAAATCCTCTTTTTTACAAGAAATTACTACTGATTACTAAACATTTTATAAAATTGATATATTTTGGAATTTTAATTGTTCATTTAAATATTTTTTATACAGAATTACAATCGATTTGTGAGATGAAGTCTGAAAACGTCATTCTGCAAAGCAGGTTAAACGCATAATTTTATTTTATTTATATTTAAAATTTTCTTCTTTCACATTAACGGATGATAATTGCACTAGTTATATTTTCTTTGAAAAGATTGTTGTTGGAAAATTTGAAAATTTAAATATATTAGATTTATTGACATTGTGTTTAACATATTTTTATAATTTTAATATATTATACCCCAAAAAAATTTCCCAATCTTTAGAGTTTTTTTCTCGTTTTTTCTTGAAACACTATATTAATAGTATCAGAGGAAAAAAAAAATCATATAAATAATATATCGAAAATTAATAATTTAATAAACAAATTAAATACATATATCACAAAACAAATGGATTAAATCCAAAAATTAATTATAATTAAAATTTAAACGTATATAATCAAATTTTTAGAAATGGATAATTATACATTTTATTTTTAAAAATGTATATGAATTAATCATTTTATTTTTATTCAATTTATAATTTATTTTTATATTTATGTTTTAGTTAAAATAGAAGTACAAATAGAAATAAATGTAGGTGCTCCTATTTTAAGTAAGTTTAAGTTAAATGATAAACAAATTGAATAATTTAAATTTTAACTAAGTATATGTTTCATAAATTAAATTAGTTCTATTATTATGGATAATTTTGCTATGTGATAGAATTTAATAATGAATTTAAACAAAATAATTTTTCAGTTTAAATAAAGACCTATACCACTTTAACAATTTTCTTTTATTTTCTATTATAGTGCAAATCCCTAAATTTAGAATAAAATTTTCACCTTTTATCCCATTTCCCAGTGAATGATAAGTTACATCTTACTGATGGATTTTACCAATTAATGAGGAAATCTGCTTTGAAAATGTACATCAAAAGTATAAATTTGGTCTTAATTTTGCAACTGAATCCTGTAATTTTAAGCATGGATATAAGCAATTTCACAGAACTACATGTAAATTTACACCAAAAGGTTGACAATTTTTGAAAAATTAGGCTTTTATATGTAAATTTTATAAATAATTTACATCTTAACGAGTAATTTTCCAGGTGATTTTACTATTAATAAGTGTAAATTTACAACATGTAGTTGAAAATTCAGACAAAATGTACGTATCTGGTTGTAAAATGTCCATGCATATTTTACTCTTTTTTTGTATAAAATTACTCTTTTATTGTGCAAATATTGTTTGCATATCAATGCGCAATTCTTTCGAAATACTATTAGAGAGTAATTTTACCATGATTGTCGTTGGTATTCTGTTGCCACCGATTTTCGAGGTAATTTTACATCAAAACCTTTTTAGAGTGTGTACTAAACTTAACATCATTAAAAAAGTAAAAAATGAATGACTCAATAATTAATCAAGTAATAGGAAGTGATAAGAATAGTTCGCCTGTAGCTGAATTTGGAGAAGAAGAACTCAAGTAAGTTGCAGAAAATGATGTTTCTAATATATTTAATTAATTTAAAAAAATTACTACTTTTAGGGCATACCATTCCTTGGAAAACTTATTGGAAATGATGGATAATCTAAATCACAGTTACAGCCCATGCACTATAATTCCACCCACTCCATTAAATGAAAATTATAATAGCCCGGTATACAGTCTTATACATGGCAACTTTCATTTAAGCAATGAGGAAAATGAAGACATCCTCTCCGAAAAAAAATGATTCAGTATTAAGTAAATTTTTTGCCAAAAAAAAACTAACGAAACTATAATGTCAAATGAGGGCTTTTATTCTGGAGGTATTTTGCGCTCTTAATTCTTTGTACAAATTTTACTAAAATTACGACTCCGATTATGTCGATGAGCGAATGATCGATTTGTTACGGGAAGGTAAACACTTTGAATAAATTATCAAATTATATGGGGGACTTCAATTGATTTATCAGATAAGGCCAATTTGTATGAGAAATTTTGGCAGTTAAAATCGAAAGGCGAATTTTTTGGCAAAATGATATTTAGGATTTTAGTAGAGAGAAAAAAAACAAGCAATGCTAACTCTCGTAGAAAATATACATACCTCTATACCATTTCTTAACAGCCGGTATGTTGAAAAGGGTATGCCAATTATTTTTTACTAACACCTTGGATATTAATAAAACCAGGATACATTATTATTTTGATAATTTAATTGACACCAAAACCACAACATCGAAATCGCCAACTAAAGGCAAACACACGAAAAACAAATTACCACAAAATAAACTGGATGATTTTGCAGCTCATATCAATAGCGTTGCAACAGTGGAGTCTCATTATTGCCGCTCTTCACAACCAATAAAAAATTTTTGGAACCACAGCTTAATTTAAAGAAAATGTATATGATGCATTGTAAAGAAACAGACGATCCTGTAAAGTTTCGGTCATATAAACATATATTTGAAACGCAGTTTAACTTGGGCTTCTGCATTCCAAAAAAAAAGATTTGTGTAACAAATGCGAGGAGCATAAGGGAAAGCAAAAAAATGGTCAAATATTAACTCAAGATGAACAAACCGATTATACTAACCATATTCAAAACAAATTGGTAGCGAAAGCGGAGAAAGATGCTAACAAGACAAATATTGAGCCACATACCCGTGTTATGATAATTGATCTGCAAAATGTGTTTACGTTGCCGAAAGCAAATGTAAACTGCCTCTATTATAAGCGTAAACTTTAATGTTTCAACCTAACAGGATTTTGTAAGGAACAGAAACACCTATTGCAGTATCTGGAACGAAACATCTCAAGGAAGAGGTGCAAAAGAATTAGCAAGTGCTTTCATACAAATTTTGCAAGCAGTCAAAACTGATTTTCCGCAAACTAATAAATTTATTATTTGGACAGATTCTTGTGTTCCACAGAATCGCGATTCGATTTTGTCTTTAAGCCTTTCGAACTTCATGAAGGAAAATCCAGGTATTACCCTCATAGAGCAGAAGTATTCGGAACCAGGACACTCTCTTCTACAGGAAATTGATGCTGTGCACAATACTTTGGAAAAATATTTAAAAAATATGGAAATATACAGTCCAATTGGATTAGTGAGATTACTTGCAAATGGCAAGTTTCCAAAAGTTAGTTTAAAAATACTACAAATGAAAAGCACCGAATTTATGCATTATAGCCAAGCGGCCCAAAAATGTAATTTTTCATGTGTTCCGTATACCAAATTACAGCATTTAAAGTATGAATCACGAAACTTAACGAATGTTTCATATAAGCTATCTTTAAATGAAGATTTTAGAATAAAATCCATAATAAAACCAACAAGTAGTTCCAGGAGGACAAGATGAAACTTGAATGAGGTTCAAACAGACTTTAGTTTCGATATAGCAATTTTCCAGAATGACAATACTAAGATAAGGGAGGAAAAACGCAAGGATTTGCTAAGTCTTCTCAAATTAATGCCTAAAGTCGATCAAAATTTAATGTATGCACAAAATTTGTAGTTGGCAATATTTGTAATCATTAAATTTTTAATTTATTTAAGCATGGACTATTATTTTTAAGCTTTTTGTTTATTGAATAATAAAATGTGATTTTGTTTCAAACAATTGGATTGAATTAGCTGAATTTTTTTTTTTGGCTTTCTACTAAATTTTATCAGAAATAATATTTTCTACAATCTGCAAAATTAGCTTTTAATCTAAGTATATCCATTTTTCCGCTATTTCACACTTTATTATTGTCATATAGCGTATGCTAAGAAAACTTCTCTTTGGAAAATTATTATTTTTTAAATAAGTTTTCCCAAAATTAAAATTCTTGTACCTTACTGCTACTCTCACATATACATTGCATTAGAACAATCTGAAAATCTTTGAACTATCATTTCACGTAAGTTCGTTATGACCTCGCAAACTTTAATTTTGTTTTTTTTTTTCAATTTAGTGATTTTGTCGCTACTCTAGTCCTGAGACAACTACTAATTTCGATCTACTAATTACTAATTTCGATCGTCGAACTGTGCTGGCATGTTTTCCAATTTGCTTTTAGTTTAATAAGCCGAGTTCAGTGAAACTTAATTTTGTGAAAAGTGAAAATATGCAAAAGAATCAAAGTCACAGAAAGTGAAAAGAATCAAAGTCAGACTGTTCATTCGAAAGTAACCCAGTTGAATACCAATCATTCGAAATATAACCTGGTACAAAATAAACCCAAAGACATTCCGAATTTTCAAACTAAAAGGTTAGATAGGCCTCCCACAGAGTATATGGACGTAGATCCCTCATCGAGGACCAGAAACTCCGGTAACAAAAAGTTTACTTATAATACCCACGAAGTCCTCCCAGACGACAATACTGGTGTGGAAATTTCTAACATAGAAACATTACACGACAATGAAAATTCCGATTTGGGAAATTTTCAGGAGGATCTCGACTCAGATACGGAAAGTTAAATTTCCTGCCGTATCTCAAATGTCATGCTGCCAATAACCAATACATTACCCTATTATTGGACACAGGTGCCAATAAAAACGTAATCAAACCCAATATCATACGTAACCATCTCTTAAAATCCCAAAATACATCAGTGAAGAATATTTTAGGTGTCCACAACCTAACAAAAAAAGGTACAGCAAATCTTATAAGTAAAAATTTACCTCCCCAAACCTATTATGAGTTCAACTTCCACAATTTTTTCGATGGTATCCTCGGATCTGAATCAATGGCGAAGATGAATGCTAACATCGATTACAGATCCAATACTATATCTCTTAACAACCACAAGTTTCAATTTTACCGTTACTATCCAGCGGAAAATTTCTATCACCATACGGTCACCTTTCATACTTCAGAAAACGGCGACTGGGCACTACCCCAATATGCAGAACTCAACAGTCAAATTACTGTCCAACCCGGTCTTTATAAGGCCACTAATCTGAAAACGACCGTTAAAATTTTTACTAGTGAACCAATTCCACCGAAACACTTACCAAAACTCACATTCAAGATTAATAATTTCGAAACCATGAAGCCAATATCGATTTCGAGTGATGTTGATATTGCTAAAGAAGATATTAAGAAAATACTTCGCACAGACCACCTCAGTGCACAATAATTAACATTTCTCATTGAAACAATTTATAACAACCGCTTCACTTTTCTGACAGACCTATAAACTACTATAGAAACCAATTAATCTTTAAAATCTCAAATCTTGATACAGTTATCTCAGAAAACATCTTCCCAAACTTCAAAAGAATTATTGTTTCTAAAAAAGTCTTCGGAACGGACGATGTTATGCGCTTTCTAAAAGAGTACCACAATGGGAAACAGTCGGCAATTATGGCATCCGAGAGTTTATACAATACAATTCAAGAAACCTTTAGACAACGTTTTTGTCAACCTGGCCACTTTGTCTTTGTGACAAAAATGGTTGAGGATGTTACCAATGAAGAAAGACAGAACGCACTAATCATCAAAGAACATCAAAGGGCCCAAAGGGGCACTATCGAAGTGGAAAAGCAATTAAGGCGAGCATTTTTCTTCCCAAGAATGGGAAACAAAATTGGAATTCACATCAATGCTTGCAATATTTGCAACAAGCACAAATATGACAGCAAGCCCTAAAACATCAAAATATCCCCGCGGCCAATCACGACGAAGCCGCTAGAGAGACTGCAAATGGACATTTTTATTATAAACAAAAGCAAATTCTTGTCAATAATAGACTCCTTTTCCAAACATTTACAAATGTTACCAATAGAAACGAAAAATATCACCGATGTAACCTGTGCTCTCAATAAATACTTCAGCCTTTTCGGAATACCAAACAGTATTGTGTGCGACCACGAAACTACATTTCAATCCGTGCAAATGAGAGAATTTCTGAATAACCTTCATATCCAATTAGAGTACGCATCGTCTTCAGAATCTAATGGACAGATCGAAAAGACCCATGCAACGGTTATCGAAATATACAATACTAATAAAAGTAAGTTGCCAAATCATACTACCCCAACTGCCATAGAATTGTCAGTTGCATTGTATAACAACAGCGTGCACTCTGCCCCCGGATTCACGCCGGATGAAGTGATTTTCAATCAAAATAACTCCACTAACCCCGCAGAAATTCAAGCACGAGCACACGAAATATTCCAAACAGTTCACGATCATTTGCAAAAAGCATCCACAAGAATGGAAAGATACAACTCTGACACCCGACCTTACAGAAGGTCAAACGGTGTTTCTCAAACCCAACATCAGAACGAAGTCTCAACCGAGAGGAATTGAGACAAAAATTCAGAATGTTGCGCTGAAAACATTCCACACAAGTAGAAACATTAAGCGGAATCACAGTAAAATAAAAAGATTGAAAAAACAAAATTAATTAAAATCAATTTTTCTTATCATTTCAGAGTAATCTTAGTAAAACTTTGCAATTTTTGATAAAATTAGATAGAAATACAATTATAGTTTAAGAATAATATTGTTAATTTAATATTCAATTGTAAGCTTAAATTTACGCTTTTAATTCAAAAAAAAAAAAAAAATATAAAATAACATTTAAAATGCATTTCATGCATTTCATTATGAAACTACTTACAGTAACAATAACTTTATAAATCTGTTTTAGTCAAAAATTAGAAATTACAAATTCACACGAAGACCCAATTTTATTGCTTAAATTTAAACCATGTAAAATACAAACAGGGTCATAAAAATTATACATTCTATTAACCTAACAAATTTAAAAATTACCATAAACTCAATCAGCAGAATTGTTAAAAACAAACTAGATAATAAGTTAGAATTAAACAAGATCAAACAACATAAATATACAGAATTAGTTAATAACTTCCATCAAATAGTACCGAAACAGAAGATACGACACAAACGTTGGGACACCTTAGGGTCCGCCTGTAAATGGATGGCAGGCATTCCCGATGCGAAGATCTCCGGCTAATCAATGGCACAATGAACGAACTCATCAATGTAAATAACCAACAGTTTCACGTCAATGAGCAAATCAATCAAAGAATCAAAATTATCACAAGCATCGTAAACAGAGCAATGCGGAATACTACTATAGCCAATACCGTGATACTCACTGAAATCGATATGTCGCCACGATTATAAACATCGACACAGTAAATACGATACTTGAAGATATCCAAGAGACAATAGTCAGGACAAAGATCGAACTGCCAAGCAATCGGATCCTCACACTGACAGAAACTTTAAAGATTAAGGATCTCCTAGTCAGCCAGGCCTCAATTCCACTGTGAATCAAAGTTTGTCAGTAAAAATAACTTGAGATAAAAATATAAAATCGGTGGTTGTGTGAACGAGACACACAACGGAGTCAGTCAAGTTTTTACTTACAAAAAATGTGTATCTGTGTTAGTGCACTGAGGTCGAAATTAACAAAAAAGTATCAAATCGAGAATATTTTATGGCAGTCCAACTAATACATGTACATAAATATTGTGTACCGATGAAAAATATTTCTCGCACCCGCTGATAATTTTAATTGTTTGGTATTTTTATGGGAAAAGATTTTTTTTAATTTTGTATTTTATTACGGAAACAATTTGAATAAAATAATTCTGATATGAGTATTAATAATAATTAAATTTTTAGATTATTTTGACACGTGAAAATAATCAAATTAACACTAATACTTCATTTTTCTAATAATTTTTGGTTATTCTAGGTTATGTTTTTGGTTTGCTGTCAAAACACTAAGGAAATTTTAAAGTTTGCAATTTTTATGGTAAAGTCTAATGTGTGATCGAAATATTCGAAAAAATAATTCTGATGTGAGCATTAATAATAATTAATTTTTTAGATTATTTTGAATCGTAAAAATACTCGAATTAACACTAATTCATAATTTTTTTTAATAATTCTTGGTTATGTTTTTGTTAGCTGTCAAGATGTATTCATAAAACTTGCTATAAAAAAAAACAATAACAAAATACTTTTTCTTTGTCTCTCTGATGGATTATTTATTTTTGTCTTCTTCCAACTTCAAGTCAGCTCAGTCAATTTTTCACAGTGGAATTGGGGCTTAACGCTACCAGAC